>JACMZG010001893.1:5023166-5047316 GCA_018340805.1 Microvelia longipes | reverse complement strand
ATGTCTTTAAAGAAGTAGAGAAGTTGTTATTTCAGTCCCATTCCAGTCTTTAAATAAATTTAAAACTCTATACAATGGTGACGAATACTAATAATATTAGTAAATTTAGTATTTATATTAGCACATTATTTTTTACTAGACGATAAGTGGCATTTTATTCCTGCAGATTTTTTTTTATTCAGTAAAGCAGTTACTTTACTGACGCTCTTAAAAAATCTTAGATTTTGTACAAAAAAAACCTTTGGGGCGATCAAAATTCAACTTGAAACTGTAAGTTGCACAAATTTGTTATTTTAATATTAACCTTTCATATATTAGGTGATAAGAGAAAAATCTGGTGAATGGTCCCAAGCAGGGTAAATTATTCTTTTAAATTACGCGCTTTCTTGCATATCAATGCAATTTTTCGGTACATATGTTATCACCACAGCATGAAGTCACTTATACATCTGCGCTCTTTATTGGATTCAGAACCCCAAGAGACATCGAAAACAACACTCTAAGTGACTCTAGGCACTTAAGAGACTCCGGACCTGTTTCATTTGATTTAGCGCCCCTCAAAAACATAATACAACCATCATCCCGGCTCTAGGGATCATGACCTTCCCTAGATTGATTCTTGTACATATAGACGTATATATTATGATATTATATTATTATATATTACCTATATTATATATATATATATATAAATATATAATTTATATTTATATTATATATATATATATTATATATATATATATATATAAATATTATATTGTGTTGTGTGTATAAAGTGTCTATAGCGAAATTAGACAAATTTTGCAACCCCCCCACCATTACACTTGCTATCTCATTAGCGATTACTTTCAAAGAAATTCGCTAAAGTAGACAGAAGAATATAGGCCAATAAGTATCAAAGGTCCTAATAATGAAATAGTAGATAAAAAAGAGTAATTTAACGTCAAATTGTCTCCATCCCATTTCGGAATGAATAATAAAAGTGATAAATAGGTGATATTTTTATCTGGGAATGCTGGCGTGAAAAGTGATGTTAATATATTTAGTTTGATATATTACAATATTCGATCTATGGAGCTGAATTGGATGAAATGTAAAAGTGTAAGATTGGCAAAGACCAAAGAATATTATCTTTAAAATAAACGGAGCGTGCCCGCTTTACATCATTTTCTCTGAGGAGAAAACTGCTCCATATATTCTTTTAGGACGAAGAATTGCCGATGTGACAGTTGTTTGTTGTTTCGCAGTAGTCTGTGTCAGTTAGGCTTGAAAAAACAGATGGAAGCTTTTCGCAGCCAATATTTCACGGGCCGCACTTTGTCGACACATTCTTATCTCTCCTCCTTCTTACTTTTTTACTCGAGCTCCTCTGAATTTCTCTAAAACTTAAGTTTTATAATGTTCTCCCTTTTTCTTCGAAATGAGAGAAGTAAAAAATTGATGCTTTAGACTTGTAATGGTTGTGTAGCGCTTTTAATCCTGAAGTATGCAAATATACCAAACTCATCTTATCCACTTAATTATTTATTCGATATAATATATTAAATATAATAATAACTAATCTTATCCATCATTATGTCTTATTAATTATATAAAAATATATTTTTTATTCAAGATGTCTATTATTATATCTCATTAAAACATAGCATGTATAACCACTAACTCATCTTATCCATCATAATTATTTACCACTGTAGTTTTGCTGCAGTGGTGCAAAATTTCGAAAAATCATAATCCATGGAAAAATGATGCGATCCGATTGAAATTTGACATGCATGTAGCCACGTATAAGACTAACATATGTGCTAATTTTTTTCATCTCATTATCAGAATTAGTTCAATTTTTATTGAATGGTTTGTATGCGTTTTTTAAAAAAAGTAAAAAGGCGCAAAATATTCTCATTTGAATTGAAAATTTTGTACAAATGTCCCCTTTGAAGTAATAAATGTATGTACTAAATTTGGTTATAATACAAAAAGTCTACTTATGATTATTGGTTGATCATAAGCAGTATCGAGCGTGTACAGTGCCTGGATGGGTACCACTGGGAATGAAACGAATATATTTACGATCTGAGGACGAGCGAAGCGAGTCCAAAGCTGGGAGGATGAGCGTAACGAATCTGATGTAATGAGGAAAAGTGTCGAGGTACCCCCGTACCCGATTTTTTCTTATAGATCAACATTTCTTATTAAAGGTTAAAAAATTTCAATATTTATCAGACATTTAAATATCTGGCAAACATGACAAAATCACTGAACACTAAATTAACGTTTATTTCAACTGAATATAATCATCAAACATTTTCCACCAAACACAGATGTACACACAGAAATAGAGTCACAATAAACATATCGACAATAACTTTCGGGATCTCTTGGTGCTAAAAGGTGGACATTGTATAAAAAAGTGGAAAACATTTTCTTACTACAATGCTTCATCTAAGCACAAAGTATGTATGTTAAATAGTATGCAATGTATAAAAAAATAGTGTATTAAAATTAATAAAGGTCGTGGTTTAAATTAAATGAAATGTAAAAACTACCTATTTGTAAACAAAATCCAAAATCAATGGAGACAAAATCTGACGGTCCATAAACAGCAGGTAAAAAATTAAAACAAGCTATAAATATCACTGATGCCAATATTTAAAAATTATATATTTCTTAGGTATTTTATAAAAATGTTTAATACTTAATAATACATCGGATTTTAAGTAATAATATATAGAAAATATTATTAGAAACAATCACTTTGTTTACTAAACGAAAGACACGGAAGTTAACTCAATAACCTGCAACATAATAACCTCAACTCATTAAGTTTTCCTCCTTAAGTGTTTTACCAATATATTTAAATGTATCATAACTCCCTAGGAGATAAAGTTTTACACGGGAAATATCCCGCACTGTTTTTAAATATTTTTGTCGACAGTGTCGGAAAGATGACATTTTATAGCTTAAAAAACAGTTAAGTAATGACTAATTTTGCAGCCGTAAGTAGATAAAAATGTTTGTAAGTAATGTTACTGTTCAGGTTATGAGGTATAAACCGAAAAAGTAAGCAAATAATGGATTTTTGAGCAAAAAACATACATTTTAAACATGATTTGCCCGACTTGCAGACTTAAGCGCCAAAATTAATTTGCAATTAAAAACTAATATTGTGTAAACATGACAATATAAAATTAAGATTCTTGAAAAATTGCTTATTTAAAAGCCGAGTTTAAGAAATTAGAGTTAAAAACCAACAACCTGGTTTTGAATAAAGTTCTAATCCTCATCAAGGATGATTTTTGGTACTAAGTTTCTTTTATAATATCCATTGTTTGAAAGATATATATATATATATTATATATATATATTATATATATATATATATATATATATATATATATATATATATATATATTATATATATATATATATATATATATATATATATATATATATATATATATTATATATAGATAACGAAAATTGTTTCTCTCAATAACACCTTTTCCACCAAGGATTATTAAGTTAAACCTATAAAAAAAATAAACTGAATTACAACTATATGAGTAATAAACGAAATAGCAAGTAATAAATAGAAAACCAATCAAAACTGTTGTGCTACTTAAAACTACTTAAATAAAACATAACCTATGTTTTATGTTTTAGTTAGAAAATAAATTAAGGTCGTCAACATAAGTTTAAAGAAGTTCCATTAAATCAAATACCTAAATAATTCTAGCATGGCGGGTGAATTCCCAATGGAATGCGTGTTTCTGTGCTTAACAATCTATTTTTACTTAAACTTTTAATTTATGGTTTATAACATGAGCAGTTACTTAATCATTAAGCACTACTAACATGTTTATGTATTTTTTAAAGGAAATGCGCATTAGCATTAATTGGCATTAGCCAATTAATAATACAAAACTATGCCTGTAAAATTTGTTGTTAAAACCATTATTTTCACTATTTTAAAGCTCAATTAATGCTTTAATGAGCAAAAAGTAATGCTTTATAATTAAGTAACTGCTTAAATTATAAAGCATAAACCGAAATGATACGCAATAAATTGATGGATCATTTAGAGAAGTGGTATCGACGCCACACCGGTTTTATTTGATTCAGCGACTTAAAAATGTAAATAGAGACTCCTTTTTCAATAAAGAAGAGAAATCTTAGGTCTTACAGTTTTTATTTTGCTGACTCAGCAAACTAGGTTAACAACATAGTTTTTGATAGGATTCGAGTCCTCTCCTCGTTTGATAAAAAAGAATATTTATTCTTTTTTATAAATAAATTCTCTGGTAAATACTTCATATTATATTATTCGGAATTTTAATTGAAGGTCAGACTGAGTTTAGGCTTTATTGGCACCCTGATGAGTTAAACGTAACGAAATAAAGTGGGACATGACGTAATGTCGAGCCATCAATGATGAAAAATGTCGAATTATAGAACAGTTCCCACATGTAGCATTGCATTTTGCTTGTTACTTTTCCTTGGTGTCTCTCGCACAATTATGTTGTGTCAAATATTTATATTGGCCTTATGCTATGATGCCAATCTTATTAGCAAATTTTTCCAAAGGAAATTCGCTAGAAGTAATAAACTATTAGGCTCAAAAGAGGTAATAAAATAGTAGAAAGAAATACATAAACAGCTATCATAAAACTATAAGCTAACTTACTGAAAGATTAATCAATTATTTATTTAACAAAGGCATTTAAAAAAAAATGATAATGCATATTTAGTCATTCATTCCATTTGTTTTATAGAACTTCCCCACCTAGGCGAAAAGTAAATATATTTTTTAGGTTTAATTTATTTTTTTACTCATACCCTATGATATGAGAGTGGTTAAACAGCAACGGTTCTGGTCAGTACTTGGGTGGGTGACCACATCAATATTGGATACGTAGGGTAGATACAAACCTCGAGTTGATATGGGTTGGTTTATCGTGGCATTAATGCTACTTGAGTGATTACACTGTTAGGTATGTGACACATCGTCATTCTCATCAATCTATGCTGTTAAGGCAGGAGTCTCAAGGCAGTATTGTAAGACCAGACCTGTATTCTTTTTACACCTAGTATATCCTAGATCACTCATCTACAATCCTCGGAACCTTTGTCGATGAAAAGCTATCATTTTAGTTAACGAAAACCAGAAAATTGCTTCTGATAACACCCAAAACTACCTCCTCCATTTAGAGCCTTGGTTGAGGAAATGGAGGATTAAAATCAAAGAACCGAAAATTGTTCCTGTCACTTTTGCTCTTCCTATTGATACTTGTCTCCCAGTCGCCCTCAATTAAGTTCTCATTCCTCGATAATCATCCTCCATCCGATATCTTGGGCTAAATCTTGGCAGACAATTGAACTTAGCTACACACTAAAATTAAACGTACTGACGTTACAAGACGATGCAAGTTCTTGTTGCGTCTTTTAGACCATAGGTCAAAATTATCACTGAGCAACAAGCTTCGAATTTACAATGTAGTCCTAAAACCTGCGTGGGCCTATGGTCTAGAAATGTAGGGTAGCACCAAGCCTTCCAATTCCCAACGCCTCCAAACCTATCAGTCAAAAATACTAAGGAAAATCACAAAAGCCTATTCTATGCTTAAATAATTTGTAATTATTATTGGAGAAATAAAATATTTATTTATTTATTTATTCATGTTTCAAACCTTACCATCCATAATGACCAGTGACCCATTTGTCAGAGACAAAATTTATGTGACACAGTCATAATATATTATATATATATATATATATATATATATATATATATATATATATATATATAATATATATATATATATATATTATATATATAATTAGCTCCTATATTCTTATCTCAGTCTTGCTGCGGAAATTCACTTATAGGTTGTCATATTTTTGCTATTACAATGATTCCTCTCTTCTTATAAAAAATAATGCAATAAACTAAAATTTCGGATCAACATATTTTCTAAACAGAATAAAAAGAAAGGATTAAAAGAATAAAACAAATGTAAGGTTATGAAGTCTAGATCTAAAAACGTACGTTAGATTTTTGTCAAAACGTGACCATATAGAAAGACTTTGTAAGCTTTAAAAAATACAAGAAAATAAACTAAATAATATTATACAAGATATTCCCTTTGCTTTAAGGCAAGTAAAAAAAAATTTAAAAAAAACCTTTCTTGCTTTTTGCAAGTTAAAAACATGGATATCAAAGAGAATAATAATTACCATGCTGTTTTTTATTTCTTTATTATCTTTTTACTGGGTGTTAAACAAATACAAAAAGAAATAATACGTATGAAATATACGTGGCTACAACGCCCTATGTTATGCTTAATTTGAGCTTATTGAATTGCTGAAATAAATATGTAAACAATGTGCTTATATAGTATTAAGAGATCGTTAAAAGTGCCAATAATAACAAACCTGACAACAGTGGTCTGTATTTAGGTTAATTTCAGCTTGAATAATGCGTAAAAATTGTGGTAATCCTGTCTTGTGGGATTGTTAAATGTTTCATAAGAATAAACTTAGTGATCTATTACTAGAGAGGTAAAATTATAGGTTAAATAGGTTGATAGGTTAAATTTTTGTAACATCGAAAAAGTAACCTGACCACCTCGCTAATAAATACAATCAAATAATCAGCACAAACTTTCAGTAACTTATACAGTAGAGCGTTAAAAATATAAACCAAAATATAAAGAATGTGCAGGAAGCCGAAAACAATTTATTCATTATAACCTTAAATCACTCTTAGAAGAGGTTTCAATGAGGGTACAAAGAGCCCCAGAAGGCCAAAAAAGATGTTTCAGGCCTCTCACTGTAATGAGATAGAGTATGCCCCCTCTAGTATATATCTCTATGATTATAAACTCCTAAACTCTTAAACTCCTAATAGCACCTCGGAACTTTGACTTTCAGGTCAGGGCTATAGAATGATTTTGTGCACTTAAACTGGTGGACAAAAATAATGTTGTCCAACCTGCATATACCTTCGTTAGAAGAGAAGGAGTACTAATAAGAATAAATAAAGTACGTATTATGGGTGAATACATTTATATATTTGAAACAAAAGAGTTTTTTTACTTTCTTATGTTTAAAATTTAAAATATACTTATTTTGATAAAAAAATTGACTTTTTATTAACTTATATTATTTACTGTATGCCTTTTAGGAATTTAACTTTTTTAATTCATGTAATAAATTTAACAATGCATTAAGTTAAAATGAGATGTTTATAAAAAAATAAGGTAATAAATACATCGTTATTTGCTTTTAAGGGAGCGTATATTATCGATGCCTTGGAGGCTTTTTCACCGAAAAACTTGGTAACATTGGAGTACGAGAAGCCTCGAATTTCGAAGTAAAGTTATTCGGAAAGCAATATAAGTTTTTGCTATTGTGTAACTGTCTCAACCTTTTCCTCCCGTTCGCTAATCTATAAGTTGAAAAAACAGCAATTTTCCCATATAAAAGAAACTCAGTTTAAAATAAATTCTTTCCTCTGTTTTATTTAATAGCTTTTTATATTTATTGTTGTGTAGAGCTTAAGACATTTCGACCGAAAAGAAGGATCAAATGTGGTAAAGATAAATATCTAAAAAGTTGTAAGTTTTAAACCAATTTATTTAATGATTTTAATGCTTCTTCATAATTCAAGTTTAGCGAATATACTACAAGATGGTTGATATAACCTAATAAACTTGAAAAACTTTTAGCTCAAAATTAATATGTCTAAAAAATATCCACCTCAAGTTAAAATATTTTTTAAAAAATAGCATCAAATCCAAAATATCCTGAAACACCTGTCTCTAAATTACATGATATCATTAATACATTTACATGGTACAGTTATGTTCTATCCCTCCAAATTAAAATAACCTGAATGATTTTACACGCGATCTGAAACAAGCTTCTAATATATATCAGAATACATTTTAAGACAAATGAATTTGAAGAAAGGTTTCTTAAAAACAAATATGTGAGAATTTACACAAGCATACATTAATGAAATAACATCAAATAAATTAGATATATTATTGTAGAGAATGCACCTTTTATTCTTCTACCGTTAAAGGCAATTATTTGAACTAATTTGAAGTTTTCGTACAATGTATTTCAGTCAGGTTTACATGATGTCAGTGTAATGGAACGAAAGAGCAACAGTGTGTAAGGGCGCTAGTTTCTACCGTGTAAACCTTTTGACTAAACTCTTCCAGTGTTTCTTATATATGTGTATTGATATTTAGTTTTCATTAAAAAGTTATATTTTTAAAAATATATTAAGTAAGAGGCTTTAATGTATTATAAATGTTACAGTTATATATTTTTATTATATTTTATGTTTAAACTATGCTTTGAACTTTAATATAAGTGATTTTACAAAGTTATCCCAATGAACAAATATTTAACCAAGTCCTAATTTGTTCGGTTTAAGATAACAATAACGTACATTTTGGGTCTTATTTTCAACTATTAATTTTTAACCTTATTATTCTGGAACCAAAGAATTTATAATCGACTCCTACTTTAATATTAAAGAAATCAAAAAGTTTCATGTTTGCATTCATCCATTCATCTGCGTGCTGAAAATTTCTCCTGGGAAATTTAACAATAGTTATAGTACAAATATGACCTTTTTTCGATCTTTTATGTATACTGCTTTACAAGAAAACGGTAAGAGATATTGTAATAACACTACGAGTTAATTCCTTGAGTCTTTCTTTGTATCGCTTTGCCCACTTTATGTTTCATCCTAGGTTTTCTTTATCCTTTTATTATTAAGTCTACATATATAAAGAAAAGCCTTTATGCTTTAAACTTGAAAAACCCCATGTTAAAAGTACCGCAAGCGTTAAAAGACAGAATTAGTTTATTGTAACGGTAAGTTTATATAAAGCAATTTAACCCTAATACTCTTTACGTATAAAAGCATGGTAAAATTTACCGTATTATTATTTAAGGAACTCATACAATTATTGCAGGAAATGTACGCTTTGTTTTAGAAAGAAAAGTTTTATGAAGGATTAAAGACAGGTCGTATTACTTGCTGGATATGTAGAACTTCATTACAAGAAAATGTAATAAGTTATTTTGGAATCGACTAATCCCAACATTAGCCAGATTAAGATGAGAAGTTTTGGTCGTGTTCCGTCATAAGAATTAAATTTATATTTATGAGTTCAATCGTAAGATTTTGGGAAAACTGGTAAGTTGTCACAAAAAAATTGGGTTTCCTTTTAAAAAGGGAGAAAAATCACTTTCCATCCTATGTTAAAGGGAGTGATGTGTATGATTACTCCCAGTTTTTGAAATGCAGTTAAAGAATATTTCTCTGGGAGGAAAAAATTTCAACATATAACATAACACATCATAACATAATATTATTACATATAAATTCAACATATTTAACATACCTTTTTTCTCCTTTGGGCGCAATCAGTAAAGGATTTACCTTAAAACATAGAGATTCATGGTTCTATTCTAACCAACAGCTATTTGTTTTTATCGTTTTACTATATCCTTCACTTAAAAATTCCCAAATATATTATGTGAAGTATTTACAAGAGACGAGAGGTGCTCTTTTATCGCTATCGCGTACTTGGCAATCAAAACATATAACACTTTGATACTACCGAGTTTCGTAAAACATGAATTGTTAACACAATAATTTGCTGGAGATACTCAGAAATCAAAACAAACTAAATGCTATGCTAATGAGATAGGTGTCATGAAACTTAGTAGGACCTGACATGAGGTCGAGCCATTAATAGTGTCAAATGATAAAACAGTTGTCATATGTAGTATCGCATTTTGCTCGATACCTTTCTAGGTATCTATCGCACAATCAATTACATTTTATCAACTATGCATATTATGCGAAACTCGGTCGTATCAAAGAGATATGTCTTGATTACCAAGCATGGGATGGTTAGGTAGAGCACCTCTCGTCTCTTGTAAATACTTGTCACCTTATATTTTTTATTTATAATTTTAAAACAACCAATACATTACAATAGCAACGTGTTTTGCTAAGTGTGCTTGAAAGAGTAGTAGGAAAAATCGGGTACGGGGTCCTTCCTTAACATATCGGACTCGCTTCGCTCGCCCTTAGAATTTACAATCCTGAATATTCGCCCGTCCTGTAATAGTAATTAAGTTATTTTTATTTCAGCAGTCACCCATCCAGGCACTGACCTCGCTCGATGCAGCTTAACTTCTATGATCTATCAAAAACCATAGATATACTATAGATATTGAAAATAACTTCATCTACTTATTTATTAGGTAAAGAGATTCACTTCTATCAAATTTCAACTTAATTGAATTTTTTACAATTTTTTAAAAACGAATACAAGTCAATCGATACAAATTCAAATAATGCTGACATTGAGATGAAACTTGGTGTATGCTTTTGTCTTATGAATATATATGCATAAGACTATATGCGTGCCAAATCTGAACCCGATTAAAAGTAATATCCGCGTTTTATGAAGTTTATGAAGAAATTTTTGCTGTGTCATTATTGTGAGTTAATGACGTTATAAAATTATATTCCGGAACACACAACTAGACTAAAGATTGATTTTTGAACCAAGTTTCAAACTCTCTAGCATAAATACGCTGGTGGCTAAGATTATAACAGACACACACACATACAGACAGATAAATTTGTAAAAAACCCCTTACGAGGTCTTAACGAATGATTCCGTTTCAGCTGTCACCCATCCAGGTACTGAACACGCACGATGACGCTCAACTTTTCTGATTCAACAAAAACTGCAGATATACTTGTCTTATTCTAACAAAACTTAGTTTACTTTTGAATTACGTAAAGGTTTACACTTGTACTCAATTAGATTTTTTTTAAGTTTTTATTACAATTTCGTTAAAATCGAACACAAGTTATTTGATAAAATTGAACTAATGCTGAAATAAGATGAAACTTGGCACATATGTTGAACTATATATATATATAATATATATATATATATATAAATATATATATATATATATTAATATATATATATATATATATATATATATGCGTGACAAATCTCAAAGCTATTGAACAAATAGATGAATGAAAAAATAAATGAAACGGCATTTAATGAATTAAAAAAAATATTGAGTCATTATAGAGGAGGATTAATGAAGCCATAAACACCTGAAACGGATGATTCCGGTGGCATCCCGGTTTCAGATTTTTTTGAAAACTCATTTAACAACCCACGATATAAATGAGGAAAGGTAAAGAAATATAATAACAATCTTCACTGAGGTGTGGAATTATCATTTTAACCCTCCATATAATAAATAACCAGTTTTTCTAACTCAACCTTAAAATACCAACATAATGTCTACTTTTCCATAAATAATTATTATAAACAGCATCTGTTGTCTATATTTTTTCAGAAAGAGTCAATTGGTTGAAAAAACCTTGTAATTAACAACAAGTAACCATTTGACCATTTTTTAAAAAAAACATTTCCCCAATTTAAATTTTTTATTTACAGTCATAACGATAGTTATAACAAGATAAATTTTAGTTAAAAAATTTAGTTTTCAATGTAGGTAATTCATTTAAAGAGTCCAACTCTTTATAAATAGATTTTAATGACAATTACCACGTCAGACCTTGCAGTTGTTAGAGTGTATATTTTTCGGTAAATTACTTTTTAGATAAATTATTGTCGTCGTATTTTATTTATAAGTAAACATTAATTAATACACCCTATTTATTTTGTATATTAGTATTTTGGGCACTTTCGAGAAGGTTATTGGGAAGGTTAAAAATATTAATTTTTCGCGTTATTAAAAACGTTTTAATAATAACATAATAAGGTTTTAGTTTAATTAAGAACAGCAGTTGAGAAAATGATAGGAGAAAAGCTATGACAACATACTCAAATTAGGTCTTTGTTAACTCTGAGTTACGTCAAATGTTATACCATTTTTGGCAAATTAACATTAAAAAAATCGCTAATAGGCAACGTGGCACGGTAGGAATCGATTCTATGGGCAAATCTATTTCAGAGGTCCCTAAATACAAAAATAAATATATACATATATTAATATTATTTAATATAAATTTATATATATATATATATATATTATATATATATACGTGTGTGTGTGTGTGTTTATTTCTAGACAAATTTTGTAAACACTCTATCTATTGAAGGGATTATTATTTTTAAATCCAATCCAATTTGGTACAGAAATTAACTTTAGAGCAGACACGAACCTTAAAGAACGAACCACGAGCCTTATTTTGAATTTCTAAAATATAGATAAGAGTTCTTATTTTTCTGTCTGTCAGCTAGCTATTTTTGATTTTAAGAGTATATAAATACATATAACGTTAGAGCTTTTGGACTGTTATAAATTATAATAACAATTAAATTGATAAAGAACTTTTGCCCGGGGATCCTGAGCTTCGACAGTTCTTGAAATTGACAAAAATGAAAAAAATATTCAAAATTTTTAAACTGACGAAGCTCAAGATCCCTGGGCGAAAGCTCTTAATCGATTTATTAGAAATAGGTTTTAAAATAGGTTTTTTAAAAAGGACTGAAGTCTTCATCAATTTAAAGGTTATTATAAATACGTATGCTTTACCCCGCACAATTTTATTTCGGTATGGGTTCTGATACTGTCCGTGAGAACAAGTTCTTCTTGGGTTCCTAACTAGTTTTTTAATAAGATTTAAAACTACTTTATTAAAATATGTATGGTTCATTTAGTTTATTTTAAAACTTGATTGATGTATCTCATAAATTTATCGGACATTTCAGATGTCCATTATCTTATGCTCAGATAATCCTGTCTGTCGGCATCTTCGCCTTACGAGATTGAATGAAATAATAAATTTTTATTTTAATAGAAATAATTTAGGGAATTTAAATAGAAAATTTATTATGAGACTTGGAGCCTGATAGAAATATAAGGTTCAGTTGAGGAGAGAACGAACCTTGGTAGGGTCCATTGTGATCTTAATGATTAGCCAACAGGTCCATAATGCTATCTTTGAATATCTGGCTACTGGCTTTGGCGACTGTGTAATGTGTCTTTACATTCATAGGAAGTTAGTCAAAAGTGGTTCTCATCTCTCCCTCGTCATTAAATTTATTAAGCAAAAAAGGGATCGTTGAGCAAGAAAGTAAGCATTTTTTAAAAAATCGGTCTGTTTGTGGATCCCCAAGATAGAATTAGATTTAGTTATTAACTTATATACTGTAAATATGGAAATAAAAAATTATCACCCGCACAATGAGAGCTCGTATCTACTTCAGATCGCTTTAATTCAATTTAAAGCCCCTAAAACTTTGAAAGCGACACTCTACTTGAATTTTGTTTATGTTTTACAGTTATTTATTACGGTTTTGGGACTTATTGGTTCCTTAGAATAGTTGTATTGACTCCAGATTGGTAAAAAATTGTGTTTGTCAAGTTGAGTAAGTGGTGAGGTTGGTATAGCAAATAAGGCTTTATAGTGTTTTATTTATTATCACAAATAAATGGACAATATGTCCTATTATCACAAAATCAAAAAAAAAAAATCCTTTTTGGTATTTCCCTGCGATAGAGGGAACCTTATGAGATTAACCTTAATAAAGGGAACCTTATGGGATTAACCTTATGAGTTTTAGCGCAGGAATTTAGCGCATTGCACAGATGAGGGGTGACTTAAATATAAGTTTAACTTAATGCAACACGTGACCCTCTGCCATAAGCTTGTCTACTCTTAAAACTATAATACAGAAATATACAAATTATTTTATATAAGTTATTTGATGGTCTAAAATTTTGTCTAAACCTAGGTTATTTAGGGATATGGATCTTTTAAGAGTATCTAACATCGCATAGGCTCAGAATCACGGGCTTTAAATTGCATCCCTCGCATGTAAATCCCCGACCGGGTTCGAACCCGGACTGTCCGGTTGGCAGGCAAACATGCGGTCTTAATTAATAACAACAAGAAACAAATTAATCACTTCGAATACCTCATTTTATTTTACTTTCTAACTCTTCAAAACTTGCATAACTTAGAAATAAACATTTAAAATTTGAACAATAATAAGAGGGATAGGTATCTGAAACCCACAAGAACAATCTCGGCTACTGTTTAAAACTTTTAACTCAACTTAAAGACAACAAGACTCCAGTTTGTAGTTTTATGTTTATTTTAGTAAGAGATTCTCTAACAGAAAGTAAGGGTAAAATTTGACATTGCTCTGTAAGGCATTCCATTTAGAACACTCCACAGCTATAAATACTAACTATTAGCTGATTTATTTATCACTGATAAAATACACTTGTTTCAAAATAAACTTGCCAATTTAAAAGAAATGAAAAAAATGTTTAAAAGAAACATTGAAAGTGTACTGGGAGTTTACATTTTTCTCTTTGTATATATTTTAACTTTTTTAGTAGAAATTGTAGTAAGAATTGAAAATAGTTTACTCACTGAAAAGTATTTTAGCGTATTTCAGAGTGGAACAGGGTGGAACATTTCAGATGTGTAAAAATTTAAACGACAAAGAATGGTGAAATAATGGGCCTAGACACTTAAGGATGATCTCTATTCCTAGTAAGTCGACCCCCTTAAGTTTAAAAAGGTCACATTTTAAACTCACCAAGTTATTGGTGAGTTTAAAATGTATGTGGATATGTATGTATAAATGTAGATTCTACTATTCGTTTTATAGGTAACTTTGAAACATTTAACTAAAGCATATCACAAAATCTACTATTTTAGAAACAACATTATATAGCAACACTTACAACCAATATTACAAAAGATAATAAATCGTATATTTTTTCCAAAAATTAAAAAAAAAATATATATATTACAAAATATGTACCAAGAAAAATAATTTAAATCGTTTTGATAATTTGTGTCTTTTAGGCTCAGGGCTGGAGCGCAACACTGAGTCTACTCATTATATCTAATACAATAATTTAATGTATCAAAATGTATTAATTTGTATTATTAATTAATAAATTAATTTTATAAGTAGCGACCATGCATCGTAAATGATTTTTAAGTCTCTTTGGAAGTACTTCATTCTTTTACGTCCCTTGAGATTTAAATCGATCTTACGGGGCAAGGTCGATAGTTATAAATAACTAAGCACACATATGCAGACAATAGTCAGATTGTTATTTACATTGGCTGGATTGGAATACTTGGTAGGGATGGTGCGAATATTTTATCTATTCATTCATCTAACTTACCCCCCCCCCCTCTCCCCTCTACACCACCCCTCTACTATCTATATCAAAACTGAAAGTCATCTCTGTCCAAACAATTAACCGCCTTCGTGGTCTAGGTCGCTAAAGCGTCAATTATTAAACTGACACCACGGAGGTCTGGGGTTCGCACCCCGGATTACGCTCAAGTCTTTATAAGACTAGTGTCCAAATAAATTATCGTCACATTTAGAATACACTTGGAGAGTAGCGGTTGCCTTTATCACCTGAGGTAGTTCCAGTAGGGGTTATCCCTTGATGAGCAGCAAGGCTCTAAACGGTCATTATCATTATTATTATTACTCAACTAACTCAATCCCTCCTCTAAACCAACCACTCTAATATTCATACCAAAATTGAGTTATCTCTGTCCAAACAATTACGCTATATGTTTTGATAAAATACCAATGTCATGTACTCTTTTATACTAGGTATATTTAAATAAAGCCTTTCATTGATAATGACATATATATTATTAGTAAAATAAATAGTGGTATAATTTACTTATAAGTCGTAACGTGGAGGCAATATTTTTTTTCCGGCTCAGCTTTGCCTCGGTTGCAAAAACTGCAGTTAGTTCCCTCGTCACGTCTCGGGAGCAAACTAATTTAAATCCCTTGGTATAGCGACCCTGGGATCTAATAAAGTTTTCTAATTCAGACCAAACTTTACCTCGAGCATAGTTAAAACTTTCTTACCACCCTTAATATGTAAATAACTATTTTAGCACAAAATAAAAATAATAATGTATAAAAAGCTCTTTTAACACCATGAGAGGTGGTATAAAGTATATGGGAGCGGTTACTAGCACGACACGCGTTCCTCTTCCTCCAATGATGGATGGTTTTTGACAATCATCTTGCAACTGTCAGAAACCGAGTAATCTTCACATCCTGCCAGAGAGAAAAATTCCCTTTCATACCTGCCTTGAAACCAATTTCTTACGTTTTGTCGAGTTCTCATTTCTCTTGTGAATAAAGAGATTATACTCGTAAACAGAAAATACTGTAAATACATCATAATAAGTTTACTTAAATTTCAAAACGATTTCCCTCAGTTATGGATGGGAGAAATTAATTGAATCGCGATGAATGTTATCTTCAATTTTGAATGTCATTTGGGTGGTTCTTATTTATCTTGTACAAAGGGTGGTACATTGTACTTTAAACTTCCGAGTTTATTTAGTCATGGGTTCAATCCTAGCACGGGCCTCTGGGAATAAGAGGGATAAACATTCTGCGTACCAAGTCTTTCAGAAGGGACGTAAAGCCGGACGTAAAGGTAGTAAGGTACGACGTAAAGGTCTGGAGCCTGCGCGTTGTTAGGTACTCGTTAAAGATACCTTACCCTAAATGAAACTGGGTATAGGCAAATTTAGGACCCTCATAGTAGATTCGTTATATTACTATAGCATGCCTTGTAGTTTAAAGTGTATGGAGGTTAGGTTTATCAGCGAGGGCACGTGTTGTTCCTAGTTTTCTAGACTAAGAGTCAGTGAAAATATGTATGATTGCTTGAAAAAGCATGAGAGGAACCAGAGAAATCCACGGCTCTTCTATCTAGATTAGATGAAATATACCTACACTTGAAATCAAAAGGAGTAGAACACTATCTTAGGGAACTGGCAAAAATGGCCCAACAACGTGGCTTACTTGTCCGGTAGTTACTACCACTCCCCCACCCATATTACTACTAGGGTGGTACATTACAAATACATCACCCCGATTAGTCAACTCCATACGGAGTTTTAGCAATAAAATTGGTACCTACCCTTACAAAATCGACCACTCGGAGTTATTAATAAATACTCATTTTTTGGTAATCGTCTGGCATGTATGGTAAGCTGATCACTAAAATGTGTAATTCTACGGTAACTTTAAAAAGTTAAAATAGAACATACAATTACATAGATCATTTCTGAAACGGTGTCATATCCTGGACAAATGATACCAATATCGCTGAATTCCGGTAATATTTTTCCCAGACCTCTATTTTTCCCATACAATGTGTTAGAAGTGATGAATTCTGGTGTACCAGTAATCTTATCTTTAATTATAAATACGTAATAGTCTTTATGTATGCCAAACAATAGATCAAGACAGAATAACCCAAATTTAAGCATCTTTGTATCAAATTGTTTAGGATATGACACAGTTTTTGAAAAAACCAATATAAAGTTAACCTAAGAAAACACATTTTGGTAATCAGATTACCATACATGCCAGACATTACCAAACAAATAATTGGGTATTTGAATTTCCAGTGGTCAACTTAGTGGGTAGTAGACACTAACTTTATCGCAATAGCTGCACATAAAGTTGAGTCATTCAGTGGATATATTTGAAATATGCCTCCCTGTATAGAATATTGCAATGGAAATTTAGTCAAAATAGAGTATAAATCCTCATGAAACCTAATCTAAAGGACTGCCATCTCTATTTACTTATATAAATAAGTAAATGATTCGTAAATAATACTTGTCTATGGACCAAGGGAAAAAGAATACTATTATTTTCCTGAGCAATGACTTGGCTCCTAAGGCAATAGCAGAAGGAAGCAATACATTTGATTCCTAGAGCGAAGCCAAAGGGAGATAATTATTGCGTGGGGAAATAATAGCATTTTTTCCCGAGATGCACACAAGATTTTATCTCCTGACATTGACGTAATTTCATTATCCGTATATTCTTGCTTTCGTATGTTTAGTATGTTATAACAAACAGGCAAATGTTATAACAAAGTGCTATTTTGTTTTTTACTTTTTTTGGTCAGGTCCTTCTAGCAAATTATGGGATGCCGTCTTCAATAAAATAACAAATATTTTATAGCTCCATACAATACTTGATTTCGATTCAATTTTTTTGCTCCAGTCCAATTTAAAAAATTAAATCTCCTAACAGTTTGATACTACATGTGAACACGAATTTCCTCCTAATTTACTATTCTTCAATTTGTTGTTGATTTTGTTTTTAAAAACAAGGCTCCAAATAAAAATTATTTTGCTGCCCTAAAAAAAAAATATAAAAAAATCTTGTTCCAAAAATATCTTTTGGCATAAAACGGATTTTGAGCCAATAAAAAAAAATTTGGTTAGGGCCCCCTTATAAATTTAGTTGATGCAACTTCACTAAAAAAATAAAAAAAATTCTCCCTTGTTATAAGTTTCAGAGGTTGAACCCCAATTATAGAAAAGGATTTTGAACCAGTAAAGAAAATTTTTTGGTTGAGGCCCCCTTTTAAATTTATTAGATGCAGCTTGACTAAAAAAATAAAATTTCCCCCTGTTATAAGATTCAGAGGTTGAACCCCAATTATAGAAAACAACAAACAACATTTTCTCCCTTGGGAGTAAACAGTGCTTGTTTACTCCCCATAAACTAGTCATTAAGCTCTACATTACACACCGTCAGGATGTAAAAAACAATTTAAGGCTTAAAGCACGAATATGACAATAATAATTCTGTCATTCCCCCCCCCCCCATTTCTATTACTTCAACATCTGCTTTATGAACCATAAGAATTCTACAAAAGTTTCTCATCTTCCTGATTTCCTGTTCTTTTAAATAAATAATAAATCAAGTGACAACTAAGAAGCATTGTGCCATCAACCATTTATTCCCTCATTTTTTATTTGGGAATCTCTTTGAAGAAAAGTACGGGATTTAAAGGTGGAGAATTAAGTTAGGGACAGACAGACTTGAATCTGTTTTTCCTTCCTCCAGAAAAAGAAATATAGGAGACAGGTTAAAAACTCTAGGTAATTATTCTATAGGACAGGTTGAGATTATCGTTTCACTACCATTTCTTTGCTAAATCCTAAGATTTAACTCCGGATTTAGATAAGGGTAAAATTTAAGGATCTCCCGCTCACCCTCGAGTTCTCCTAACATTTTTTCCCCTGACGTAGTTACTTATATTCCGTTTAAATTGGCAATAAATTATAAAAGTTTACTAGTATACTTTCTTTTTATCATTTTGACGGAAATTTATATTGAGTGAGTTAGCCAAATCTGGGAGGATTTATTTCACTTATTTAGGTGACGATATTTTTACTTTTCCTCATTATACCGTAGGTATATAGGAGAATTATTGTGTTTTCGAAAAATCCGAGACCGGGATAAAACCGGAATTATCCGTTCAGGTGTTTTACAGAGGGCTCCTGAGTGGTGGTTTTTCAAAGTCTTGTCTGTCATGTTATGTTGGTGTGTGTGTGCCTGTTACCATCGGAGCGCCTAGTGTATTTATGCCAGAAAGTTAAAATTCAAAAATCAAAAATCAGTCTATTGCTGTATTTGTGCTATTAGTGAAACATTTTTATGACGCCACTAACCCACTATAATGACTCAGCAAAAATTGCGAAAAACCATAAAACTTGTGGAAAATGATGCGATCAGATTGAGATTTGGCACGATGTGAGTGACTATAGTAAGCTACAGGACGTAACAGTATTGTCAAGTTTCATTTCGTTACCTAAGCATATGTGAGTTCAATGAGAATCTTATATTGATTAGAAAACGACGTCGTGTACGACATATTTTATACCACAAAAATATATTCGTAACAAATTGAGAACAATGATCGCCTCTGTATTAGAGTACTTATGCTCAGTTATATAATCTCACTATTTGGTACTATACTAAGTTTTGTGATGCCATAAGTGATACACATTTGATAATAAGATATATAATTATCGTTTCTGATGTACATTACAAATACGCGACCAATATGAGTCAGATGAGGACTTACTAGCTGTGCATAGCTCATAAGGCAAAAATTTTTGCTATAAGCACAGAGACGGAAAAAGAACGAAACCGATATTTCGTCAAATCACCTATCTTTAGACTCGCTTAAGAACGTACTGAACTAGTAATACAATTTCATGTGAAATAAGATATCCAATTTATCATCAATATTAGAAAAGATTTTTTTCCCAGTGTTACTCGTGCATAGGACAAATTTTTTTAGGAGGTGTTTTTTAAGTGGATTACACTTTGTTGTAAACTTGTTATACTCTATTATAACACGTCGATTTGCACAGATTATGATCTCTCTGTAACACTCACGATGCCTGATACCAGATACTCTCGCTATAGTCACGTCGTTATATGGAAAATATAACACACAGAGAGAGTGTGCAGTCAGTGATTGCTGATCCCTTTTGTACGTATATAGATATGACTAAAATGCGGTAGAGTGACACAGTGTTCGACACCTCTCTCTCTAATATGGTTGCATTATACATGGACTACTCGCGCTTTTTTGATGCTCTATTGTGTAACTTTATATAATTCATTTATTATTATATAAACACTCCACATAATAGTGATGAATGTTCTGAAATCACGTGAACTTGTACGTATTGGTATAGTAAACGTAATAACTTATACGCTGTAAAATAAGATTCAAAATAAGAGTAGAAAGGGTTTTAGTAGATTTTTCTGTAAAATAAATAACTCTCTACTAGGTTCAACGTCAATATTAAAATATATTCTTTAGTTTCATAGTTTTCATTTGGATTGTTTTTTGTGATGTTATATTCTGTATACCTATATATGTGACTTTCTTATGAAAGATAATGTCGTATAATATTTATATGACTGAGTTATATCGAGCGCAGATCGCAAAAGGTCTAATATCGTTGTTTACTTACTGATATATATGATTCTAGTATGTATATCAGTCATTTTGATGGTCATATGGAATTACGTAGTCTCAGAATATACTCTCTCGATCCAGATCAAGGTTGCGGCATTCAGATGTCTACTTCTCTGCTATCTTTATTGAATGCCTTTCTTGGATTTAATGTATTGTTCATGTCACATCTTCTGTGACTATCGGGTTTAATTGAGCTATGAAGTAGAATGATAGACATAGAATTTTTATAGTTATATCTAATAAGGCCGTAAGCATGGAGACATTGGGCAAAGTATTATGAACTCAAACCTATCAGTGCATCGTACATCCTCATTGTTATTCAGAAGTTAAATCTTAACTTATCTAGCATATTTTATATACAACTTGGTGTGTCTCTGTAACACGATGATGAGAGAGACGTCGCACCACAACTCAGTCATTTTACTCCGAACTCATTCTGTAAGGTACTCATACCATGATGTTCTACGTAATTATAGAACTGTTTGCGACAGCAAGTATCACCTATGGTAACCTAAATATAAACAAGCAAATGCAATACTACACCTGGGTTTGATTCCATCATTTCGGACATTTGTCTTCATTGATGCTCGTTACATAAACCGTATATCAAGACCTCACAGTTTGCTTCACGATATATACTTGATCAGAGGTGCCGACAGGAGATAAGAGATAACATACACATCGCGTGATAAGACCTTCCTCTGATATAAAGTACAATATGAATTTATTAATACAGACTTTGAAGGATAACATAGTGTTATACGAGCATGATGCATGTGATCAGCTCATCACTTATTACTTCATCGCGATGTTGTGTATATGCATTTGACACTCGCAAAATAGGACACTCTGTATCATGCTACCTGAGCTTGTGTGATAAATATTATGCATGTCTATTTTATCTACTCACATCGACATTATAAATTCTGATCTGATGAAGACACCTAGATGATATTTGTAAACTTGCAAAATGCAATGTACAAATTATCTATGTTCATAAAAATTGATATTGTATGTCAAACTTTATGACTCACAAAACTGCGAAGCTATGCCCACCTCAAGAAAGTCAAGATTTCATCACGGTGAAGCCTTTAACGAGCATCTGTTGCAACTTCGTGCGGACTGTAGTCAAACTATTTTATTTTTAATTAGGATTTAAACTTGTATTAAACCTTTCTTTCATTGTTAAAATTTTATATTATAATAAATTTAGTGAAATTGATTCTTTATTTTATTCTAATTTCTCTACCACCTACACCAATTTGGGAGGTTTGTCATATAGGTGCCTGGGCCACCCTAAATCTATAAGATCTGATATACCTTAGCTTGAGCTTTGTTCAGTCAAAAACATACCTGACTGAGGTGTCCATCAGTGTCAAGACAGACAGCATACAAATTGTGATAATTATTTGTTGTTAAAAATAGTTTTCTTGTTTTTTGAATCGAGAGAGGCATCACATGTGTAGTTCCCAGACTTCTCAAGATATATGAATGAATTTTCTTGTAAACCTCATTACCTCAAATAGCTGATGCAATTTTAACTTAACCAGCAAAAAGACTACAGCATTTGAATATTGTGTAAATAGTGTAATAGAATACTGCCTCCGTGGCCGAGGTTGTTTAAGGCGATAGTCTTTACACTGACCTTTGACACCATCCCAGGTTACGCTCTCAGTTGATAGAAGATTATTGTTTAATAATTATCGCCAATTTTTGAATACAATTTGAGCGTAACGGTTGCTACTACCACCCGTAGTGGTTCCCGCAGGGGTTATCACTGATGAGCTACAAGGCTCTAAACGGGCATTATTATTATTATTTTAGGGTAATAGAATACCGTGTTTCTATTTGCGGGTATAGCAAATTTAATGAAACTTGAGATATGACTTCTAATGTAATTCACATTTATAGTTCATGGACCTTCCTCTTTGCCAGGTTTTTATTTATAAAGACTTCAATTATTGAAGAGGGTTATAATATCACAAACTACAAAATGACAATTACTGTATCACAGAAGCTATCTGCATTTGATTACAAGTAGGTATGACTGATCCTTTTTTCAGTCTAAATCTTTTTGTGGCAGAAAATTATGAATTCTAGTAGCATCTAAAATTTCAATTTTGATAATTTATATTGTTAGAAATGTGCAATACATAAAAAAAAGTCTCAGAGGAAAATTGAGACGATTCCTCCAATTTTTATGTATGCATGATAAGCGAAAAATAGGGCAGATATCAATCATGAGTCTGTTTAAATTGTAGAAAAAAAATTGAGTAGTCATGAGTCTGTGTTTTTGAAAACAATTCCTTTATTTACAAGTATACATACAAAAGAAAAGGAATACAAAAAAAGTTAAACAAAAAGTATACAAGTAACCCACAAGGCAAAGCCTGAGGGGGGGGGGGGTAGAAATTGTAGATAAACAGATCTTTTAATGAGAAATACAATAGTGATGTGCCAAATTGACTTTTAAACCGATTTTATATGAGTCGACTCAACAGATAATCGAGTGGATAGTTGATTCAAATCGCTTGATCTGATTAAAGTCGATTCGGTTCAATTCAACTTGATTCAACTCAAATAAATAAAAGCTGAAGCAATAAGTAGATTTAATTTACACATTGACATAGGATATTTAAATCAAAACTAGTCAAATGATTAACTTGGGCCAACTAAAATATTTTATTCAAGTTAACTTAATTAGTCTTGTACCGACAGGAATATACATTCTATAATGTAAAAATAAAAACAAAGCATACTTGAGTTTATTTAAAATCAGACTTAAGCCCATATGAATCAACTAAGTCTACTTCAATCGAGTCGATAGGGTCACCCTGGCTCCTATATGACAAACCTCCCAAATTGGTGTAGGTGGTAGAGAAATTAGAATAAAATAAAAGAATCAATTTCACTAAATTTTATTATAATATAAAATTTTAACAATGAAAGAAAGGTTTAATACAAGTGTAAATCCTAATTAAGAATAAAATAGTTTGACTACAGTCGCACGAAGGTTGCAACAGATGCTCGTGAAGGCTTCACCGTGATGAAACTTGACTTTCTTGAGGTGGGCATAGCTTCGCAGTTGTTGTGAGTCATAAAGTTTGACATTACAATATCATTTATGAACAATAGATAATTTGTAGCCATTGCATTTTGCAAGTTAAATTCCTAGGTGTCTCTCGATCAGTTATATTGTGGGAGTATTCATGTGTTTTTCAAAACTCGGTA
>JACMZG010001893.1:4836551-5017121 GCA_018340805.1 Microvelia longipes | reverse complement strand
ACTCGAAAAGCACTTATATCTACAAAAGTTACTAATATTCCATACCACAAATGCTGATATACATAAATTCTTTCAGTATAAACGAATTACCTTGTCGTTGAAACCAATAATATACGACATTATCTTAATAAGAAGTCAAAAATAGTATACAAAAAACACCAGAAACAAACGAGTGCAAAATGTAAACAAAACATTAGATTTTACTACCGTATTTATTTCAGAAAAATCTACTAAACCTCACTCATTTTGTTTCTTTTCGATAATATAGATGTCCAACTTTCGATTTCAGAACATTCCAAGAGTTAAATAATATGAATTATATTAAAAAAAGTCAAAAAAACGGAGAGTCCAAAATGCACAAAAAAAGGTCACATTTCACTACGTATTTTATTCGGAAAAAAATCGACAAAACCACACTGTTTCTTTCCTAACGTAAATATAGATGTCCAACTTTCGATTTTCATAACATTTCAAGAGTTAAATACAAATAAATTATAAAAAACACCTCCTAAAAAAATTTGTCCTATGCTAATACATGGGAAAATCTTTTGTTTAGAAAATGGTTCTTATCAGTAGGTTACACCAAACCGTACTGTGGTTATCTCTAGGTTACCCTTGTCCAGCTGTGGATTATATGTATGATTTTTGTAGAATCATAAAAATTAAGGAGTATTGATGGTGGTCAGTGCTGTATGGGTGACCGTTGAAATGATACGGATGCATTTACTATCTGAAGACTAGCGAAGCGAGTCTGAAGGCATGTTGCAGTATAAATTTGAGGAACTGTATTTCTGAAGAGGAGCGAAGTGAATCCGATGTAATGAGGAAAAGTTACGTGGTACCCCAACCCGATTTTTTAATATGATCTTTATGTGTTTTAGTAATTACTAATTCTTGATACTTAGACATGATATTAGATGAAATTTATATTAAAGAAGACCAGCAGGATAAGGCTATAGTCTTTTAATGTAAGTTACCGTATAATAATACTGCTTTGTTATCTACTGAATAACGAATTTTATGGCAACAAATAAGTAATGAAATAAGTCGGATGGGAAGTTGGACTCGATTGTTTGTCCAAACCCCGTTTCAAAGGAATATGAAAAATGATGTTATGCTAATCTTCTGCTTACCCGAAAGCCTGGTTTTTTTTTTAAATGTTTAGCTGTAACATTATAAGGGTTTTTACTTCTCTTTATTTGGATGTGTTCCAAATGAAGGAAGTGTATGAATAGTTATTTATGCACCAAGGGAGTAATGAATGCTATTATTTCCCTGAGCAAGGTGCATACAACATTTTATCTCCAGACGTTAATTTTATTTTAATACGTTTTGTTATATTTTATTCTAATTGTTTTTGGATGGGACTCCCCTCATAAATTTTGGGGGTGCTGCCCCCAAAAAAATATTTTTTTTATTGCTCCAAACCACTTCTTTTGACCTAAAACGGATTTCGAGCTAATACTTTTTTTTTCGTCGGGTCCCTCTTATAAATTTTAGGGCTGCTGCCCCCGAGAAAATTACAAAAATTAATCGGTCATCTGTATAAATTTAAAGAATACCACTCCCTAAAGAAATGTTATAATTGGCTCTAATATCCAATAATACGAAAAACTTTTTATTTCCAAGGGAAAAAGTTACTTTTTACTCCCAAGGGAGTGAAAAATAACTTTTTCTCCTTTGGGAGTGATAACTGCTTCTTTACTCCCTAAAAACTAGTCAATAAACTTTACATTATACACCGTCTGGAGATAAAAGAATAAAAATCAATTTTCTAAGCTTTCAACTATGTATTAGATCTTTATTAAGGCAAACGATCATAAAATAATAAGAAACAAAACAAACAGTAACATGTTTGAAAACATAACATTATCACCTATAAACAAGCAATAAGTAGTAATGATTTTATGTTTTTAAACATGTAAACATTGTTATTATTTTAAAATTCTTAGTAAATTGATTTTCTTAACTCTCTTTAAAACAATTTCATGGTCTAATTCTCTTTATGGTCACTAATATTTTAATATTTCCTATAAGTAAAATATGAAAAGTATCGTGTTTACATTAAAATCAGAAAAACGGGATTTCACCAGAATCATCTATTTCAGATCTTTTTAAGACCTGCTTATATTTTAGAATATAATTCTTAAAAACGATTGAATTTTCATAGCGGTTCAACATTTTGAGGTTTAGTAAACATTAATTCTTTCTTAACATAAAGTTCTTAAATTAAAATATGAGAGACATTTCTGAAGACCCGTTAAATGCGTATTTTACGTGGAGAACGTAAAAACAAAGTAAGGATTGCAATACCTCTAAATATTATAATTTAACAAGTCCTCATAAATGTTTCTAAAATGTTTTATCAAGATAAACTCTTATCTAAGAGAAAACTAAAGACCACCATAATCCTTATTAGTACCCAAAGAGACTAATATTATTAGAGGGAGGATACAACAGCTCTTATCATTCCTTGGGTAGCTAGGTGCCATAACTGTACATTAGTGACGTCATTTTTGATTTCTCATAATAATTACGATTTCACGTAAATATTACATTATTTTCGACTATTTTGTAGAGTGCATGCTACAATAGGGGTTGTAGAGGGGTGGGAGAGTATCTAGTCTCTCTCTAGGGAGACTATAGTAGGGGTAAGTACAGTTACGGCACCTATGGAAACTGTCTCATTTCCAGACCCCTTATCACTGTGTTAATCGGGTTATGTACTCCCTCTAATAGTATTAGTCTCTTTGTTAGTACCTAGAAAACGTCACTTAAGTATATTAAACAAAGTTGAAGATGACCTCAGACGCCTTGGAGTCAGGAGATGGAGGGCCTTGGCGCAGGACAGATATCTTTGGAGGGCCGTAGTGTTGCAAGCTGAGGCTTTACGTGAGCTTTAACACCGAGCATGTATGTTGGTATAAAACATTTATGAGGGCCCCTTAAATAACAAAATCTAGCGGATTAGTAAGCCATATTTAGCTCTTAAAAAGTCATCTATAGGTAATATATTTAAGTCATTTATGAGTACTCCTGAAATTAAAATATTTAGAGATAAATTATTGGATTGCATTAAAAACGTTATTAAGGTAAACTATTAGAAACAAGATTAAGGGTCTACTAAAAATGCAGTAAAATATCTCTTCTTTTCCATATTTCACTGTATAACTTAAGAGATTTAACTTTTTTTTTCTTTAGCAATACTTAATAGTTGGGACATTAATATTCTTATAGCTAGTTACTTAAACGGCATTTACTGCCAGATATTAAAGCTAGCATCGAAAAGTGTTATCAAAACTTATGCTGAGCTCATTATTAGTATTGCAGTCATTATTCCCTTCCTAAGTTTCACAGAGCCAAGTAATATTACTTTATAACTGTTCCAGAGCACGTTGGAAGGATAAAAATAGAGTCGGAGTGTGCCTTTAAGAACAATTAATGTATTGCATCGTATTTTTTATTTGTTACTTACTACTTAACGGTTTAAGTATTCATCTTAACTTTGAATTTATTTCTTCCTTTAAAGGAATAAATTCAATGTCTCTCATTACTATTTAAATCCAAGTTGGTATGATTGTGAGTATGCAGTGAAAAAATGATAAGTTTTTAGTTAGTGATTGAACAGTATATAAGACATAAATCGAAAATTTGAGAAAGAAATGGAATACCGAAAATTATTCCATGCAAGTTTGCTACAGATGTTCCTAATTGGTCACAACTTGGATCATTAAAATTGTTATCTTACCACATTTTTATTTGCTTTTGTTTACCTAGAGAGGTTAACGTCACCCCTCCCTCCTATTCGATCCCAACCTTATACGTTCATTTTTCCTTTGGAAACTCGCTAAAATCATATTTTCTCAGCCAGGGATATGTACAAATAAGAAATAAAAGGTATGCATGAAATATCAGAAGTCAATGGACTAAGCACTTTTATATCACTCTACATCAGCGCTAGAACAAAAGTTAAAGTTTCTTAAGCAAAGAGGCTTGGGGCACAACTTCAAAGCCAGATGAGATATTTACCTGTAAAATGGAATCCCTGACGAACCGCGAAACCATAGTATCATGTTGACCCTGTCATCTGACGCAATGGGTAGAGGCAGTTCCGCTGTATGTCCTACTTCAGCCCAAACCGTTTCCATCTTTCCTGCAACCAATTGATTTTATTAGCTGTTTTTACATTCTTTAATCAAATTCTTTATTGGCAAAAGTATACAAAATTTATCTTGTGTAAACCGAAGCCATATTAGATTTATTAGTTTGAGGAGTAATTTAGACGTGTTCCGTTAATAACAATTTGCTAAATTAGCCGGTTCGTGATTAAGAAATACTGGCACTTCTAAGGATTTTACGTGTAAACAATACACATAAAATATACAAGTCATCAATATGTTTCTTTATGGGCGAAGGAGACAGAATTGTGATTCGAAGACCATTAAGATAATTAAATGACATTCTCGGTCCTCTTTAAACTCTGTTTTGAATTTAAATTGATAAAATTTGTGGTTTGAAGATTTTAAGGTTTTAAGGTCGAAACCTTGTTTTAGCGACAGTAATTGATCCAAGCTTAGTTTAGTGCCCGGTCTGGTCTAGCTCCGGGCGATTCTCTAGTAAAACGTATATCTAAGTCTATTAGTAGGACCGACCGGACTACAAGACACAAAGTCCAATTACTTTTAACAATAATACTGAAAACCGAATTAAAGCGTAAGGATGTGCCGAGTAAGCCGCTAGGACTCGTATAGTCTCTAATTATTTTGGCTAATTAAACATAAATAAGAGTTAAAGTCCGAGGGGTTAGACGTGGTGTAATTAGACCCAGGAACAAAGGACTAGGTGTTCTAGCTAGAAGGATAGGTATGTGTAAAAAGACTAGCCTTCTTGTGAAGGCTTGCTCGCATCCTTTCCTGCGGATATATTTTGTTTGCTCGGTAAATACTAGGCAACCTTTCTTTTGCCTTATATTAATACTCTTTGTGCTGCCACCTTTTTACCAGCAACTTTTTCTCCGTCCCGCTTAATTCAACAGAGAATAGCATTTTATCTTTTTTACTCTTTTATGAATATTTTCTTTTGTTTGATAGAAATTTTCTATTGTGTTTTAGACTCTATTCTAGATAAAATGTATGAACTCATTAGATTATAAAGCTCTTGTTCTACTGAACTCCAGCAAGATTTATCTATTCATAAAAAGCAAATATCAAACCTTATTTTTAATATCTCTGTTAGTATTGAATAATTTACTTCCACATCTTTAAGGTACTATAATATAGAAGGATCATAGGACCGTAAACACAATGAAATTCTACTGATAACACGAAAGCCGGTTGACTGGTGGTCATAAGTAGGGGTACCACCCTAACAACAAAACATTATTTTAAATATGTGTCATAAATATCCATTAATAAAGAAAGATCGTACAGAACAAATATAATAACTTAAAACACCTGCTAAGTATTTAATAAAACCGGTCTTAGATGGCAAAAGGGTAGCGGAATACAAGAATCAACACTTAGTTGACGAGGATTACTTTTAATATAATTTTAATTAAAACGTTAAACTACAATTTTAAACGCATAAAATATTGTAATGCACCGATATTTATATTAGTATTTAATGAATAATCAATCATTAATTAATAAAAGAACAAAATAATTCAGCAACCGGAAGTATTGCCAACTTTTTTTTATAACAAAATCGTGTATTATTAGAGTGGCAGCATTACTTAAGACCACCAGTGAACCGGCTTTTGTGTTATCAGTAGTGCTCCTTCTATACATAGTATTATTCTAAGAATGAAAAAATATTAAAATAAACGGGTACGTGGTACTTCGGCACAATCCTTATCTAATTAAATTTGCTACGCTCACTATAACCTCTTTGGATTCGCTTTTCTCGTCCTCAAAATATATAAGAAAAATGCCTTATTAAAATTGAAGTACATCGTCGGTCTTGCTTAGCATATTCTCTAACGAAAAAGCTCAGTTTTATTCCTATTGGTCACCCAACCGACTACTGACCACACTCAACTAACCTTAACAAAACTGATCCGCTTTCAAATACCGTGTAGATTAGGCCGTATTGCAATGAAGCTTTGAATAAAACTTTATTACAAAAATAAAAAACAATCATACCAAATTTTAAGTCTATTGAATATTTTTTAGATTTTTAACGCTTTTTTAAAATTTATACATGGAATTCAATAAAAATTAAACTCAAAAATTTAAGTGGTATCAACCCACCGCTTCCCTCCTGCCACTTTCATAAATACTACCTCACAGACGTAATTATGTATTAAAACTAATTTTGTTTGCTAAAAACATGCTGATGCATTTTTTTATACCAATAAAAAAATGCTGATGCATTTTTTTAGCAAACAAAATTGGTTATAATAGATAATTACGTCTATGGTAGTATTCATCAGAAAGTGGCAGACGTGTATTAGTTTTCAGTTTGCCAACTTTTAAATTAATTTCGTGTGAACTACTTTTTGAATGTAGTATATTATTATTACTCTCATATATATATATATATATATATATATATATATATATATATACATATATATATATATATATATATATACATATATGTATGTATACATACACATACCATACATATATGTGTGTATTATTGTTAATCATATTTCAAACACTAAACATTCTTCTAAAAAAAAAATACTTTTTATTTTTTAAACAGATATTTGTTGAAGTCTATTTGCCTAGGAACCTTTTCTATACTTATAGAAATATATTCCTATAATTATGTAAGATAAATACTTAATTTGTTTAGTTTGCAAAAATTGTTACAAACAGAGTTGCAAAATAATACAATAAAATGAAAAAACATATTTCTATTTTACTATAAATCTATATAGTTTTAAAAATAAATAATATATATATATATATATAATATATATATATATAATATATATATATATAATAATTAATATATATATTATTCTATACATATGTATCTATGTATGATTTTAAAACAATAGTGTATCAACTCCATATCCTCAATATGAGGCACCACGGTTAAATGCCGCATTGCTGAAAAAAGGATTATATATAATAAGAAGAAGAATAAATATAATCGGTAAAATAAAAATGAATAATATATATTAGTAAACAAATTTTAATCTTAATATATTCATTAATTTTGCATGTAAAAAAAACATATTTTTGTATTGTATCATAGCAAATAAATGGTTATTATTATTATATAGAGTATATAGATTCTATATTCAGTTTTATATTTTTATTTTATTGTATATTTTATAATTTTTATTCTAGAGATATATGGTACGTTTCTTACCAAGAAATCAATTTGTTGTAGAGATCTAGCATTAACATCGCTACTTATATTTCAAACACAAAACAATCATCTAAAAACATGACTTTTTATTTTTTAAAAACCTTTAGAAAAACGATATTCACTGTTTTTTCTCCTGTAAGAACCATTTTAATATTTAAAAGTCACTGATTAAATATAAATAAATAAATACTAATAAAAAACCCGTGAAGAAACATTTATTTAAAAATAAATACCGGGATAAAATTTGAAGAGAGGTCAGGGCACACGTACAAGTTTAGAAAAATTTAATTTTGGTATCAGAGAGTTAGAGACGGGGGGGGGCGAGAGAGAGGTAGAAAGAGAGAGGTAGGGAGAAAGTCAAACATTGTTTAATTGAAACAAGATGCTGTTTAAGTTGACGGATTTACTTCTCTCACACCCTACTATACCGTCCCAAACCCTTTACTCTCTTCTTCTTCCGCGCTTAACGCTGTGCCGTGGAAAATGTTGTGTTTAGTGGACGGAATGTGTAATGATCTCAATAAGTAGTTGCGAGTTTAAGTAAAGATGTACACAAGCTTCTGCGCTTAATTTTTCATCGATAATCCTTTGTAAACTGCTAACGAAAGGAATACTATTCGAAGAGGAACAGATCCCAGGGGGGTCCCCCGGAACACCCATGATACCTCCCGGGAGGAAATATTAAAAATAACTCCCTCTGTTCCGCGGCGAGGTAAACAAAATAGACCTCTGGTAAAAACTTAAGATCGGAATTGTAAAGCCACTAAAAAGTTCAATAAAGCACAGGACAAAAAACAACCTCATAAGCGTCATTTTCTGAGTACAATTCACTAAAAGTTCTAGTTATCCATTAAGTTAACACTGGTAATGCGTTGCATCAAGAACTCACGTCAGAAGAATACATCAAATTAAAATATTTATTATTTATTTATTTTTTATTTCCTCCATTTGTTCGCTTGATAGAGTAAATTGGGAAACATTCGCACAGTAGAATTCTGAAGTGAAAATTCAAAACATTAAAAAAAGGCTCGCTTCGCTCATGACAAAAATAAAAATTCCCAAACGCTTCGCTCGCTTGGTTGCTTAAAATAAGCTTGATTGATGTAATAAATATATATAAAAAGGGCTTGCTTCGCTTGTAAATTGCGTGCAGTTACGATGAATCATGGTAAAAAGCTCGTTTCGTTTGCTAGATAGCGTATATTTAAAATATTACATAGTAAGAATGGCTTGCTTGTTAAATTTCGTATGTTTTTAATATTGTTATATTAAAAACATAACAAAAACAAAAACATACTAAAAAGGGGCTCGCTTGATTGCGTGTAATAAAATTATGAATAAAAAAGGGCTCGCTTTGCTCGCTTAATTGTCTGTAATACCATTAGGTATAATAGATGGTATTTAAACTACAATTTAAAATGCTTAAATATTGTAATGCTCTGATATTTATATTAGTATTTTATGAATAATCAATAATTAATTAATAATAGAACATAATAACTCAGCAACCGGAAGTATTGCCAACTTTTTTATAAGAAAATTGTATATTGTTAGGGTGGCAGCATTACTTAAGACCACCAGTGAACGCCTTTCGTGTTATCTGTAGTGCTCCTTCTATGTATAGTATTATTCTTAGATTATAGCTAATTTATTTATGTTTTTTGTGATAAGTTACTTCTTATTAAATAAATCTTTCATGTCTCAGGACGAGCGAAGAGAACCCGAAGATTCACTAACAGAGTTCACATCAGTAGGGTCCTTATTAACTTTGCTACTTATAGAAAAGCGAATTATGAAATGCTTAAAGTGAACGTAACGAATTGAAAGGTTGAGGAAAAAGTCAGAGTTACCCGTACCTGATATTTATTTTTAGTATCTTCAAGTGCTGAAACATGAACATCAAGTTAAAGAGTGGGTGTTATTCCTTGATCGCCTACAAACATAGGTTTACAAAAACAGTGATTCATTAACCCTAGAAATACAAAACCTAGATTTCTCGTAAAATATCTCTGTAGGTGTTTTAATACCTTTTGAGAGGTTTTACCTCTTACTGTCTTATTTTGATGTGTTTGTCCGAGTGTTTCTATGTTTTTATTTTTCCTTATCTATTTCCTATGTATATAGAACAAATATTGAGTTAGCAATCATAATACAAAATAGACATCTATCCTGAATTATCTTTTTCAGCTGTTTTAAAACCCACCTGATTTGTTTTTACCTAGTTACCTATAAGTGAGGGTGTTCCTTATTGTTGTACAGTTTTTTTTACCCAGTTTATTTATTAATACGGGAGAGATGAAGCTAGATGAAAAAAACTTCATGTCTGAATGCTTTTCGCAAAATAACTTTGCGTTACATTATATTATATTGTCATGTATGACTCAGCAAATTTTTTGAAAAATCCATACAATTCAAAAAAATAATTGCATTAATTTGAAATATTGAACGCATTCTTTTTTCATCTCATTATTACTATTGGGTCAATTTTTTTTCGAATCACATATATTTATTGCCTTTTTGAGTTGAGAATTAGCAAAAGTGTATACCAGGTAGGAGGTACTCTGGAACGTTTCTTCATCGCATCGGATTCACTACGCTCGTCCTCCCAATTTCGGACTCGCTTCACTCGTCCTCAGAATATAAAATTCGTTAAATTTATACTGCAGCACGTACAAATTGAAATAATGTATTGTACAAAATGTATTAACATAGTTAATACATCTGTTTCATTTCCTGCAGTCACCACGCTCGATGCTGCTTTACTTTTATGATCCAACAAAAATCATGGATATACTTGTCGGATTGAACCGATACTTAGTGTACTTATTTATTACGTAAAGGTACCGAAATTTTAACTCGTATTTTAAACGCGTACACATGTCATTTGATAAAAACTGAACTAATGCTGATAATAAGATAAAACTTGGCTCATGGCAAACTCACATACATACAGCTTTTTAAAAATCATTTAGGGCGCTACGATGATAACATGCACACACACACACAGACAAATAACTTTAAGAAAACCACTCAAGAGGCCTGTAAAACACCTGAAACGTATAATTCAGGTAGCATACCGGTCTCGGTTTTTTTCAGCAAACGCACTACTTTCCCTACTTTCCTCATTTATACCTACGGTATAAATGAGGAAAAGTAAAATTTATACGGAATCCCATTTCAATAGAAGGTCTGGAAAATTTACAAAGTACCTCATCTGACATTAAGATTATTTTTTTTGTGGTTCTTAAGTCTAATAGAAACCATTATATATTTATTTCTATTTGGATACATGCCAATTTCTATATGAAGATATCTGTAAAGCTGTATAGATATTGAGGTATACAGGTAGTATAAACACTTAATAAAGACATTTTCCACTTATTAAAAAATCGTTTGTTAGGTTCAAATATATATTTTTTGCAGTAAAATTTCAATGTAGAGTTTGAAATTTAGAAGCACTTGTGAAAAAAAACTGAAATTGTAGTACACTGGATATAAAAGAGTTTCAATATTAATTCATACCCTTTAATGTGTGAGATCAGATAAAGGAAATAATTTGAATGCAATTTTAATGCTGATGTAACAAATACAAAACAAGCAAATAATAGAAATCGAGTGAAATCCCATTAAGAACACTTAATGAGTACAACCGTATGTTCTGATGCAGGGTAAAACAAAATTAATGCTGTTTGTAATGCTATTGATTAAAACACCTGGGTGCTTAATATGCTATTTAAAAAAAAACATAATGCTTAATATGCTGGGTGAATTTCCTTTTAAATGCATGCTTCCGTGCTTAAGAATCCATTTTTGCTTAAGTTTCTTGTTTTTCATCTATAAGTATAGAGTAGCATTACTACAAGGAAGTGCGGATGTTTATCCCACTGGTTTTAGAAAAATGTGCATACTGTTATTTGCACAATATTAAAACTCAGTTAATGTTTATCATTGAAAGGTTTTAGCGCATATCCTTTAAAATTGCAGAGAAAAATTGAGTAACGAGCAGTAATGCATTTTTTATTACTTGTTATAAAGCATAAACAGGAAACTTATGCAAAATAGATTATAAAGCACGGAAACACTCATTCAATTTTCCAGGGTTTGAACCTGAGCACCCCGACTTCGTGCACTTGTATCGTGACTCAGCAAACATCCTGGTTTTTAATAGTGTTCTTATCTTTGTCCAAGTCGATTTTGTACTGAGTTTGGTTTAAAAATGGTTGCGGTTAGGGACCTTTGAAACACTTCTAACTTCGACTCCCGCCATGCCAATTTTTCCGAAGGAAATTCACAAAAAAATCTTATCCAGAGCTTTAATATAAGTAAAATAGGTCCATGAAAGTTATTTTTTTAAATATAAATATAAGCTATTGAAGCTGGTATCGTGATGCAGCATTTTGTATACCTTTAATACACATGCGTGTATCAATGAAACGTGTTTGACAAATAACGCCGTATAAGAATATTATAAACATAGACAAAAAGGCTGTCACAGATCTTCAGAGCCTAACCTGTCCAACCCCCATCTCGTTAGACTATCCCAAAGTGTAAACACGCCTGGTTTTTTCTAAAGGGAAATCATTGATTAAGACCGAGAACCCCAAGTTTTTATTAAATCTCTACGAAAAAAAAAACAACACTAAGATGAATACAATTAGTACAGTGTACTTCTTTTGTAAATATGACTGGGGCGAAATAGCCTAAAATTTCAATTAAAGTCCACAAAGGCTTTTCCTTCGCAAGCAGGTATCAGGTATTGACCAAATTCCTGACAAACGGTTAAACTACTGTTAATCCAACCATATAGTTTCAATAAAGTGGGCTCGCCCGATTACTTTCGCTTGCCTTAGTTTAATGCAAGCCGAATTTCAATCCAACCCCCAAACTAGCAACACCTACTAAGAAACCCATCGTCTATTAGAAGAGTAGAACAATCTCCCCTTAAAAAGCCTTTGACGTTACGCTTATTCACGTCACTTCCAGAAGCAGACATGCAAGCAAAACAATCTACCATTATAAAATTAAATACCGTAGACTTGCTTCGCTCGCCATATTTTGGTAAGGGCAGACATTCAGAGAATATTATCACCAGTTATACACTAATACCCCAAGGGGTCGTTCCGCTCATATAAGTTTTATATGGACAGAAAGTCAATCAAAACCATTTACACATATACAATCTCTGCCCTTGGAGTCACTTCGCTGGCCTTAATTTCATGGGAGCAGACATTTATACCAATTACCTGTCAATGAAATTTCTTAGTGATTTGCTATTATAGTACTGGAGATGCAAAATTAAACAGAAAGGCGAACGTCAGAAAGATGATGGTTTCACAAAATATCTTCGAAAACCATTATAAATATGATATTTTTTTAAAAAATGATTTCTAATGATGAATTAAGGTGCTCTGGGTCCCTCAAGGCCTCGGTCACAAGAGCGAGTAGAACATTTTTGCGGGCAACAGTGTTATCTTATTTTTGTTATTAATGAGTTACGGAAAATAAAAAAGAGAAGCTTAGTTCCATATTTGGCAGGGCTCTTTTATTTTCGTTATTATTTTATGCTCGTACGATTTCATCATAGAACTGTGTTTTACACTAAATGACGCTACATTTCTTGATCCCAAATTTAACAGATAATTTTAATAAAAAGAAAGCCTTCCTCCTTAGTGACGTGAAAGTTTTCGGTTGAATTTGGATTAAAAAGAAGATCAGAATCCGACAGAGATAAAAATGAAATAGAATAAACAAAGAATCGCCGCCAGGTCTTGTTTATTTCAGATGGGGATTTTATATGATCCAATTTTACATCTACTTACATCTGTGTTAAGGTAGAAGACAAATAATTTTTTAAATATAGTTAGGTAAAGATAGATAAATAGCAACTTTAATCTATTTGATTAGTCTTTCTATACTTGATAATATATAAGCTAATGATTACCATAAGTAAGTATCCACAAGTTTCATAAAACAGATGAAGCTCAACTCTTTTGAAGCTAAAAACATTTCGTAAAAAAGCGATAATAAAAATCTAAGGCGATGAACACCCCGTTTCCCTTGTATAATCATTCAAACTTCTTTTGATCTCATTTAACTCAATTTTAATTAGCTTCTTCCTTAATCATTCCTGTAATTATTTTTTTATTATTAGTCATTTTTGTATTATTCAATTTATTTTTATCTATTCGTTTATTTATCTTTTTTATATCTTTGTGATTTAAAAATTTACAAAGAATCTAAGATCTTAAAACACTAATATATTATTCGGACTGGTAAAGACCTAAAAATAAAACATGGGTATTGAAAAAATTGTAAACTGGGTTTGCTGAATTCTGGGTATAAAATAAATTATTATAATTATGGATCACGTAATGATCGCTAGCCGTAAGGATGATCGCTACAGTAAGGATCCTGTTATGATCGCTAGCCATAAAGGATCATGTTTATGATCTTAGCCTAAGGTATGTTATAATCGCTAGCAGTAAGGATCCTGTTATGATCGCTAGCCATAAGGATCATGTTATGATCTCTAGCCGTAAGGATCATGTTATGATCGTTAGCCGTAAGGATCATGTTATGATATCTAGCCGTAAGGATCATGTTATGATCGCTAGCCGTAAGGATCATGTTATGATCGCTAGCTATCGCTGTTATGTTATGTCGCTGTTATGTTATGCTGACAATATAGGCTGGCAAACAATGTTAGCTGGATGTAAGGATCGCGTTTAAGATTTTTTCCTTTTATTACAATATTCCATATTCACCTGATTGTTAATCCTTATTTTTTTTTCTTTTTCACAAGCTCATACTCATGGCTTAATATTATTGGATAGGCATAATTTCAGTCGTTATTGAGTCAATATCGTTGAACCCTAGGCCACTGACAACGTGCACGTCAATCATAAAAACAGGAGGGTAACAACAGCTGAATGTCAGGTCTATACCTAATAATTACTAGTCTGTTAATGTAAGGCTGTTTGTATATAAGTCGTTAATAGTAGGCCAGCTGCCAAAACAGTAGACAATAATTTATTAGCAAACTCCTTCCAGAAATGCTAATTATTAACTAATTTATTAGCAACTTTATTTATTAGGATAAAAAAATTAAATCAATAGTTGTTTTGACGGAGATTTTGTGGTATAGACTCATCATGATGTTTAAAAAAAAACAGAATAATATATAGTCAACCACACAGTATGAAATACATAATATAAATGTAATATAAATATTTAGTAGTACTAATATATATAAAATACTATACTATAGTATAAAATACTATTGTAGTTAACAATATATTGATTGCTTTCTATTCTAGTGTGTAATTGTTTATTAAACATCATAATAAAAAAATTGACATTTATGCGCGCAAAATTTTTATCAGTGGTGATAACGCATATTAGGGGACATTACATATTTATCAATGGCGATAACGCATATTAAGGGACATTACATATTTCAATGGCGATAACGCATATTAGGGTATATTATATTTATCAATGGTGATAACGCATATTAGGGGATATTACATATTTATCAATGGTGATAAGAGGTTTCTATGAGGTTACACAGAGCCCCTGAGAGCCCCACAATGATGTTTCAGGACTCTTAACGTATTGAAATAGGCTATGCTCCCTCTAATATATATCTCTATGCCCTTGGTGCATAAATAACTATGATTGCTATGGCGTGAAAGTCAAGTTCGTAAAAAATCACCCAAACGGTTGTCTTCCCACCAACTAAAAGAGTGATTTTAATAGAAGACCTGTTACCTTTCAGAAAACGAAAGAAATATAAGGTAAAAGATGAAAAAGAAACATATTCAACTTGTGAAAGTCCTGATGTAAGAAGGCACCTAGCAAAAGAAATGGTTTTTCTTCTAACCGATTTCGTACAATAGACCTAATAAATAATGGTTGAAGGAAAGGCTTGTTTTCTATTACATTTTAGTCTTATACTGAATAGAGTACAATATTGAGCTAACAATGCCTGCCTGACAAATCCACTCCGCTTTCCAATAACCCTATCCCATCGAAGAAGCAGATTTATATTTTTAATCTCTCGAATCTTTGGTAGATTTCTGGTTAAAAAAAAGAAAAACGGGTTGAAAACGTTTCTTAAACGCTTCCTTTTCTCTATCACTAGCTATTGTTAACTCTAATGAAAAATTTGATTGAAAATTATTAATGTAGCCGACCGCATTTTGGAAATTTCTTCCTAAGGTTCCCTTTCACAAAAAGGGGAGTTTTTATTTTTGTTGTCGATGTTTTCGCCATAAAAGAAGAATAGAAGAATTCTCTCGTGTTTTTACAAGTTATATTCCGGGACCTTTCGGATACAAAGAAAACTTTTATCCAATTCCTGCTCTCTCCGCCCAAACTCAATTTAGATTACAATCGCATCGAATTTAATCAATTTGAATCCAGGGAACTAAAGGTTTTAAGTGGTTTCTTAAGAGTTGCCATCCTTTCACACGGGCTAACGAAATAAAGGACTAAATGAATAGAGCATCTTGCTAAACCCTCAGTAATCATTATTTATCTCTACAGATAATAAACTGTTTCCGTAAAACTTTAATTCATTATTTCACGTGAAAGAGAACATAGCCTATACCTAATTTTGTAATATTATCAGACCTTTTAGTGAATTTGTAAATAAAGAATGAGGTCGTCATAAGTTTTGGGACAAGAAAGGGAGGAATGTAGTTTTATGACACAAGGAGTGACACTCTGATCACAAATATACATTCATTAACACACATGTTTTACACACATATTATACACACACACACACACACACACACACACACACACACATATATATTATATATATATATATATATATATATATATATATATATATATATATATATAAGTCTTTCTTTCAAAAAAAGAAAGTCATAACACTCACCTCACCAGAGGTCTACAACTTTAAGAGTGGGATTGTACAATTTATACAACCCCAGTATATATATATATATATATATATATATATATATATATATATATATATATATATATATATATATATATATATATATATATATCTGGGGTTGTATAAATTGGTACAATCCCACTCTTAAAGTTGTAGACCTCTGGTGAGGTGAGTGTTAGTGACTTTCTTTTTTTTGTACCACTATTGTATAAAACAATAAAATAAAATAAAATATATGTTATTTTACAATTTTTTAATAATTGTTAGTTATGTGTACTTTAAGTTTTGTTATACCCAAATAAATAACTGGCCTTAGATAAATAAATTTATAATTTTGCTTACGTCTCTCCAGATATAACTGAAAATTTTGTATAAGGTCAAACAAAACATCAATCGATCAAAGATTAAGTTAGGACTTTTTTTGCTTAATTAATTTACCATATATGCTGTTTTTTACATGCTTTTAGGAAAAAAAGTTTTTGTATTTGTCTAAATAAAAATCAAAAAACAATCACAAATACAAAAAATCAGGTACGGGTTACCTCAGAACTTTTCCTTACCATATGTAATTATAATAAAATGCGTAGGCTTTCGCGGTTATTGTCATGAAGATTTAGGTCTTTCGGTGGTGACCACGTCAATGTAGATGAAGAATCCGACGTTTCTCTTCCACTGTGGGAGGCATCTTCAGGGATGTAGGACATCATAAAATGCTCAACAAAGCTGAAATGAGCTGAGTTCAGCTTAGTAAAACATTTCATGATGTCCTACACCCCTGAAGTTGCCTCCCACGGTGGAAGCGAAACGTCGGATTCTTCAACTACATTGATGCGGTCACTACCGGAAGATCTAAATCTTCATATATAATTATGGTAAGGAAAAGTTCTAAGGTAACCCGTACCTGATTTTTTGTAAGTTAATTCGCCTTAAAAAATGGAAGCATTTTGGTTTTACGTAAAATAATAATTGTATTGTACCTTTTTTCTGCCTATCAAAAATTATTTAAGGAATTTAAAAGAAAAAATATGGTTTCGACCAAGTCAATTAAAAATGATTTTTGAGGAACCCAGCACCCGACTTTTTAATTAAAGTAAAAGCAAGTAATAGTTGATTAGATGCATCAGATAGTAAAGTGTTTAGTAGTTGAGGTTTTACTTTAACAGAGCTTTAAAAGTTACCCTCATTCAATTTGCATATGTTAACATGTTACAGTCATTGATGTTGTATCTCAGATCTTTTTAAATAACAAAACAGTTTTTGGGGTTCTTGTTGTGTACCAAATCCGAATTCCCGTTGCGTTAGAAAAAACCACCAGTTAGTTGAACGTGAAATAAAGATCGTGGTCAAATAAACCTGTGTCTCTAATTTTTCCTATATCCCCTTCTAGGCTATTAACTAAGTTTTACTGCAAACCAGGGGCGGACTGGCCATTGAGAGTGAGGGTGGCAGCCCTCTTGGGCCAGCCAAAAATAAGCTTAAAGAAAAAACAACAGAAATTAAAAAAAATGATTAACGTATTTAATATTTGATATCCATAACAAAAGAGTCACAGGGACCCAATACTTAATACGTAAAGTTAGGACCTAAAGAGCTCCTAGAGACAAATGTTTTGAAGCACTTAAAAATATTCTCAGTTTGTAATAATAATAATAATAATAATAAAATGTTTATTTATTATAAATACAAAATTAGATTCAAGATACATATGTTACAAAAATAATTTTATAATAGACCAACTATCAAACTCTTTAAGAGAAAAAAAAAAAACTTTAAGCCGCAAAAGCATAAGCTTGTGCGCGGCTTTAGTCTTCTGTAACCTACATTTTGGTCCTATAAGGCCCTTATTCGTTATACTTGAACCTTTAAAGATTCCAAACTGAAGACAAAGACCTCTAAGGGCCCTTAATATACTTTATCAGGGCCCAAGAGAGGTATACAAAGGGCCCAATAAAACAAAGTAGTTTTGCTAAAAAATCCCTCTCCATTGGGCTCTTGAGATGTAGATGTAAGCCCTTTTAGGCAAAACCCTCCTCGGGCCTTTTCGGCCACTGCTGCAAACCGCGTTAAAGAGATCCTATACTAGGAGCGAATACATAAATAGTAACTACACTATTAATCTTGTACTCAATACCTTCTGAGTGGTTGTTAACATGCTGTCTGAGTGCATGTGGTATTATCATGCAAGCTTTCTATGTGTTTATGTTGGAAAGTTAAATCAGAGTACAACATTAACCTCCAAGTCTAGTTTTGTTATTTATAAAATTAAATATTAATCCTTTATTTATTTTTATGCTTAAACCCGTAGAGTCATTTTAGGGATTCTACTCTGCCGAATGCCACTCTACTGAGAACCCCTAGAGTTTATGCACACACTGTACCAGGGAAGACCTCGGTACTTCTAGTACCGAGGTCTAGGAGTCTAGAAATAGAGATTGGAAGTAATGCACCAGTGACCAGTATACAGTTCGTCTAGTATACGTTCTAGCTTCTTTAATCTCATTAGTCCCATCTAGCTCACCTGCTACTAGTTTTAACAATCTCATCAGTTCCTCTAGTCTCACCAGATACTCATTGCTGTGTCCACCAGTACAGCCCGACAGGAAAAGATACCGGTAGTAGCCCTGAAGTTAGTGTGGATAAACCCGTACCTATAGCTTTGGCCATAAAACGAAAGTTTCGCTGATCACTAGATTGCGTCTTCCAAAACCGGATAAAACATTCCTAATCACTCATGCTAATCGTGAGACCACAGGCACCTCTCAATCCGAGTCTCTATTTTCAGAGTTCGGTTACAAAGGTTCAGTTTCTTTCCAACCCTCCACTGGCCCGCAGAACCTTTTCTTTACAAGAGCTGGAGACAACGAAAACGTTGATCCAGACTTGTCTCGGACGAAATCCAATGCCATGGAAAACCTGAAGACCACTCGGGAGAACGGTTCAAATGACAACTTCGTATTACGTCCTTTCTTAGCTTAAATGAAATCCCTTGACCTCCAAGTCGTAACGCGAGCGCTCTAGCACTAAACTACCAGTCCTGTGTATTAGTCCTTATTAATGACTCATAAATTAAATTAATTTTTGTATAGGATTTTGCATAAACCGGTAAATAAAGTTACATTTAATGAAACACATCAGCAGTAAATTTTTGATGCTTTCATCGATTTTTTGTTTAGTTACAATCAAAAGTATATTATATTAGTAGAGTTGTCACCCTTTTAAGTTGACGAACCTTAAAAACATTTTTTTAAATAAATGAATCAAAGGGATTTGGTCTTTTAGAGAGATTAATGCTTAGAAAGAGAATTTAATACTTTTTTAGTTCAAAGGAATCTTTAAGAAATGTATTTCTGATATATAATGTATTTTTGGCAAATGTCTCAAAGTACTGTAAGTTTTATTCATGTGATTATTAATATAAAAATTTATAGTTTATTTTAATTTTAATGTATATATGAGAATCTTACAAAGAAAGTATTTCAAAACTAGCTGCCAAACATACAACTAAGTTTTTTGTATTTTGTATTTTTTATAAATTATAATAAAGGGGCCGCTCCACAGTCCACACTTTAGGTTCACAAGTCTAAAAATACTACTACTAAAAATATAATTAGTTCTTTTTCTTATGGGACTTCATTTTGTACTAAGTGTCATTTAAATCGTTCAACCTTTCCCGTTTTCACATGAAAATTTCCCATCTCTGAACACATCAATCCATACAGACACTAATTTTGTCCAATTTTTTTTGGGATCTGCAGATGCTTCATCGTGGTCATATAAAAAAAATGTAAACGTTTTTCTTATTATAATGCCTTTTCCTCTGATAATACGGTATAGAGAAGCAAATTATATGTTTTACAATACTTAAATATTTGGCATTAATTAAACGAATATTGAAGATATGGAGTTAATTACTTAGATGGAGCATTGGGTAAATGTTGTATGACTTTAGCTATTTTTCATAAAACTTTCCTTTAATTTGATATCAATATTTTTGCATAAAATATTACAGCGAAGCCTTATCAAGAAACAAAAACACGCCCCAACCCACTTAGAGAATGAGCATCTTAAAAACAGGATAATGTTTAGAAAGAAAGGTCGAAACTGTATGTAAATCGAAGAGATGTATTTGGTTCAGAAAATAAAATAAAAGCCAACAAGGGGAGTTAGGTAAGTCGTGTTTCTCTGCTTTTGTTTTCTCTAGCTTTCAAGAAAATAAGCGAGTGAGGGTGGGTTCTACGCGAAAAGTTGAATATAAACTTTTTTCTCCGGGAAACCGTTTCCGCCGCGTAGACTTTCTACCGTTTGGCAAGTAATTTAAGTTAGTCGAGTTAGTCGCTTTTAAAAACTAGGGAATCTTTTTACCGCGAGTGCCACCGCCATCGAATCTTCCCCCTTTTACTTTTTAACATTAATATTTATTTACTTATTCCAGAAGCTTAAAATTTAATTCAGATCCACCGCTTCGTCTTATAAATCTGTTGGAGTTGTCTTTGATTATTATTATTTGACAATCTTGTTAATAAAGGAGGAAAGGGATTTTTTTTATGCCAAGCTTCATTCTTATTATCACTAAGGTAATAAAACCTTCTATAATATAGAAGGTTTTATTTAGTTCTTCACTGAGGCCATCGATATAATATTACATTCTTTTTTTCTATAATATAAGAGGAAAGCATTGACACCCACTCTTTTTTGGCTGTCCACGTTTTAGCACCTACAGATCCCACAAGTTGAAACAAAGCTGGTGTCTCAACCGATTCAAATATAGCTTAGCACAAAAATGAAGTTCATTTTTCATATATAAGAAATTATATATGATCCTAAGGGAATCCAGCACGGCTGCCATTTCAAATTTTAAATTATACCAAAATAATATAAATTAATTTTGCTAAAAATGGTTTTTGTGCTAGTTTATTGTGGTGCAAGTTCAAAAACAAAACTCAAAAATTTTTGGCTTGTACAGTTCTTGAGATATCAAAGATCAAAGTAGAGACCGCAGTTCGTTCCGTTGTTATGTATGTGGGGTAGAGGCACCAATTTGGTGTCTTCTACTACCCAAATTACGAGGACAGATTATTCCTCAAAGAGGTATACTACGAATATAATATTTTAAGGGGAGAGGTGCAAGCTCAATGCACATGTTATTATCAAAAACAGATATGAGTCATTCTTAGTAGATCCTGTTGAACTGAATTTAAGTATCACCCACATATGTACTAACACAGGCACACCGCACTACAAGGCACTCCCACATATGTATTCAGGGCTTGCTAGAGGCAAGCGCACCAACAGAAGCACGAGATAAATCTTCTGGCGAGGTTCTCTTGAATCGCGGTCGGGGTGGTCGACTCCGAAGCGGCACAATATACGAATTTAAGTTGATTTGCACCATGAGGTGTACTATACATTACTACATTACTAAGGGGTCAACAATTTTTGATTCTAAAAAATGAGAAAGGGAAGCTAGGTTCCATACTTGACAGCTTATTTTCTTAAACTCATCGTCTTATTAATGAGTTTTATCAATCCACCTTACTACGTTATCTTATGTTTAATTGCTTCTGTTGTTTTAGTGAGTTTTTGGCGTCACGCCGACCCGTTTATACCACATGTTTTATTGTTACTATCCATATTGTATAGCTACAATGATATCTCGTCACTATTTTATTCTTACTACTTTGCCTAAAATTTACTAATTTTGCTGTAAGAGATATTTATTTTATTTTTGATGGAGTCAACTATCCTTACAGTACAGAGAAAGTCATATCAGAAATAAAATATCTACCCATAAAATATAATTTATAGGCCCCACAATAATATCATATAATTTAGACCTCAAATTCAAAACCCTAACTCTATTTTTTCTACTTCTAAAGATAATGAAATAAAAACATTTATTACAATTGAAATAAACAAATTTATTGATAATAAAAAAATAAATAAGAAAATAAAATTGTAGCGAGACAATTTCATATCTAACTACGACAAAATAAATTGAAAATAAACCATTTTTACGACAGACTAAGAATAACACGATGTAAAATAAAAACGCTCTTGGAATAATATTTTTACGGAATCAAAGCAAAAATAAAATGACGAAGTACTTCCATTTTATTTGGAGAAAAATATTTGGTCTTTTAGACTGTTTTTGTAATAAAACTCAGTTGTGGAGTTGGGAGTTAGTGGTTCAAATCCTGTTTAGAGATGTATTAGTTTTATATATTATTAGGCTGTAAAATAATAACTCCGGAGCCTAAAAATGCTAAAAGTCATTTTTTTTCTATTGCCAGGAGTTAAAAAGTATTTTAATTACAGCTACGTATTGAAAACCCTTTTACCTCCCTAAAAGGTTAAAGGGGTTTTACATCCTAGTGAGATAAAAAAAACTGAAGAAGTTATCAATAATGCTGTAAAATCAAAACAATGCCATCTGCAGCGGATTTAACTTTGTTTTGAATTAAGCTAAACAAAGTTAAAAAATCGAATACGGACTACATCGGATTCGCTTCATCCTCCCTGCTTAAAACTCGCTTCGCTCGTACTCAGAATATACAATTCGCCAAATTTACACTGCAACATTTTTTTCGGATTCGCTTTAATCGTCCTCAGAGAGTAAATACATTCGCTTCAGTCTCACCGGTCACCCGTACAGAACAGACCACGTTCAATGCTACTCAATTGAATCAATTTCTGATTTTTACAATTTTTTAAAAAACGTACATAAGTCATTCCATAAGAATTGACCTAATGCTGATAATAATATGAAACTTAGCACATATGTTAATCTTATACATGGCTACATGCGTGCTAAATTTCGGATAAATCGGATCGCATATTTTCTTCACGTTTTATGATTTATCAAAATATTTTTGAGTCATATTTGCGGGTTAGTGAGGAATTGAAGGTCAGAGTGAATTCAGACTCAGTCGCACTAAGTAGCATAAACTGAGCTTCAAATGAGTGCAAATAATGTTCTGCTGTGTAGTGGAAAATTGGATTGATAACAATACGCTGAGTTTTAGTCTGTCTAAATCTTGCCTTACGATAGAAACTTCATTAAATCTAGTTTAAAATTAATTAAATATAAATCTCCTTTAGTCAATTAAAATTTAATCAGTCGAAGAAATCGTTTAAAATATTTATTTAAAATTTTATAAGAAATAACAGCTAAAAACAATCATTCAATAATTTAATTTACTCGGCTGGGATGATTATTTGAATTAAATATAGAAGAGAGGTTTTTTAGTGTTTTTAGTTCCTGTTGCATTGCGACCAGATGATACGGCCGAAGCGATTATGGACCTGAGCCAACCTCACACGCTTCTTCTATTCAATAATATTCAACTGATAAATTACCGCTAGTAGTATTTTCTAGTTATTTTAACCAGGATTTTGTCTCTCCCGATTTATTCGTAGATTATAATAGGGATAATAAATTTTGTAAAACATGGTCCCTTACTTTCTTTTTACTTTCAACAAGTCGGTTTTGATTTAAATAGTGTCAATAGGTTTTTACACATTTAGCACAAAAAAATGTTTAGTGCGAAGAATAATAAGTCTGCAAAGGCAGAAGTTCAACCATCTACAAAGACTAATATCTAAAGCTGAAAACTTATGAAGAGAATAATTCTCATCAAGAATTTCTCATGGAATTGTGCATTCCATTTAGTCTACGACTACCTATTATTGTTTAACCTTGAAACTCATTCTTTATAAATAGGGGTTCGGGGGCAAGCCAATATTGAAAACATATACCTACTTATACATTTATATCCAAGAGAAGTCCAAATTCAGCTGTTGTCAACCTTAGTCAGTGTCCTGTATATTGGTTTCTTTATAATTTGAGTTCGAACTATAGATTGGCCGTTTTCCGACGACGGTACGGAGTAACTTTATTGTATCCGGTGTGCGGTATCGGCACTTCGAGTTTTTGATCGAGACAATGCATTAACTCTCACTCGTCGGGATGTAGGCATCTTATATGTTTATCAAGGTCCAATAGGGCGAAACCTAATCTCGTTACAACCTCATTTCAACTTACTTCAAATATAATAGGAAAATTGCAGACGCACATCGCTCGTCCTCAAGAAAAAAACAAAAGGTCCTCAGCCTCTATGCCGCCCTGCGGCCTCATGGTTGTCATTCATTATTAGTTTGTCGTATTACTTGATTATATAAGTGGCACACTGCCACGATATAAACGAATTTCAAAATTTATAAGTCGAAAAACGTGATTTTTATCGATATTTCTTAATTAATAAAACAAGAAATAATACAGATAATATTTTTTTAATCTTCGTATATTAACTAATCAAAGCAATATACGAGTACTAAATATCAGCTTGATCAGACAAATTTTTAACACAATATAACTGTGCGAGAGACACCGAGGAAATGTATCAAGCAGAATGCAATGCTACATCTTGGAAATGTTCTATCATTCGTTATAATTGATGGGTCGACATAATGTCATATCTACCTCTGTTTCTTTACGTCTAACTCATTAGGGCGCGACAGAGCCTGAACTCCTCTGGCCGAAAAATTAGGCAAAAATTGGATTGATAAGCAATAAACGCGTATTTCAAAGAAAACCGGGCTTGCCGACCTCCTCTTCAGTATTTCTTATTTTTCTTTCTACTATATTTTTATTTTGGTAAATTTAAATTGATTATGGTTGATGTGAAAGATTAATAATCTTATGTTAAATTTAATTTATTGTTAAACATAAACTATTGCAACACGATTGCGACTAATTTGTCGCAATCGTGTTTATCGTCATTTTTCTTTTCAAGAGTCTAGTCGTTTACCAACACTGAAAAGGAAGGCGACAGTACATTATGACACGTTAACAGCCATACGCGTTAACACTAATTCTTAAATTTTAGCAGGATTGACCATTTTTGATTATTATTTTAATAGAAATGTACTAAAATAACTCATGTAGAGCAAACGTACAATCGCGTTAAAACTATTATTTTTAGCTAAATTGTTCGGTCGCGTTGTCGACCAGTCACGCAAAACGAATCCTACCTCTTTTCATATTGTTGTTTTAATTTTTATGTACTGGATAAATTTTGTAAATTAATTAAAACAAATATAGTGGTAAAAACAATAAAGTATAAATAAATGAAAAGAAAGAGTCTGGTAGATTAAATGAATGTATTCTAGAACTGGGTGTGAAGAATTGGGTACTGTGCGTGTAAGGGATCTTAAGTGTGAGAAAAGGTTTACGTGACGTGATAACGGAATGATATTATGAACCTTTACCCTTCACATGGTCCACTGACATCTGATTGACTGCATGTCAGACCAATATATGAAAAACTTCATTTATCTCCAGACGTGTTATCTTCTTTACCTAGTTCTACAAGCCTTATCCTCTAAACTTAAACCCTTTCTCACTGATATATAAGTATAATTTTGCACTACCTTAACATATTACCTCACTAATTATTTTCTATTCGGTATTTATTCTTTTTACTTGATTATAGATTAAATATTTAAACTTAAAACTTAAATTTTCAAAAAAAAGTTTTATTTAATTTTAAGTGTGCTGATTACTTAGTGTTTTCAGTAACTACTGGACATATTTGGTAGAAATTTATTTAACAAATATATCATATTAAGACGTTGAAACCCCTCAAAATGCACTTATTCATATAATTGGTATAAATATTGCTCAGAGGTTATTTAATAGCCGCAGGTCTGAAGCCCTTTACTTGATACAAGCTATCTGTGTCGTATATGTGTCTAGCAGGGGTTTGAATCTCACTTTAGAATAGCTTCACTTGCTTACATATCCCGCGTGGTATTTCAGGTGTTCTAAAACTCTTAATAAGGTTTGAATAAGTCGACCCTCTCTTCTTCTGCTATCAACTTAATGGGTTTGATAAAAAACATTAAGGCACCTTTAACTCTGTAAGGACCAACGACAAATATACTTGAGTACGAGTATTCTCACAATTCTTTTTGCGTCAATGACCAACGACGAGTGAGTTCACCATTTTTTTGCACTAAGGGCCAACAAGTCTCCTTATCCAATTTGTTTACGCTAAGGACCAACAACGAGTATCCTCACACATTTTTTTACGCTAAAGACCAACAAAGTATGAATATTCTTTGTTGGTCTTTAGCGTAAAAAATAAATAGGTAAGAATTTACCTATTTATTTTTTACGTCAATCAGGTATTTTTGCGTCAAGGACGAATGACTAGTATTTTTCTCGCGAAGGATACTTTGTTCCATCTGCGTTCGACTCTCTTTTCTTAAGTTACTTTTTATTGATTTCAATCGATAATAGTAGTTTATTAATGATTCTTGAATAAATTAATGAGTGTATACATAACCATGATATTAAAAATATCATGGAGTATTCTTAAGTTTTATATAATATTTACTTTTCTGTGACTAATTGACGTTATTTCTCATAATTTTGAACCTTCTTACCTTAAGCCTCGTGTATGTAAAAAGGAAAGGACAGGTCGAGACAGACCTAGGTAACTAACCCATTGTTGGGTTCTCTTTTTCTTTGTTCTCTTTTTCCCACACCCTTATTTAATTTTAAATGTGGTCTTTGTACCTCACCAATGTTCGAGCAATTCGAGCAAATTCAAACATTTTTTCAAAGCATTTTTGCAATGGATTCTTTTGGCAGACAGTAAGAGCCAACAATTCTAAACCTTAGGCTGCTATAGGCCTCGTATGCGCCTGGGAAGTGCCAAAACGTTTTATCATTTTTTTTTACATTTTCGATAGACTGGCGTATCTGTTACATGTCATAAAGATGTTTCTGTAACCAACCAATCAGTTAGGAGATTTACTTTTCTGTGTTTCATTAAAAGAATTTCTCACGATTCTGAACTTTCCTTCTCAGGGCTTTGCTTAGTGCAAACATTACCACGCACACACATATTTGAACATACAATAGTTTATTTTGAAACAATAAATATGACTTTTTGCAATAATTTTAAAATTAACGTAATAAAATTTAAGTTTTACAAGGAAAATAAAGAGATCAAAGGAAGAGATGGAAATGCGGGCCGAAAAGGTACGTAGAAACCAGGGCCGGGGAGTTTATAGGTTCATAAGAACGCGGACCTGAATCAACCTCCAACCTTACACTTTCCCTACGGCTTGAAAGAATTACTTAATGGGAAATTTGGAGACTGCTATTTGACCCTGTAAATATCACTCATAAACTTTCAGTTAAAAAAAGTGGTAAATATATGAAAATAGTGGTCCATCTAAAATAATAGTGATAAGATACATAAAAAGAACTGAGGCTCATTTTTATACTAAGGTTGCTAAATGGGATCTTCACAGTTTTTTTATATTTATTTTTTAAGAACTTTTATAGAGTGAGAGGGTTAGGTATATAAATCATAGGTCCAGCATTCTTCGGACCAAAGATAAACTTGCTTCGTTACATCCCCACAACTCTTAGCTTTTTTTTAACTCTTTCTTTTTTTATTTAACTAACTGAGAAGCATTAGTCTTTCTACAAATTATTTGCTTCCAGTCTATCATATGAGTAAATAACGGAAGGGGTTCGATAAGAGAATTGAACAGTGGTATAAATAAATTATCATAAATTGTCAATAAACTTCAAGATATTAAATAAAATGGGTGTGATTTGTTTGTTCAAAATTAAACACGGTCCATTTTCTTCTTTCACATCTACATGTCTTCTGATACCCTAAAACTTCCTTAACTAACTTCTCCAAAACTATTTTTAAAAAAGGGTGTTATTTAATTTAACCTCTTTAATAATTAATTGCTTATTTTATTTTTCGATCATTATTTTACCTCGTCGTACCCATAACTCTTATACTCTTATTTCCGTTCTAATTTTGGACCGATGTTTATAAAGTTATCTTAATTTGCTCTTGTTTAGGAGTTGATTTTCATCCGATAAACTGCAATTACAAAATGAATGAAAACGTAATTTTACACACACACACACACACAACACACACACACACACACACACACACCACACACATATTATATAATATATATATTAATTATATATATAATATATATATATATAATAATAATTATATAGTATTGTGTGTGTGTGTGGTGTGTGTGTGTGTATCTTAACAATGAGGTTACGATGAGTTATTGTATGATATACTTATTTATATTCTTATTGCAATGTAAGAATGAAGCATTGCAGCGACAACTAGTTTTCACCTCATGAGCACTGCTCAATGAAACATAGTGGTGAGATAAAAGCCTCTATATCCATCTTATTAAACCCATTCAATTCTTATCTTCTTCTTCTTCCCTCAAATACTTACTATAAATACTTAATTTAAGTTAAACGTGCAAAAAGGGGTCAATCATTGTGTTAGACTTGAGGGAAAAAACGCATTGTTGGGTTTACTTTAATTTCACTTGCTTGTGTTAACATAAATTATACCGAGAAGAAAAATAAGAATTTTTTGTAAAGTTAGTCGAAAAGTTGTCGCTCGATTACATTTTGTTTATTTCAGGGGTTTTTATCTCATACTTTCCTTCTTACCTGGAAACATTTTTTTAATTTATTTATTTTTATTATATAGATTTTAAATGAGGAAATTTAAAATAATATCATGGCTTCATATTATAACTTTTATAATTTCTTATGGCAAGAACTTCGTCCTTAAAAACAACTTCATAGACAGATATAAATTGGGGCGAGATTTTCTTTACCTCCTATTTTGTACAGTATTGAGTTGTAGAGCTGACGATGTTCTCCATCCCTGTAGAACTCTCACATGAACTTATCATTTAACTTAATTTTTATTTTTACTTATTAGAAATAGCGTTTATTGACCATATGTATAAATAATTCTGGCGCGGGTCGCATGTCGGGCGAATTTCCTTTGGATGCGTGTTTCCGTGCTTTTATATTATATAATTTACAACTACTAAATAAATAATCCGGCGCAGTGGTCCGCTGTCGGGCAAATTTCATTTAGAATTCGTGTTTCCTGCTAAACAACCCATTCTTGCTTATGCAAGAACCATGCCCATTGCGTGGTTCCGGTTCATGCTTTAACCTAAGCAGTTACTCAATGTGCAAGCACTGCTCGTAACTCATTTTGTCTGTATTTTCCAAAGGAAATGCGCTAATTATCCAGTTGATTGTACAAAACTATGCCTCTAAAATTAGAAGTGCGCCCTATTATTTGCACTAGTTTAAAGCTTAGTTACTTGTCTTTAAGCTTAGTCATTTATCTTTAAAGGTTTTTAGCGCATTTCCTTTGGAAAATACAGAAAAATCATAGAATTACTTATACAATTCTTGCGAAGGTGGTAAGGTTATTTTTCAATGTTCCAAAATTCAACCAATAGGGCACCTCTAATAATATATCTCCATGTCATTTTCAATATAAAATTCGCTAAAAATAGGTTGGTATGATTGAATTCAAAAGTTTTAGAAGATGTGATTTTTCTTGGACAATTTATCTAGTAATTTATTAGACCTTTAACTATCTGAATTAGATAAATAAAAATGAGTTTGAAAATACAAAAAGTTGCTTCAATACACCCTAATTTAATTTTGATTAATACATCGTTTGTTAAACTAACAAATTGAATCTTAGTTAAAAAGTGGAATTTTATGAATAAATACTTTACAAGTTTATAGCGAGCTAAGTTTATACTTAATTAGTTGCTCTTATTTATTTTTTAAATTAGAAATAAGCTCATTTACGACCTTTGATCTGCTTTTGTTATTATTATAGATAAATTGTACTGAACCAACTAAATATTCTTTTAATTTAGCAATTATTTCACAAATGCTTTGTATTAAAGTAGATTAAAATATTTAGATAACATATAAGTTTAGGAATTCGTGCATTCGAAAGATATTTCCAGTAAAATGTAAAGAAATATTTTTTAGGTATTCGAAAACCTAAGAGAAGAGGAATTAAATTCTTGGATCGTCAATATGTTTCGGACATTCCATTTAATTATATTCAGCTTACATTCTCTATTCTGACTTATATAGCAAAAAGTGGGTTGTAAAAAAATTGAAACATACGGAATACACGTATTAAAACGTTGAGGAATCTGGAAATTATTTTATTTTGCCTGAAAATCGCTTCAATTTTCTTTAAAGGTAGATTATTTTTGTATTAATAATATCTTAGTTTATCGCTAAAATTAAATTACTATTCTATGATTTAGTTTTTGGGGGTGTTAGTGTTACTTTGAAATTTGCATTGTCATTAAAATAAGTCGATGACCAACCATAGTGAGTGGAAGTAAAGGCCAAACCAGCCAACATGGCATAATGACCACGGAATCATCTCGCTCGAGCAAGCAACGATGCAAAATGAAGCATGTAGTCAATATGTTTCGTCCATCCCGCCGCGCAAAATTATGTTTATCCCGCTCATCTTTTTGCTAACTTTTGTAGGATAGATTTTTTACATCCTCATGACCAAAGATAATTCAACCTAAAATTATTACGAGGTTTCGATAACAAATGTATTAACAATAATAAAAACATATTAACAATTACCTTAGTTCCAAAACAGGTGAAAGCAAGAAAAACAGATACCTTTGGAAACTTTTGAGAGGTTGGTGAATCGTTTATCAGCGCTAATAACCTGCTTAAATTATCCAATAATCAAAGGACTACTATTCTAAACTACTTTTTAGTTGTCGGAAGGCGATAAACTGGCGAACTAGGATATAAAGTGCCGCTGATGGCAGGCTAACGACCAAGTTTAAGAGGTTTCTTCTAGGTAAAAGAAAGGAGGTATTGGCAATAGAGCCTACCCTTACTGTGATGACGTCACAAGTCTACTATCAAATTTTGCTTTTCCTATTATATAATATATATATATATATATATATTATATATATATATATATATATATATATATATATATAATATATATTATATAATAGTGTCCTGTAATCCTTATTAGGTACAAGTACGCTTCTTGTTTTGGCACTCTGAATATGTTGTATATATTTTAAAATATAAATTTTCTGGTCTATATTGTGAGGAGACGGTGAAATGGGCCGGGTGGTCATAAATAAAAAAAAGTTGGTTCGTCTGGATCTTAAAGAAAGTGAGAAGTGGGCCACGCGTACCTGAAAGAAACATTTAACCTTGGCACATATATAATATACCTGAAGTAATATGCTGCTTGTAAAGGGGAGTTGCTTACATTTGATTTATATATTACTAATGTCTAATTTCAATTAATTTAAATTCATTCAAATTAATATCATTATAAACATAAGTTAATGTGAAATATGAATAAAATTGAGAAACACGCAGACCGTGCGTTATATTAGATAAAGGATACAAAACTTTTTATTGTCATCCATAAAATTTTCTCAACCTTTAACCATTAATAATTTTCTTTTATCTAAAATAGAAAAAGTAGTTTTTTATTGTATTTATTTTTTTGGTGTATTAGGGTGCCAATACTATAAGGGAAGAGTATGAGGTATGAAGTTTGGCCCTGGGCTAGAAACAAGGTTAGGCGCCAACTCCCATTAGAACTATGGTATAAAACTTTCTTCACTGAGTTAACTCAGCTCTCTTATATCCTGTTTACATTGTTTTTTCTTCTTTACCTGCCTCTTTTTTTATTATTAAATTACAAAATAATATAAAAATATAAAAAGCTACTTCTTTATAGTTTTATCCTATTAATTCTTACTTCCTTGTAATACCATACTTCTTATAATTGTGTTTAAACATAAATTTTGTAATGTTGTGTGTGGGAGTGATGTCCTTAAAATGTTTTGAGTTTTACTGTCACTTGATTAAGGCGAAAAGAAAACATATTTTTTCGTGATTAGGGACTTTAACACGGATTTTGGTCATGGTCCTGATAGGACATTGCGTATGCAATTGAGACACTGGGGACAGTGTGGCCACGGAGACTATCCGTGTAAGCGAGACTCTTTACATGTAAGCATACATGTAAAGAGAAGTGTGCAGGGATAAGCAGATTAAAACATCAATCAGTTCCAGATACACCGCTGAGACTCCATGCAAGTAGTCAGCAGATGATAACAGGATACGTTAAGCAGGATCAAGTCAGCAACAATTAATAAATTGAGTCGACAGTCCAAACTTAGTTCTGAAATGGTCGATTTCGAGCGTTTTAAGGAAAAATTGAAAGCTTCTAATTAGCCTATTGGGAAATTTTAATGTAAAAATATACGCACCAATTAGGGGACTGGAAGAAGAGTTACACATCTTACTGACGCTACTTGACATTAAGCATAATTAATTAATATAAGAAATCCGGGTTTCCTGGCAACAGCAAAGCCAGGAAACCCGGCCTTGCCGGGTTTCGGGGCCTTGGCCGGTTTGGTCCCCGCCATTTCACCTATCCGCTTTGTCACCGCCATTTCACCTATCCCATTTGCAATTTTTCTAAAGAAAATCCGCTAAACTGAAAAAAGTAGCAAATATAGCAAAACAACTCTCTCCAAATCTCTACTCAAAGGTTGTACCTCTACCACAGTCCCAATATGTGGGTTACTGTTACAACAGTAGCCCACATTCAGTAGCTATTTACGTTTTACTCTGTTTCTTTATACAGGTAGAGATAAGTGAAAATTGTTAATTCCAAGCTGTCTGTCACTGCCTAGAAGATCGTTTCCCTCATTACAGGATTAGTGAAAGAATGCCGATATATTACAGCCTACTTAAAATTTCCTATTTCTGTTTTCCTCATTCTCTTTAGACGGTTAGGAATAAGTGCATAGACTTCCAAGATGTGGGATACTGCCATACGTATTGAGATCATTGTAATAGATCCCTTTTCTCATTCACGGTTAAGGATTCACGATAATGGTCCGTGAGGATTCACGATAATGGTCCGTGAGGATTCACGTTTAATGTGGGCTACTGCCGAGAATTTTTACTCTCGATTGAGAATTTTATTAAATTTTTACTTCTAGTTAAACAATAGCTCTTTTTGAAACTTTAGTACGGTTTTTATATTCCTATATTAAATTGGATGTTTCTTTTTATCAAATTTTTTTTCAGATCTGGAATGCAAATCTGAATTTAAAAGCTTTAAAGTTATAATGTGCACATTTTTCTAAGGAACTAACTTGCGAGCAGATAAAGAATTAGGAGATTACGCCGACCTTTTTTTACCCTCTGGGAGGGATTAGTCTTGTTTACCCGGTAATTAGTATAAGCTGCTTTCAGGCTTTCTGACAGTTTATAAAAATTTACTGACTTTTAAGACAAAATAGAAAATATAAAGAATTTGCACAGAAAATTACTTACTTAATGCGTCTCGAAAATTTTCATTTTAATATAGAAAGGTCCAAATGTATCTCCAATCATGAATCGTTTGACTTAAAATAACATCATGTAGGGTACGTTACGTGTGAATGAAGAAGAACTTTATTTCAATGGCATAATGCACTTATACTGTCTTTAACAACTGTGAATATTTAGCTCACTCTATCTATGAGAATAATGAGCTTGCTTACTTACTGTGATAGTTAGCTCACTCAATCTATGGAATAATGAGCTTGATTACTTACTGTGAATATTTAGCTCACTCTATCTAGGAGAATAATGAGCTTGCTTACTTACTGTGATTAGTTAGCTCACTCAATCTATGAGAATAATGAGCTTGATTACTTACTGTGAATATTTAGCTCACTCTATCTAGGAGAATAATGAGCTTGATTACTTACTGTGAATATTTAGCTCACTCTATCTAGGAGAATAATGAGCTTGCTTACTTACTGTGAATATTTAGCTCACTCAATCTATGAGAATAATGAGCTTGATTACACTGTGAATATTTAGCTCACCTATCTAGGAGAATAATGAGCTTGCTTACTTACTGTGAATAGTTAGCTCACTCAATCTAGGAGAATAATGAGCTTGCTTACTTACTGTGAATAGTTAGCTTGCAAAATCAATAAGAATAATGAGCTTGCTTACTGAATGCACTTAAAATTTTTATGATCCATACTACAATGGAGGGTTGTCACATCACAAAAGCAATTGCAAACTGTTTTACTCGCATGTAGAGTACTGTACTTTATCTATCAATCTTATGTTTTATAAAAGATAAATAACAATATGTAGGTTTTACTTTAAATAACCTTAAGATATTCCTGTCATTAGATCGTTTTTGCATTACGGCTCATGTTATAAATTCAGTGGGAGTATTTTATTTATAATAAATACCACTTTTACTTATTTTTACTTATCCTTATTCATACCGTAGGTATATGGGAAACGTATTGTGTTGCCGAAAAATATGAAACTGGGATGTCAAAGGAAGGTTTTTAGGTCGTCCTTAGTGGTGTTCAGAATGTTGTCTGTCTTTGTGTGAGTCTGAGGCCATGAGGCCCGTATTTAAAGACATCTTCCTAACATTTTCCTTGTTCCTTTAGGAAAATGTTAAGAAAATGTCTTTGAATACGGGCCCGAGTGTTGTTATCGCCGTATTTATTTAGAGAGTTGAAACTTGGTACGAAATCATTTATTGTTGTAGGTTATGCTAGTTATGGCTATAGTTATGCTATGGTGTAGTTATGCTGGTGTAGTTATGCTAATTGGTTTAGTTATGCTATGTGTAGTTATGCTATGGTGTAGTTATGCTAATGGTGTAGTTATGCTATGGTTGGTATAAGTATGTTATGATGTTAGTATGCTATGGTGTTAGTTATGCTTATATGCTATGGAGTTATTGCTATGGGTGTAGTTATGGTGTAGATATTAACTCTAATATCCCGAATTTACTTAAATGAGATATTAACACTTATATCTGCACACTACTTGTACAGATATAGATATTGACTGTATTATCTGTATTCAATTTGAATATTAATTAACACTAATATCTGTATTCTAAATGTGAAGATATTAATACTAATTTCAGTATTTTACATGTATAGATATTTATACTAATATTTGTTTACAAATATTGATAAAAACTTTGTGTATACTACAAATATGGATATTAACACTAATAAGTACGTGTACAGATATTAGCTCTAATTTGTATTCTTTTTTATGGATATCTTTATTATTCTACAAATAATAATACTAATATTTGTATACTACTTTTATTAATATAAATACTAATATCTGTACATTACTTGGAAATAAACATTTTCGCAAGGCGTTAATTTTTTGATTTTAGGCACAATAGAACTTAAATGAAAAAGGTGAGAACGTTTCTTGATACGAAGCGTCTCTGGACCCATTCCAACACCTCACCTTTAAAGCACTTTCAGTTATTTATTTGTTTGCATAGCGAGTTTTATCTTATTTGTGTCAGGGTATAAAAACCCTCGTAGCTAACGATAAGCAACCCCTCTATAATTTATAATTTTTCTCGGACATTTACTACAGATATGGTTTAGATTTAACAAGGTATTTAATATTTTAGGTCTATGAACCGATACCACTTCTGTCTATACACTTCTGTAGAGCAGGTAATAAAAGTATTTTATATACAGCGATCTATATCTTATGAGGTGATCATTACTCTCAAACGTAAAACCTTATTTCTGTTAACCCATAACGTAGTCAGCCATAACCCTAACAATAGGTAACCATACGTAATTTGTATTCAACAGCATCAAGATTCCTCAATTTGTTTGTTTCATTACTAAACATTTTGATAGAATTTGATTTATCATTCCTAAAATGTATTTTAGGAATGATAAGAACTTAGTGGTCGTTGTACTAAAAATATTTAAAAATAAGTAGCAAAAAAAGCACATCCAATAAGGTACCTTATTAGAAATTCTCTAGAAGCATTTAAAATACACAAAAGTAAACTTCTGTAATTTTTATATATAATTGGTGTTTAGATAAACAACAAGAAACTCAACAAGAAAATTTAAATTATTAGTAGTCATGACTTTATTAATTGATTTTCCGCAGTAGGAAATCCTCTACTATACATTTAAGTATGTAATTGTTCCCTAGCACAAATCATCCTGTAGGCAATACTGACATCAATTTGTAAGCGGAGGTGGACCCTTGACCATACACAAATATTTTTGTTGTTGGCAGTGGACGACACTGGATCATACAACCATGTATTCATTTTTGACAGTTTTGATCTCTTGGCCATACAACCAGGCATTTCTTTATTGGCAGTGGTAAAACCTGGACCATAAAAACATATTTTTGTATGTTGGCAGTGGTCAACTCTTGACCATAAAAACATATTTGTTTTTGTTAAGTACCTAATACATTTAGGTTAACTTGAATTATCTAAGTAGCTCGGCAAGACATGCTTGGCCTGACAAACAATGCAACGATTTTCATGTGGCTGAGCGTAGAGAGTTCTAAGATAATCAGCTAAATCAGTAACGTTTTTAGAACCTTTAAGTCTTCTTAATGGTCTTATAGACCGGTATATTTTTGACCTGTCTTATTGTCTGATCTTTGTTTCGTCAAAGATAAGTCTGGATACAGGTTTCTGTCGGCTCCACCTTATGGAAAGATAAAGTTCTGGGGGCCGATGGAGCACCAGCAGTTTACTATGTAGCAACTGTTAGCCAAATATAAAGGAAACAAGATCAACATAATATAACTATAGATCTCAACATGCTAAAATTAATTAACATACTTTTAATTATAAGGAAGCTACTTTCTTAATTATAGAAAATCATGATATTAAATTTACGGTATGAAGCTCTTCATAATATATCCCAAGAGAACATTTGTAATAATTTTAAGAATTTAGAAAAGGTATTAACAAACATTCAGTACAATTTAAAACATGCACCAGCTTATGCCGGTGGTCTTAAACCGAGCACCAGGTTATGGCAGTTGTATTATACCGAGCACCAGCTTATGACAGTGGTCTAAAAATGAGCACTTTAAAAATGGAAAATCAGATGTGCAGGTGTCTGTGGTGTGGCGATCAACCTTAATGTTGGTTTTGGAAGGCGTCCAATGAACTTTAGCTTTCAGGTCAGAGCTATGGGAATGGGTTTATGCACACTAACTTCAGGATTGCTACCGGCCTCATTTACCGTTGCGCTGTACCGGACAGGACAGAGTAAAGAGTATAATGTGTATCTAGTAAGACTAGAGATGCTTTTGCGATGGAGGAGTGCTAATCACAAGTAGTAGGTGAGCTAGGTGAGACTAATGAGATCAGAGTAGCTAAAAGGACAAGAGAAAATTTACTAGACAAGCTGTGAACTGGTCACAGGTGGAGTCTCGTAAAGGGGAGGGTAGAAGTACCAAGGTCCTTCCTGATTTCAATGAGTCCATAGACTCTTGAGTGTCATGCAGGACAGGAGAGTAGAAACGTTAAAATGACTCCACGGGTCACTATGTCTAAAAAACATCTGTGCAAACCAAACTTTAAGCTGAAGAACAAAAAATCAAATATAATAAAATTACCCTCAATACGTAACATGAACACAATATTTTATTTATATCACAGGAATATCTTGTTTTTAGTGTGTATATATTTCTGCATTATATTTTTATGAATAGCGAAAAAGTTTTATTTCGAAACAGATTTTTGTTATTTATTACATGAAAAAAGTTTGACTAATATTAAAAAGTTTTGATTTAGATATTGAATTTATAACTTCATAATTCATAGAAATATAAAAATATTATTAATTTTGTAAAACCTCACAACTTTCCTTGTTAGGCAGTAGCCTTCTGCCTCAAAAACATATTTTGACCCAGAGTAAATACATAGGCTGGATAAAGGATTCAAATATTACTGGTATATGTATGCATTTAGTAATCTATGGATTTTCATTGATAAAATTATGTTTTTTTTATTATACTGTGTAGATATAATGAAAAAATAAAGCGGGTATCGAAAACTCAGAACTGGGACTTTACAATCAAAATAAGGTATATTACTATGAACTATTTGCTTATAACCCTAGGAAACCTTTCTTCGGAAGGTAATATTTCTAAATTTAAGACTTGCGCAGTTAGTGTAATTATGGCTGTCATACGCAGATTTTACCAAGAATGTGTTGTTTGTTTTTGACACATGTCTTGTGATTGATATTTCTCTTTTAAATCCACAACGGGGTCACTTTGATTTAGTGCAACATCATCATTATTAAAAGTCCATGGTGTAGATCCTTGCGGGTTATTAGGGGTAACCCCTGCCAAACCTCAGGTGGTAGTGACTACTACCACGCTCCAAGAGTTATCTATAAAGTTGGCACACGTTTATTTTAACAATAAATCCTATATAAACTACAATAGCGTAACGGGGGAGGCGAACCCCAGATCTCCGTTGTGTCAAAGTTAGCGCCAACGATTTAATAACCTCAACCACACTGGCGCTAAATAGAAAAGTACCAAATAAAATAATTATAAATAAAACTAAAGAGGTCCCATAATATAAATAAAGGTTACAAAATAGAATTCTACATTAAATTCTAAATCATAGGTGATTTTAACACGCCTATAAAGTTTTCACCTAAGTATTTATTATTTTTAATTTTTCTTATTTATACCGTTGGTATATAGGAAAACTATTGTGTTTGCAAAAGAACCCAAAACCTTGGTTTCAGATTTTAAAAAAAATCCTTCTGAGTGGTTTTTGCAAAGTTGTCTGTCTGCATGTGTGTTTGTGTGTTATCATCGAAGCCCAGTGTATTTATACATGAGAGTTGAAATTTTGAACAAAATCAATCTACCGCTGCAGTTGTGCTATTCGGAAAATATTTTTTATGACGTCATTAACCCGCAATAATGACTACGCAAAAATTTCGAAAAATCATAAAACCCGGAAAAATTTTGCGATCTAATTGAAATTTTGCTCGCATGTAGCAATATAAGACGAACATATCTGCAAAGTTTCATCTTATTATCAGCATTAGTTCAATTTTTATTTACTAGTGTAGTGACTAGTGTACGTTTTTTTTAAATGTAAAAAACCAGAGAATGATTCAATCGAATTGAAGTTTAGTACAAATGTATAGCCTTACCTACTATATAAGTACACTAAGTTTCGTTTCAATACGACAAGTATATCCGAGGATTTTGTTGGATCATAAAAATTAAGCAGCATTGAGCGTGGTTAGTGCTGTATGGGTGACCGCTAAGAAGGATACGGATGCATTTACTTTCTAATGACGAGCGAAGCGAGTCCACAGGCATGTTGCAGTATAATTTAGTGAACTTTATTTCTGAGGACGAGCGAAGCGAGTCAGAAGCAGGGAGGATGAGCGTAGCGAATTCGATGTAATAAGGAAATGTTCCGAGGTACCTCGTACCCGATTTTTTATACGACCAAATTTTGCAATTAATACTTTGGCTTATTTTCAATAATGTTCACATAAATTTACACTTTGTGTAAAACTAGAACAATATTTTTTTTATTTAAACACATACAAAACTATTTTCATGATTATATAAAATAAATACTATACAGGTATATAAAGAAAAACTAGACTCGTATCTTTAAATTATAAATATTTTATTTATCTTTACTACGCAGTTTTTCCAATAGAATAGAAATGAAAAGTAAAATGAAGATAATAGAAATTGTTTCCAAATCAGATAAAGAGTGTTAAATTATTGTTAAACAAGGGCATCGCCGCGTTAGAGGTTATTAGCTGTTACAAAGCATTAATTTACAGTTGAAACTCGAGGGATTAGAAAAGCAAAGTAATATAGAAGCAACAGAGCAAGAATACCTGCCGAAAACTTGATATCTATGTCCTTCCAGTTTGCTAAATACGAATTCTACACACAACTACTCTACTCTTTATTTTACGGAAGTGTGACGTCAGGGAGCTAATATAGACTTTTAACAAACTTATAAAGTTTTTGTATTAGATTAAATGTAATTATTTTATAATTTGCAGCAAAAAATAATCAATTTTTCCAAACGGCATAGCTTAGTTTGTTGTTATCTAATTTTATTCAAATCGAAATTTAAAAATAATCTTGTTGGCCGACAGAATAGAATAAAATTCGTGTAAAGCCCCGCGCCTCCGTGTGGCCGCTTTGCGGTCACATAGACCTTTTCCCATCAGTTTTTATATCAGATTGTGATACTAGTTTATATAAGGTGTATACGGCTACGATTTAAGCGAATTTTCAAATGTATTAGTAAAAAAAACATGATTTGTTTATATTATAATATATACGCCTTTCGATAAAACCGGAATTAATGGTGATAATTATTTCAAAGGTCACGTTCGTATGACCCATACATAAAACAACTGTATACTATTTCAGCACTTCAGCACGATCAAACATTTCTTTTAAGTTTTATGATTTTTTTTAAAATTTTTGCTGAGTCATTATTGTTGCTTATTGACGTCAGACATATTTCATAAACAATAGGGTTCAGGACATTAACAAGATCGATTACAGTACTTATATACAGAGTAACTTAAAAACACAACAAGTCGGAAGGTCGTGAAACACCTGAAATATATAATCCAGGTCAAATCACAGGTTCAAATGTTCACTGCAGACACACTTATAGCGCATAGTTTTCTATACGTACCAATAAGAAAGGAAAAACATAAAACAGGAAAAATAAAAACTTTAGTGAATTTGTACAATACAAACTTATCAGCAATGACTTTTAGCGTTTCAGTAAGCAAAGTACAAACTTTAATACTCATTTATTTGAACAACTTAACAAAGTACAATAAAATTTTAACTGTACTTATCAGTTAATAAAATATATCACCTTTATTTTAGCGATAATTATCAACTTGGGCCTTTTTATTGTGAAATTGGGTGAAGGAGTAAAAAACGAGGTAAATAAGGGTTTAGTCAAGTAGGCCCTAATAATGGGTCTAAATGTGAGCTAGAGTTGGCTCCCAGAGCCTTTATATTTATTAATTAGAGAGGAATAGAGGGTCCAAGTTAATTCCCTGCCACATATTCAAGCCTTTAACTCCTATATTACCCTCTTATCTGGCCTCGTACTAAAATTTCATCACATACTTGTATAGTAAATTATAATTTAGAACGTTTCAACCATTACAAACTGTTTTATTGCTGTATGGTTATTGAAAGGCTTGGTTTCAACATAAATAAGAGAACCTGCGGTTTCACTTTAGACTCTAGGTCGGTAGTTCTTAAAGTGGGGATTTTGACCCTTACAAGAGTCACAATAAATTTGAAGGCGATCACAGAAATATTTGAAAATAATCGGGTACAGGGTACCTCGGAACTTTTCCTCATCACATGATGATCAATTTAAAGATACGAGCCTTGTTTTTTTCTTTATTAGTACTACTTATACTACTAGTATCTTGAAAATATTGCATGCCTTAGAAAGCTGAGACAATTTTAAATGTCTTCATTTTTGGTTTTATTTTTAAATTTTTCCAGTAGGTGCCATGAAGAAGGGGGTGCCTATTATTGTGAGCTTTATCCTCTGATTAAATGTAAAGTTTTGAGGTTGTTGAACATATCAGAACAAAACTTTTTAGGATTCCAATGATATAATATATATATATATATATATTTTATATTTATATTTATATTAGTAGTATTTTAGTCACTATTGACGACTTCATGGAGTTAAGTTGTCTGGTAATGAAAAGTATGCTAATGGTATATATATATATATATATATATATATTTATTATATATATATATATATATATATATATATATATATATATATATATAATTATATATATATTTTATGAACCTCAATTATATATTTCCCTTAATCAGTGAGTTCTGCCTTCCAAAATGCTGTCTCACCTTTCCATGACCCTAACCTAATAATATACTTATATTTCCTTAGGAAATTAAATTATATTTTTAATTTTTAGAAGAATAAATTGTAATTTAAAAATATAAAATCGATATTATCATAAATAAATATAAATAGCGAATTCAAACTTGCCACAGCTTCGGCTGATTAGTCTTTAAAAATGTAAAAAGTAAAAAAAACTATGTAAACATGTAGAATTGTATTGGCTAATAAATGGCTATTCTATTCTATTCCTTAGGAAATTAGCTAAAAGAATGATACATCTCAGCGCAACAAAAATTGTTCTTTTTCCCTGAAAGAATATCGGGTAGTATTTTAGAGCTTTCATGTACACCAGAATTCTATATTTGACCAAAACAACAAAAGTTAGTTAATTACTAGCGCAATTAATTTCGGTTTGATTTAAACTTCCTCTGTTTTACTATTAGGTCTCAAATTTTCATTAAAGAAACAAAATAAATATTCAAAATATATGTAAAGAATTTATAAATAAGGTTGTTTGCTGGCAAAGTGACAAGTAACTCAAAATAGATGCCGCTAATACTACAACGCTTTTCGCTCCCGTTCTATCATGCTTAGCCTAACTTGTTAAACTAAAATACACAACTCTGATTATCTGATTTAGTATAATAATTTTAAAAAGTCACTTTGAAATTTCTTTTAATGGATCATAAAAAAGTAATTATTTCTGTGAACCTACAGGCAAATATAACGTTTGTCTTATTTTTTACTTTTGAATTCTTTTATATAAATAAAAACAATGTAGATTTATTTTGTTTTGTATATTGTTTGAGTCCAATCTTTAAATGAATCAAATAATAGAACATAGTAGTTATGATAAATTTATAATAAATAAACTAACTGCCACGTATGAAACGAAGTTTCCCTATTTCACCATGTTTAACGTACACCACAAAATCTCTGTCAAAACAACTAATGACTTGTGAATAAACCAATTCCCGCTGCAAAAAATTCTCTTTTGGTACAGATTAGTTATATACTCTACTATTTTAATCATTTTTTTAAAGCGATATTTTTTCGTTACTTCGTTGCTAAACCATTAGACTTGAATAAAACGCACTTGGACTTGATGATTGTTTTATTTGAACGACTATGTAATTGCAATGTCATGCTTTGTCGACAATTGTTATTCAACAGGTTCTAGCGCGAAGAAATCGTTTTAAGTTGTGCGCTTGTACAAAGTTTTATTGTTCAACTTAACACTGTTACACATGTTTAAATTTCGTCGTGCGACTTCATTCTACGATATCCTCCCTGTTTAATAAGTTTTTTCTGTCGTTAGTCGACCTCGAGTTTCATTTGAAATGTTTTAAACATAATCTATTTCAAATTATACTCGATTCGTTTTAGTTATATTTGGATATTTAAAAATGTGACAAGTGGGATATGTTGGAAAGAGAGTTAAGACAACCAGATGTTACTATATATTCTTCAACATGAATTCTTCCAAAATTAGTTACTTCCTTTTGTTTTTGTTAAGCATGCTTTTTATATAAATTATATTTTTATTTATTTTTGATGTTTTAAATTTTTCTCACAAGGCATCTCAATATCTTACAACTGCAAAGAAATAACAATAAACACTAAGGCTGTTTCTAAACACTATGTGCTTGTCATATCGGTTAAAGATTTGGTTGTTGTCATAGATGTTTCTCAAATTGCTGGAGTGTCATATCGACTAAGTACATGGTATTTTTCATAGATGTTTCCAAACAATGTTTCCTTATCATATCGGTTGAATACTTGGTATTTGTCATAAATGTTTTTAAATAATGTTTGCTTGTCATATCGGTTGAGTCCTTGGTTGTTGTCATAGATGTTTCTAAAACTGTTGGAGTGTCATATCGGTTAAATACGTGGTTGTTGTCATAGATGTTTTTAAAACTGTTTAAATGTCATATCGGCTAAATACTTGGTTGTTGTCATAAATGTTTCTAAAACTGTTGGAGTGTCATATCGGTTAAATACGTGGTTGTGTTATAGATGTTTCTAAAAACTGTTGGAGTGTCATATCGGTTAGATACGAGGTTGTTGCCATCGATGTTTTTAAAACTGTTTAAATGTCATATCGGCTAAATACTTGGTTGTTGTCATAGAAAATTATAATTAAACATTTATTTTCATCTTAATATACTATTTACAATTTTAAAGTAATAAAAAAACAATATATCAATCTTCTTAATTCTAAAGAAAAAACAAAAATGAGCCATCTCAATGCAAATGCCAGAGGGAGGAGGCTGCCTGTAAACATTTGTATAGACTTCATATGCAACACACCTATGCGATATTCGACGATACTCGCAATAAGATCTAACTAACATGTCATAATAAGCTTTAGTATTAATTTTTTGTATGATTTTTCGAAACATTTAGTTAAAGTTAAATATCAAACAGTACATTTTTAACAAATGATATAAATATTCGAGCTTCGTATGTAATATAATGTTAGATTTATCTGACTATATATTAAACTATAATAAAATTAGAATGTTAAACCTTATACCAATAACGCTAAGTACGAAAACATTCATCTTTCTCATTTTGTACAAATAACAATAATTGAATGTCAAAATGACAAAACCAAAATTTAAAATAGTTAACAATATAATTACCAATAGGAAAAGATTGCACAGAACTCGCTTATTCGTACCTTTTAAACCATTTGTTAGAAGTTTCATTAAAGGGACAATTAAAAGGTTGTAGGTAAGATGGATAATTGAAAGAGGACTGCCTCGCAAATTATAGCCTTCCTCTAATTGACAGGGTCCCACTCGAAATAATTGAAATTATACCTAACCCTTTATTGACTTCTATTTACTTGTCTTTATCCTTTAATGTTTTTTCGTTTCAATATTGATGTTCTTTAATTTGTAGATCGTTTTGGAATTCGCTTTGAGTTAAATTGATGGTGATTATATCGAGTTTAAACAATTTATGTGGTATTTTATTTTCCTTAGACAGTTTTGGAAATTCGGGCAGATGTAACAAGAAATGATTCAACCAGTTCTAATTGAAGCAGGTGAGGTGCTTTCAAAAACATTCCCTAGTAGGCGCCGCCCTGTTTAGAATCTTCTCCCAAATCATCAAATTTCAACAACCCCATTTAAAAATTATTAAACGATCGTTTTTTAAACTCGCCATACCTGTTTGTATACTTAAAAACTTTGAACCTTAAAAAAGTTGAATAAGCGACTAGTGCAAAACCCTAAAAGTTTTGGATTCGATCAGAGGATAACGGAAAAATAGTGGTAACTGCTTTTCAACTAACGATAAAAGCTCACAATGATAGGAACACCCCCCTCCTTTATAGCACCTACTCACCAATTTAAAAATAAAACCAAAAAGGTAGACATTTTTCAAATTGTCTCAGCTTTCCAACGCATGCAATATATTCAAGCTATTAGTAGTATTTTAGTCACTATTGACGACTTCATGGAGTTAAGTTGTCTGGTAATGAAAAATTATGCTAAAATATATATATATATATATATATATATATATATATATATATATATATATATATATATATATATATATATATATATATATATATATATATATTATATATATATATATATATAGGTATATCTGTGTGTGTGAGTGTGTTTGTGTGTGTGAAAAGATGACAATTAACATTATCTCATCTTCCTCTAATAATGGTTGCATTAGATAACTAGTCATAGATAACATTTTAGGATCAATAGGGGTTGAAGAATTGATCTCTCGTAATATATGAATAAGGATGGGCGGAAGATCTATTTTTTTAGAGTCCATCCTTTTTACTCAATTTTCTCCTATTTTCAAAAATTGAACTTTGCACGTTTTTTTTAACATTTTGTTTTATTTGTAACTTAGTTTTTGTGTAGATAAACCATTTATTTATATTATTATATAATCTTCTGCAGAGCCTCGGGAGCCAAAATGTTAGCAATCTCCTTTAAAATCAAGCTTGTGAATGTTTATCCTTCGGCTTTGCCTAAGAAGAGAACTTAAAAATGAGTAGAAAAATTGTCTTCTATCTCTTGCAGCATAAATAACTAAAGGCTTTTTTTATTTTAATTTTAATTAAAAGAAAAGAATACGTTGACCTTTTCAATTTTAGTTTTCTTCCTGGTTCAAAAAGATAAAAAAAAACAATGCCAAGATTTTATATTATTATAAAATAGTGTGATTTGAAAACATCTAAAGAGGGGCGAAAAATGTAGACTGTTCCTTTTATAAAGTAGGATTGTTTAAAGAATGCATACTCTATTACATCCGACACGGCTAATGAAAACAGTCGAATCATTAATTCATTTTGAAAAATGAGGTATAGACAAAACTAAGGTATTGGCGAGGGTGCCAAAAGAATCGAAATCGACACAGTTTTATGAGATACGACAAACTAAATCTGCTATTTTGGCTCTCAACGGACACACCTGTTTAATATAAAGTTAAAAGGAATACAATTTTTTCTCTTTCATTCGATGAAAATTTTGGAAACGAATGCGTTAAATAAACTTTAAACGATAGTCTAGAGATTAAATGAACTAATTTTAGAGAATAATATAAGATTGGGTATATTTTTTTAAAAAATGTCTACTGATACTCGGCTAGGCACCTTATACATTGGGTCAAGCGTTTCAGACGCTCCAACAATAAATCCTTTCAAATATGACGAAAACATGATCGTAGATGTCGAAGGTGGTCTCCTCCAAAATGAACTTATTCGGAAGATAAATAAGTTTATTTTTACTAATATTTTTTTTACCAGTACCCAAATATTATAATTTTGTTACGCCTTTTGTTAACTTAAACAATTAAAATCAGACCATATTTTTTACTGTTTTAATAATTTTAACTACATTAAAATGATTAATTATATAAATTTTAATTTGAGTTTAAGTTTATTAAAACATTTGATAAAAATATCACTATACTCCGGTGATTTTTCACAAAACTGAATGACAGTCCAAGAGCCAGTCCTAAACAAATGGGACTTATTTTGTACTACTTCAAACCAAATCATTCTGAAAATATACTTTAAATTATGAAGGAAAATCATAGTCTGCCTATCTAGAGTGGAGCCTTCCATATGGTTCCGCATGCTCAAAATTTGTCAAAATCGCATTAATTCCAGTTTTCTTGGAATAAGAGGTTCCCTGTAAGTCGTGTACTAAACACGAAGAGACCATTTTTTAAAGGTGATACAATTTCCTATAAAACGAGTATTTAACCATCAAAGTCGGATGACTACAACCAGAGTTATAGCTCTTTCAAAGACATCTAAAAAATGGTTAATTTATGCAAAGTCAGCGAATTTCTTTGAAAAAATATTGGCTTTTCGTGCATTTTTGTGGCCATTTAACAAATGTCATAACTTTAGTTGTATTTAACCGATTTTGACCAAAAACTACTCGTTTCATAGGAAATTTTATCAGCTTTAAAAAATGGTCGCTTCGTGTTTTGCACACGACCTACAGGGAGCCACTTATTGCAACAAAACTGGAATAAGTGCGATTTTATAACATTTTGAGCTCCACTCTGCATAGGCAGACTATTCTTTTCCTTCATACTTTAAAGTATATATTCAGACTAATTTGGTTTGAAGTAGTACAAAATGAGTCACATTTTTTCAGGAATGGCTCTTGGACTATGGTGAATGTCAGACAATTGGATACTGAAAAAATTTCTGGTGAGTAGTAATACATATAAATTTCTTAAAATGTAATCATGTTTTAAAAACATGCAATGTCATGGTATGCTCTAACTCAATTAGTGTTGAAAATTACAACTGTGAAAGTTGAAGATGTAAACTTAAAGATATATGGGTTATTGATACTAAAAATTATGGTATATTGCAACTTGCATGAGTCGACCACTGGGGATAAACACCATATAAATAAATCTAGGACCATGATTCCACATGTTATTTTTTAGGATTTAAAATTGATGCATCTAAAATTTTCCACACATTAGTCTAATAATATGTAGTTTTTTTTCTGGCAAGAAGGGCCTAACAACGTGGCCTATTTGCCTGGCTTTGCCTCCCCTCCCTATTATTAATATGTAGTTTTAACAAGTAAAAGGTAAAACTAAACTTAAAACGACCAGGATCCATGTTTTTGTTTTTTCCAGCATTGGTCTACTAGGACCATACAGCCATGGCACACTTATTTTATACTTTTATGACTTAAATTAAAAATAAAAACTGTTTAAAATTTTGATATAAAAAAATAAAAAATAAAATAATTTATTGATTAAAAGAACTTTTAATATTATGGATTAGTTATAATTAATAATTTACAATCTTGATCAAATCTTTTTGTTTTTAATTTGCATGGAAATTGTTTAATTTATTATGGACATTTGGAAATTATTTTTATATTATTTGTAAAATGATAAAGCCATATTACTTTCATAATAATTTAATTTGTCATTTTATTCTTATTTTGTAATTGAATATCGTATGATATTTGTTTAGTTTAAGCTAGATTATAGAAAAAAACTAAATTTAAATTTTTAGTTTACTAGCAAAAAGTATATTTTTGTCCACTTCTATTGACTTTGAAGATAACAAGGAGATATAGTTAAACGGTTGAGCGACACTTTTAATAACGTGTAGCTCATTTAACAGTACAGAACGCTCGGCTGAATAGCGAGAACAGTGCATTATTAAATGCTTAAGATCCTCAACTGTATTACAAAAAGTGCAGTTTGGATCATTTTCTAGATTCATTTTGTTTAAATAAGATTTACAGATACCATGGTTTATAAAAAGTCGTATCGTAAATGTTGAAAAATATCTACTTGTAGCTTGGCCATAAACTAAGGAACTTGACGGACTACAGGCTGGTGAGCTGTATAAAAACTACCGGCTTGTTGGTTATTTCGCCAAACTTGAGGATCCCTAATTTTATGCTCGGTAGTTGTGTTTCAACTATATTTGGACTGCTATCTCCTTTTATAAACCTTTTACTCGTCAAATTTTTAACAGTCCATTATTACCTCTTTTTGTATAATATGTAGTTTTCTTAAATAAAAATGAAATATTAAGTCAACAAGACAGTGGTTTTAAAAAGATAATGTTATAAGAATTACTTCAAAGAATAAAAGTTTCAGAAATACAAAAATGCAAAGTATAAAGGTCAGTATTATTAACTTACCCGCTTTGGTTTTCTTCATTACAAGGAAAGTAATGCATTTGTACTGAAAAGGAAAAATCTAGTATAATCAGTTTAAGATGATTTTCGAAAACTGCTTGAGTTGTTTTTACTAATTTGCTTGTCTGCATTTATATGTGTGCGGAATCATCATAGCATGATGATTATATGTGTGCATTGTGATCATGCTAATAAGTTAGAACTTATACACATTTATCTCTACGTCTTCATGAGCTTTTAGAAATATGGCTTTTTATGATACCATTAAGCCTCACTAATGACTCATTCATACAACGGACGACAAAAACTCATAAAAAGCAGAAAATTACGATTCTTAAAAGTTGGCACGCCTGTAGTCTACTATAAGAAAAATGTCTCATTTGATTATCAGTATCAGTTCAATTTTTATTTAAAAAAATGAGCAAAACGCCTATGAAGGCTTGAACACTATTAAGGAACTGAACTGTGAAGAACTAATAAAGCTAGAAACCCCCTAGCAAACTTCTCATCGAAATCGTAGTTGATGTATAAACAATCTGAGGGCTCTTTTCGAGACAAGTAGGTTCGCAGCCAATTTTACTTAATATCTACGGAGATTATTACTTGAGGAAGCATAGCTTATCTTAATACATTCAGAAGCTTAAAACCTCTTTTTGGGGTCTAAGGGACTCTGTGTAACCTCATTGAACCCTCCACTAAGAGTAAGTTTTATAATAAACCATTAGTCGTCTGCTATTGGCAATTGCTGGTGTTTCGTTTTGTATTTTAAACGTTAAACGAAATTAACGTGTTTTAACGTATTTTCTAACGTTTTTATATTTTAAAATCCCGTACTATTTTCATTTGATTACATTAATAGTCGAACGTGTTCAGGTTACTTTCTTGATGTTTTAAAATTAAACTGGTAGGGCACCATCCAGTAGTAATTTTTCTACGTGGATGTCACTTATTTCAACGCAAAGAATATAACAAGTCCAGTAAATGTTTAAAATCTCCCAAAATGTAACCTCTGAAAAAAACCCCCCTTATTGATTTGCAAGTTAAAACGTTTTAATGGAATGAAACTCGAATACTTTTGAAGAAGACAATAAAAGATCCAGGAAACGATGTTTTTATCGGTTTGTTTAGTTGAAAAGGGCTAAGGGATTCAGTGTGATGCTAGGGAGCTACAAAACTTTGCGCATATGAAAGCCTTGTTTGTATAAGCATTTCTCACTGACCTTATTATGGAAAAAGCTTTTGGTGCACTGATTACATAGAAATTTAAAGCTCGGTTGAATTAAAGTACTTTAAACCTAAAAGTGTTTTTTTTTGTTTTAACCAAAAAGTTCTTTTATTTTTATATGAGAAAAGGTAAAACCTTTAAAAGAAAAAAACGGTAATGAGAAAATAAATTGGCTCTGAATTGTTGGATAATGTTCGTTCGAAGCTTTCTAGCGTAAAGTGAGTACCATGAGCGTTCGCACCGAACCGGTAATCTCTTCCACTAACAGCTTCTACACTACAACCTAATTTCGTTTTAAAACAAAAAACCTCAACTCGGTTCTGCCAAATTAAATCTTAGTACTGAAATGTTGAGTCTAGCCCAAGCTAACATCTAGATTTTTTTCAGGAAACTTATAACGATTTGAGAATATGAATTTAAGCAAGATAATTTTCTTCTCATCTAAGTCATTAGACTTCCTTTTCTTTTTGTAACCTAAAATCTGCTACATTACACGTGACTCTTAACGATAATCGATTCCTTAAGTTTAGAGTTTTTGATGTAAGATGTTGATGTGTCTGTGAAGCTTAAAAATCCCAAGGTCATAACAACACACAGTTATATCAGCACATGGATATACAAGCACACAGTAATGACAGCATAAGGTCATACTAGCTTATGGATATATCAGCACACGGTCATATCAGCACAGAGATACAAGCATACGGTTATATCGCAGCCTTTTTATTCAAACAAGTATGCGACTGTGCGAAAGATTAGATTGCAGGATTGAGGGGAAATCATAAGCTGTACAATCTTAAACTGTTAGGTTTAACAAAAGAAAGTTAATGAATTGATAACGTTGGGACGATGAGATCCACTAAAAAGATTATCTTGTAATAACTTGTCTAAGATGGTTTTTCACAAACTTCTGGTGGACGTAACACTTTACAAGATCATGCGCCGAAGCCAGGGATTAGATAACTAAATATAGATCATCCTACACCCATCACTTGATACCCCATACTTGTAACTAGCCGCAACATAAATTACTTCCATCTAGGGTTGATAAGTAATATTGCACGTCTGTTAGCATGCATCAAAAAGACATGTTTACATTGTTGTAGAATTCTTCTTCTCCATAATTACCGACTTTGATAGTTCTTATCATTGGCAGTTTGAATTCTTGTGGTATATTGAATTCGCTTACTCATAAACGTTTTAGTAATTATTAATACAGATAAATATTTAAAATAATAAATAATAGAGACCGTTGTTAATAACACTGGGCGGAAACGCCACAAATAATTTGATACCAGTGAAATCTAGAAGTAGTTTATAATGTAACTATTTATAAATTCTTTATATGTATTGTTTTGATTTCTAAATTATTTAAATAGAATACAGAATAAATTTATAAAATAGTTATTATGTATCTTATTTATCTCTGATAAAACATAGCATGCGAGTAAAACGTCTTTGCATTGCTCGTTTAGCGTTACAACCTCGCATGCACTAAGTTCCGTAATGTACTTTAATTTTCATTTTTTAAGACAAGAATGCAAAATTCAACCGTTGGATTGTTTCTCTAAAAAGTCTTTCCAAGCTACTAAACCTGCATCAGCTTTATACTTGTAACACTTATTTATTAATTATATTAACTCCCACCAGAGTGCAATCACTGGATTGCTTCTCTAACAAGCCTTTTTAAAACAAATGCATCTGCTTTAGCTTTAATTTGCAACAAATATTTGTTGTTTTGTTACTCAATAAAAATGTAATAAAAAATCTGCAATGGAATACGGAAAATTTTCACGATGTAAATCTTTTAAGCACGTCATAATTTTTTTTAAGACCTTAAAATCATGAGTTAGCGAGTTATAAAGTTTAAAACCTGATTGAGTGGTACTATACTTAGCACTCTCAGACAATCTAAATCTGTCTATATTCTGACTAATCTGTCTGAGAAAGTAACTATGGTTATTCTCCAGAATGGTTAGAGATAATATTGTTTTGTAAATATCAAAAATTTTTAACGGTAATGTCGATAGAATTAAGCTTAAATTATTGTAGACAATTTGTTTAATTGTATATAAAAATTTATTTGATGTGATTAATTGATTAAGTTAGATCAATTTCATCGATACAAATTGATAAGGTGGAACATATTTAATCGACAGTCACATTTGACTGATCGAGTGAAAAATTAAAACAATTAGTCTTTTATGCGATTTTTGTCTGAGTTTGTATAAAAGTGCTTTTGCGGTACTTAAAATACTGTAGACATTTCAAGTTGCCTAAATTAACTTCCTTATCTTCAAAAGAAACTAAAATAAACTTTTCGGCTGTATAAGAACACAAAACGGGTTTTTTCATTCGAAAACTTAAAATGCAGGACTAAAGTAAAACGCGAATATAAACATACGTTGAGGTAGTTAAAGTGTCTGGTTTTAAAGTGACATCAGTCACCACGGAGGTCTCGCGTTCGCATCCTAGGTTACACTCTCAATTTATATAAGATTATTATTTAAATAAAGTATTTTTATCTCTAGATTATATGGTTGTATTACCACAAAAAATGGTTCCCTTAGAGAATATCAAAGCTCGAAACAGACATTAAATTTATTATTGCTATACTTGTTAGTTGTATAAATCAAATAAATATTAAATTATATTTTATGATATTTATGTTTATTTTTATAATAAATAATATTTATTATATTTTTGTGACAGTTTTTAACAGTTTAAATTAAATATAAGTATTTATTTTTATAAATTTTATTAATATTGATTTTTATTTTTTGTCAATTGCCCACAAGGTCGCAGCTGTGAAACCTGCAAACCTGTTAATATCTTGGAACGACCATAAAACCTGATAAATGCGTTACAGCCATACCTTTATTCAAATGAGTTGAAACTTAAATCAGATATCTCCAGTGTAAAGACTTAATTGATTAAACCTATATCCCTTAAGTAAATAAATAAAATAAAAATTAAAAAATAAAGTTAAATAAAAAATAAAGTTAAACAAATGTTATTGGCAGTAATAAAAATAATTCTGTGACATTTTTTAATTTGATTAATAAACTAGCTACAGATTAACTTTTAAAATTCTCAACATAAACACAAAAAATCTAACTATAAACACATAAAATTGGATCCAGTGTTGTTATTAATACTTACAGATTGGATCCTGTGTTGTTACTAATACATACTGAATTAGGTCCCGGGTTGTTACAAATACGTACTTATTGAACTGGATCCTGTGTTGTTACTAATACGTACTGAATTAGGTCCCGGTTGTTACAAATACGTACTTATTGAACTGGATCCTGTGTTGTTACTAATACGTACTGAATTTAGGTCCCAGGTTGTTACAAGTACGTACTTATTGAACTGGATCCTGTGTTGTTACTAATACGTACTGAATTAGGTCCCGGGTTGTTACAAATACGTACTTATTGAACTGGATCCTGTGTTGTAACTAATACGTACTGAATTAGGTCCCGGGTTGTTACAAATACGTACTTATTGAACTGGATCCTTGTTGTAACTAATACGTACTGAATTTGGTCCCGGTTGTTACAACTACGTACTTATTGAACTGGATCCTGTGTTGTTACTAATACGTACTGAATTAGGTCCCGGGTTGTTACAAGTACGTACTTATTGAACTGGATCCTGTGTTGTTACTAATACGTACTGAATTAGGTCCCGGGTTGTTACAAGTACGTACTTATTGAACTGGATCCTGTGTTGTTACTAATACGTACTGAATTAGGTCCCAGGTTGTTACAAGTACGTACTTATTGACTGGATCCTGTGTTGGTTACTAATACGTACTGAATTAGGTCCCGGGTTGTTACAAGTACGTACTTATTGAACTGGATCCTGTGTTGTTATCTAATAAGTACTGAATTAGGTCCCAGGTTGTTACAAGTACGTACTTATTGAACTGGATCCTGTGTTGTTACTAATACGTACTGAATTAGTCCCAGGTTGTTACAAGTACGTACTATTGAACTGGATCCTGTGTTGTAAACTAATACGTACTGAATTAGGTCCCGGGTTGTTACAATACGTACTTATTAAACTGGATCCTGTGTTGTTACTAATACGTACTGAATTAGGTTCCGGGTTGTTACAAGTACGTACTTATTGACTGGATCCTGTGTTGTAACTAATACGTTACTGAATTAGGTCCCGGGTTGTTACAAATACGTACTTATTGAACTGGATCCTGTGTTGTTACTAATACGTACTGAATTAGGTCCCGGTTGTTACAAGTACGTACTTATTGAACTGGATCCTGTTGTGTACTAATACGTACTGAATTAGGTCCCGGGTTGTTACAAGACGTACTTATTGAACTGGATCCTGTGTTGTTACTAATACCGTACTGAATTAGGTCCCGGGTTGTTACAAGTACGTACTTATTGAACTGGATCCTGTGTTGTTACTAATACGTACTGAATTAGGTCCCGGGTTGTTACAAGTACGTACTTATTGAACTGGATCCTGTGTTGTTACTAATACGTACTGAATTAGTCCCGGGTTGTTACAAGTACGTACTTTAACTGGATCCGTGTTGTTACTAATACGTACTGAATTAGGTCCCGGGTTGTTACAAGTACGTACTTATTGAACTGGATCCTGTGTTGTTACTAATACGTACTGAATTAGGTCCCGGGTTGTTACAAGTACGTACTTATTGAACTGATCCTGTGTTGTTACTAATACGTACTGAATTAGGTCCCGGGTTGTTACAAGTACGTACTTATTGAACTGGATCCTGGTTGTTACTAATACGTACTGAATTAGGTCCCGGGTTGTTACAAGTACGTACTTATGAACTGGATCCTGTGTTGTTACTAATACGTACTGAATTAGGTCCCAGGTTGTTACAAGTACGTACTTATTGAACTGGATCCTGTGTTGTTATCTAATACTTACTACAATTGGTTCGGATTTGTTAGTAATGTTCATTAAATTGGGTTACGGATTGTTATTAAATCTTATTAAAGTAAGTCTGAATCATTAATTTAATGTATTAAGCATAGAGATATATTACTAGAGGGGCCCTATAGGTTCAATTTTGAATCATGGAAAAAGTAACCTGACCACCTTCGCTTATAAATATAATCAAATAATCAGTACAGAATTACAATGACTTGTAATTACAGTAAAACGTTAAATATAAAAATCAAAACACAAACAATGTGCGGGCAACCGAAATAAATATATTAATTATAACCTTAACTCACTCTTGAAGGAGGTTTCAATGAGGTTACACAGAGCCCATGAGAGCCCCAAAAAGATGTTTCAGGCCTTTTAATGTATTTAGATAGGGTATGCCCCCTCTATTATATATTTCTATGGTATTCAGTGTGATTGTAGCCTTGCCTAAATTATTTTTCTGTTTTTAATTAATATTTAGTAGCGTGATTTGATAAAATTTTACCCATTATCTCTTGTCAATGTGCTGACTTAAAATTTAAAATTATAGAGATTTAAGGACACTTAATATTTTTTTCCCCCAGAAGGGAGAAAAAGTGAACTTTTCTCCCTATTTTTTTAAGCGAAAAGTACATCATTACACCCTATTCTAAAAAGGAGGGAAACATGAAAGTTCATGTTTCCCTCCAGGGAAACATGAACTTTCATGTTTCCCGGCTTATTTAGCCCTTTGATAGCACACTCGGCTATCAACTAAAATCTCATGGTTCAATTCCAACAAAACGCACTTTGTTTTTTTCAATTTACTATTATTCATTTAGCGATTTTTAATTTTTTTCTTTCAATTAATTATTTTTTATACGTAGCTACACGTTATTTTCGGCTTATTATACAAAAAAAACGTTTATTTATAAACATAATCAAAGAAATAGTCTTAAATACTGAAGACTTTCAGAGCCGCCATATTGAAAATTAATTTGTTTGTTGTTATTTAAAATGTATCAGTGTTGCCTGGATTTTAACAAAAATTAAGTTGGCTACTCTGTTTACCTCCATGACTTTGCAATAACAGCTGTTTTATATTCTTTTTTATTTGCAATTTAGATTTGTTTACCTTTTTTTATCAGTTAATTAAAACAATTACTTTTCGTGAATTCATTTATCCATATTATATTCAGTTGTAGTTTATAACGGGTACCGTTAAATATATTGTATCTTTTTCATTATTTTACAAAAATGAATTTTGAGAAAGACGATTCAAACATTGTAGACTTTGACGATTTGTTTCTTTCGGATGATAATGTTCCAACGTAAAATGATCTTTCACATGAAGCAAGTATTGTAAGATCTAATTTAATGCCATTAAAATGCCATTTTTAATTTATATTTCATTTCCAAACATATTGATGTTATGTTTTTCAATATATTAATAATAAAATTACCATTATTTTGTTGATTTTCTGTTTATTTTCTCCCTTCTAGGGGAAAAGCCTTGTACGTACCACGGGAGAAATTAGTCATTACACCCCGCTATATTTAACTCCCTCGGCTTCGCCTCGGGATTAAATTGCATGGTTCCCTCGGCTAAAGCCTCAGGAACCAAATTTATAAACCCCTCGGCTTCGCCTCGGGGTTTAAACATTATGGTTCCCACGGCTAACGCCTTTGGAACCAACATAAACGCTAGGGCGTAATGACTATGTTTTCTCCCTTGGTACGTAAATAACTATTTCGCTTATAAACTAACTAGAAGTCTATAAAAAGTGAGCATTTCTTTCATCCAATCTGTATCCCAGGTTTATTCACATCGAGTCACATGGTTATGCATAAAAGATTATACCCGTATAGAGTTTAAACTTATGTTTTAGTATCACAAGGGTTTATTAAATAATATTTCCATGAATAATAACTAAGAGAGAAGTGGCAGGACTAAATTTGCCACTACACTCAATGGTCAAGTGCCCCTTTGTAGACCGAGGTCCTAATTGCACTTAGTCTCTAAATGACAATTTCAAAACCATTTTTGCCCCTTATCTTTTACATTTCAAGTAAAATAACACATTGAATTGAGTAGCAAGTAATGATGCGAATAAATAAAAACGTAATAATAAATTTTAAGAATTTTCAAATAAAAAACACAAAACACTGCGATATGCTAACTTTAATATGTTTAGGAATTTTTCAAATATAGATCAAAACAAGGCATTCTGTAATATGTTTAAAAATTCTTAAAATAAAGTACAAAAGACTTGATATGCTTACTGCAATATGTTTAAGAATTTTCAAATAAGGAATGAAACACCGTGACATGCTTACTTTAATATATTTAAGAATATTTTAATAAAGAACGAAACACCGTGATATGCTTACTGTAATATGTCAAAGACTTTTTAATGTAAATTTAAAGAATTTGTTCATTATACTGAACCATATACCACACATATATGTATATATATAATATATATATATATATATATATAATATTATATATATATATATATATATATATATATATATATATATATATATATTATAGTTTATATTTCAAGACAAATATGAGATGTCATTATATTATAGTGAGAGTACAGTTTGAGAGGAGATTAGGTGAACGTGATGAGCAATGCAAAATCTTTGATTAACTCTAATTTGCATAGAAATGTTTAAACTAGATATTACTATTTGGTAAAAGAAGTACTCTATTTTATTTCCAATGTTGAAAATTGAATTATAATATTAAATGAATAAAATGAAAACGGTTTTTGTTGAAAATGTAAAATGTAGTGTTTATGATAATAAAGTAATGCAAGGTATTTTTTGAAATAATGTATAAAAAAAGCGTAAGGAAAAATGAAAAAGGTAATGTGTTAAAGGAAATGTATATAAAAGAAATATGTAACATATAGTGAGATGAGCACGTTATGTCAAAATTTGTTAACTAATTGCAAAATTTGCTTAAATTCACTAATGCTTCCGGTTATTTTCCTGTTGGTCTACCACTGATGTGATAAGATGTATTTTATGATCACCTGATGAAGCAATATGACCACTCTGATGAGGTGAGAAGTCCCCTGAGATGAAAAAGTTTCCCAGAGATGTGCAAGTCTCCCTAATGAGACAATCTTGAGCTCCATCGATGGTGTGAGCCTTCCCTAGATATGTGTCTGGGAATGCAAACTCTGGAACCCTTTATGTGTAGTAAAAGGGATTCTGGTATTTCGCAATGGGATGAAAAGTCTCTCTTACGAGCCAATTTGATAATTACCTCCACGGAGAACTACCATCGGTAGCACTGCACTTGGGAAATCTTGGGAAGGTCCAGTGGAAAGTAGATGAAAGTTTTTGGTTGGCAAACCTTATTACTTAAAAAAAATATCTCAGAGGCAATCCTAAGGCACAGATTGGCTAACCAACCTACGTTGGGAGCTATTAATGCTTCGTTTGACCAATAAAGCGATAGTTTTTTTGTGGTAGACGACACACAAATTTATCCAGATTCTTAAACAGTAAACGTTGCTTTAACATTTTTTTCAAATTATAACTAAGAATACGTTGGCTACACTTTTAATTATACAGGGTCCGGAAGGGAGGTATGGATAATTTGAAATAATAGCTACACACTCATTTTCAAATGAAACTAAAATTTTATTATTTCAGTGTGTACCTTGGATGATGCCATTATGAAAATTAAAGAGGAAAAAAAACATTGATTATGTACGACAAATCTGATAAGTGGTGTCCGTTTTTGTCCACACACTCCTGTGTATACGTTGTGAGAAGTTGTCCATACTCTTCTGTAGCATAGGACGTGGTTCTGCTCGAATTTCTTGAGTTATTGCTTCATTCAGGGCTTTAAGTGTACGTGGTTTGTGTATGTGTTCACGTGATTAGAGGTAGCGCCATAAACAATAGTCACAAGGTGTCAGGTCAACTTCTCAATAGTCAACTTCTCACATCTAGAACTATATTTGACTCTGTTACACGGCTCGCTGAACGTCAAATAGGCTTTACATTTATTTGGACAATCTGGTCTTCTCAATAAAGTAAATAAACACTCTAATAGACTGCAAAGTCCTTCAAGTAGAAATTTAATTTCTTCTAAATATTGTTAAACTATATTTATAAGAAACGAGCCCGAGCAAAATGGGATGAACTGTTCCTCAGACGAATCTATCTAATGTCCCCTAATAAGTCCATCTTTACCCTTGATAGAGATTCACTCTCCTTGGTAAGATAAATTGTATAAATGATTGATTGTAAGGTGAAATATTGAACTCAATGTATATTTAAAAACCATGATAGGATGTATAGTTTAACTACCATGATACCATAGTAGGAATAGCTCCCAGATAAGTTGTGCAGTTTGCTAATAAGTTGAACAATCTATTGTAGGATTCATATATCATTTATCAGTCCTATAAGAAGCAAGGTCTTAAAATAAATATTTATGTTTTACATTAGGAATAATGAACAAATCATACTTCCAAAGTATTTGTGTTCCTTAAAGAAGAAAGAATGTTAATAAATTATCGGATAAAAGTGTCATATGTTATTGTAACTCTCGGATTTCAATGTTTACCCTCCTAATATTCCTGTAAGGAATTTAAATCATGACAGGGCTAGATTTCTTAAGAAATATGTCTGAATGGAATCGAGTTAGCTGGGGCAGTAAAAATAGGAATTTTGAATGTGGCGTCACTCTCTTGCTTCCACCCACAGTTTTTGGCAGAGACATTCCTCACAAATATATTTATAAAATAAAATAAAATTATTACAAAACTAAAGCTAATGCAAGCCGAGAACCGTTTAATCAAAAACGCCACAGTTAATTGCCCAAATTTTATCATGTTCAATTATAGTAAATTTTCTTTAAAAAAATCGCTAATATAGCGAATAGTTGGCATTGCTATTGAGATCCGTTAAAGTTTTTTGCTAAAAAAAATCAGGGTATTTTAATTTTAAGATTAAGAAATTTTCGAGAACTATGTAAAATCTTATTGATCCTATATGTTTCTGAACACAGTAACTTTTAATCAGTTTTTACTGATGTAAGATATGCTGTAAAACTCCCACAAGAAAGATTTATTTGAACAAGTTATTTTTGTTATGAAGACTTCAGTGATAAGTAAACAATTCTGTATTTTTTTATCGATGAATATACTGGTAAATTTACTCATAAATTTACACCTAATGAATTTGCAGCAAAATTTATTTCAATGCCATAAATTACTAAGTTAATTTCTCCTTTCTTTAAAGTTTGCATTTTGGCATAAATCTTCTTCAGACAAACAAGGCGAACATATTTAGTAAATAATGGATCTGTTGAGTAAATTATCTACTTAATGATTGATGACCAAACTACGCGTGATAAACGTAGTGCCTCCAGGTCTAGCTGAGCTTCGAGTAGAGCCAGCTTTGACGGCAGACTGTCAAATTTACTGGTCACTGGCTATACACTTATAATCCTTATTCGCGAGCCGCGCCTAAGTCCGTAGCAGCGCCACTGTCGCTGATAAGAAATTTATAACGAAAGGGTGATCGTTGTTAAAGTTTTTATGGGGTTAAGAGCCATATCTTGGACTGTAGTCATCCGATTTTAATGATATATCGCTCTTTTTATAGGAAATCTGATTAGCTTTAAAAAATGGTCTCCTCGTGTTTTGCACAAGACTTACAGGAAGCAACTTATTGCAAGAAAACTGGAATTAGTGCGATTTTATAAAATTTTGAGCATGCGGAACCAAATGAAAGGCTCCAGTTAGGATAGGCAGACTATGGTCCTTCATAATTTAAAGTATATTTTCAGAATAATTAAGTTTGAAGTAGTACAAAATGAGTCACATTTTTTCAGTTCTGGCTCTTGGACTAATATGTTTCCGATATAACTACGGAACAAATGAAAAAGTATTTTACATTCATTACATTATAAGTAAAGGCCATTGTTAGGTTTGTAATTTTATTTGCTTTAGACATAGAGATATATACAAGAGGGGGCATAGCCTATCTCAATACATTAAGAGTCCTGAAACATCATTTTGAGGTTCTCAGTGGCTCTGTGTAACCTCATTGAAACCTCTTCCTAAGAGTGAGTTAAGGTTATAATAAATCATTCTTTTCGGCTTCCTGCACATTGTTTGTGTTTTGATTTATATTTTCAGAGTTCTACTATATAATTCACTGTAATATTGTTCTGTTCATTCGATTATTGATAGTCGAAGGTAGTCAGGTTATTTTTTCGATGTTTCAAAATTCAACCAATAGGGCCCCTCTAGTAATATATCTCTATGACTTTAGGTCTTGATAAACTTAATTTTTAATAATCCTAATAATTACTTAGTTAATAATAACTAAGCATTAATAATTAATTAGTAAAATGATTTAATTAAAAATTATTTAATTAAATTGATAGTTCTTTAATAGTCATATATTTTTTTTTTTAAGTTGATTAATATTTGAACGAATGAGAATTATAGCGACAGAGTAAGATAAGAGTAATAATAAAAGATATTATCAATTAAAATTATTAATAAAATAGCTCAAGTTCCTGTTTAACTTTTACATGAACTATAAGGAATGTAATAAGAAACATTCAAATAGAAATATGTATGATATATCTACTAAATATTAGTCATTTTAGATATGACTAATGAAAAAATGTTTATTTTATCTTTATTAACTCTATTTAGATTGTCAGGTAACAAATGAGTCGCATGATATTAAAGTTACCTCCCATGTTTGAAATGATGCTTCCCTATTTCAAAGTAGTTTAGTGAGTGACGAAACCAAATGTAAGCCTTTATTTCATATACAAGGGACTATCATTGAAGTTTGAAGTCACCCGTGGTGTAGTGGTTAAGGCACGCGGCCAATACACACAATGAATGGACTTTAAACTTCCTAGTTATTTAGTCATGGGTTCAATCCCAGCACAGGCCTCTGGGATTTTTATGAGAGAGATGAAAATTCTGCGAACCTCGTCCTTCAGAAGGGATGTAAAGCCGGTGGTCTCGAGGCTCGGTCAGATACTCGTTAAAGATCCCTTACCCTAAATGAAACTGGGTTTAGGCAAAATTTAGGACCCTCATAGTAGATTTATTATTGTGTCCTCCTTGCAGTTTAAAGTGTATGGAGTGGTTTTGTTTAACAGCGAGGGCACATGTTGCTTTTAGTTTTCACTAGACTAATCACACTTTAGGTAATGTTTGGTTATCCACAAAATATGTTTTATGACTTCATTAAGTGGTATGAATCTGGAAAATTCATTAAACACGAAAAAACAATAGAACTGCTTTTTAAAGTTTAGTTTTAGAGGTGGTCTTGAGCCTGTGCGTTGTCAGGTACTCGTTGAAGATCCCTTACCCTAAATGAAACTGGGTATAGGCAAAATTTAGGACCCTCATAGTAGATTCATTATTGTGTCCTCCTTGTAGTTTAAAGTGTATGGAGTGGTTTTGTTTGACAGCGAGGGCACGTGTTGTTCCCAGTTTTTACTAGACTATAAGAGTCGGTGAAATTATGTATGATTGCTTGAAAAAGCATGAGAGGAACCATAGAAATCTAAGGCTCTTCTGTCTTGGTTAGATGAAATACACCTACACTTGAAATTAAAAGGAGTAGAGCACTATCTTAGGGACCTGGCATAAAGGGCTTAACAACGTGGCCTACTTGCCTGGTAGTTAGTACCACTCCCCCCATATTACTACTACTACACCGACAGAAAAGCTTGATTAAAAAAGTGTAATATAAGTTTACCTGGTAGACTGAAATCTGGTGATAAATGGCTGACAGGTCGATAAGGAGAGTGTTGAAGAGCAGCGGCGATACCCAGTAGGGACAGGGTATATACAACCAGCATGGTGCATTACCACAAATATTACCACAAAAACTTCACTATTAAAAACTGATCACTAACACCATCACCTTATTACTGAAACAAACAATGACAATCCAATTTTTACTTTTTCTTGTTTTAAGGTCTAATTATTAGAATTTAATAACCTGTGTATTTTACCTGTCAATTGTCGTGGTGGTTTAGGTATTCCATGAGATTCCCAGGTTAGGTCATCCGGTGAAGACCTAACCTGACCGTCTCAGGTCATGAATCCAACGATTCGCTTTTACTTAAGGACGTAAGAAATTTTGGATTGAAACATTGACTCTCTAAATGGTCTATTTACTTTGTGGAGCGTTCCATTTTTATTCATGATGTCGAAAAACTTTAAAAATTAGACGGGAAAAGGTCAATTTTATAATTTACCATAACACTCTTTTAACTATCTTATAATCTGGAATTATTAAATTTCAACGAGTAAACTCGAAAACTAACCATGGTAATCTAATCTCAACTCTTTTACCAATTTCATGATTTTCTGTACAAGCGAGCTTGTAGAACTAAAACGGTACATTGCCCAGCCAATCTGAACTTAGTAAGCATCTGAGTTCTGTAAGCACTCTCATTTCATATAATAACTGTCCTCACAAAACCGAAAACAGTTTGTTTGCCAAGCCGATCTTAACTTTTAAAGTACTCTGTCATAAAACTGAAAATAGTTTATTTGTCTATAGCAAATCTCAACTGTTTAATCAACTTTGTAATTATATATAACAACCGTCCTCATAAAACTGAAAATAGTTTATTTGTCTATCTATAGCCAATCTCAATTTTTTAAACAACTCTTTCATTTTATATAACAACCGTCCTCATAAAACTGAAAATAGTTTATTTGTCTATAGCAAATCTCAACTGTTTAATCAACTCTGTAATTTTAGATAACAACCGTCCTCATAAAACTGAAAATAGTTTATTTGTCTATCTATAGCCAATCTCAATTTTTTAAACAACTCTGTCATTTTATATAACAACCGTCCTCATAAAACTGAAATAAGTTTATTTGTCTATCCATAGCCAATCTCAATTTTTTAATCAACTCTGTCATTTTATATAACAACCGTCCTCATAAAACTGAAATAAGTTTATTTGTCTATCCATAGCCAATCTCAATTTTTTAAACAACTCTGTCATTTTATATAACAACCGTCCTCATAAAACTTAAAATATTTTATTTGTCTAGCCAATCTCAAATTTTAGATTAATTCTGTTTTATATATAATAACTGTCATCGTTAAACCAAAAACCGTCTATTGCCTATCCAATCTAAAAAGGAAGACGAAATTTATTTTATTGCCGATGGTAAATAGAGCATACACCGAATATTAATAGCATTCTTCAAATTTAAAAGTAGTTAAATATTAGCTTTTCAGGCCAAAAAGAGTGACCCTGGTGGTTTAACGTTAAAAGTATTGTGTTTAGAATGTTAGTTTTGCTTACATATTTGTATGTGTTTACACGAGTTTAGTAGGTAACCCTAATATTATTTTGACTAAATAACTGAAAAATTACTCAGTTTATCATTTTGTTCTGTTTAGGATTTTGAGAAGAAATAATTTAATGGAATCCAGTTTTGTGCGTTTAAGTAAAAACTAATATGGAGCATTCCCCGGTTAGTTGTTTATTTTTTCATTCCTTAAAAATATTATTTTGGACTTCAAGAGAGGTCAACCAGCCCCCCCCCCCACCCCCACCCCACTTTATGGTGACTACCTCATTAGCGTAATTTTATTTGGAACATTGCCCATGTGCTATTTTTTGGCAGTTCTAGAAATTTGCTGTAATAAATCTCCTATGACGTTTTACAATTGAGATCGAACCAGAATAACAGACGAGTTGTCTCAGGCCATTCTTCTACCAGATGGCCCTTGTGGTTCTTTCTACTTAAAAGGCTTTGTTTTTAATACAAGTAAAGCCTTACGCTGACCTAAGTAATGCTTTAGAATATAATTAATATTGTTAATATTATTGTCTTAAAATTGTTGTTGAAGAATTCTTTTTGCTTTCGGTACTAATGCCGAACGTCTTAATATTGTTGTTAAAGAATTCTTTTTGCTATCGGTACTAATGCCGAACGTCTTAACATTGTTGTTTAATACTTTTTTTGCTATCAGTACTTATGACGGACGTCTTAATATTGTTGTTGATGTATTCTTTTTGCTATCGGTACTAATGCCGAAAGTGATAAGATTTTTTAAATTTTCTGCACTGTTCCGAATATATGAAAAATTATTTCCCGTGACTCCTTATCAGTGAGTTTGTTAGTTCTTATCAGTTAAGTTCTTGCTGTTTATCGAACTCGCTTTTTTACTTTATATTTTATAAAGTAGATAACTACTAGATAACTCTATCACTAAAAAAATGAGAGGTAGAGACAGTTGTTAATAACATACTCCCCCTTAATTAATAACATGAGCTGAAAACTCCATGAACGAATTTGATACCGGCGGTATCAGAGTTTCTTTCAGAGGTTCAGAGAAAAGGGGTTTACACAGTAGTAAAAAATGTTGACTAGGGCAGTGGGCCACAAATATTACTTGAAAATATCTAATTAACAAAATACAAATTATACTTTTAAAAAAATAATTAGTATTTTGTTAATTAACTCACAATTTTGATCTCAATATTTTTTTTAAAGTAGTATTACATTAATATTTAAAAGTAGCACCATAATGATTTCTAATATTAAAATGAAAATGCTATTTTCAGGTCTTCTATACATGGTGAAACATATTAGACTCACCAACAATAAATCCTTCATAAAAATGAGAAAACATGGTCTAAGACTAGTAGTAGTAGTAGTACTTTTGGTCTATGACTTTTAAAAATCGTCTCCCGTAAACTGACTCTTGGGAGTTCAGATTTATTATTTTCATTTTGGTAACTATAACCCAAATATGCTAATTTTGTTACAACTTTTAGTGACTTTAAAAATTTAAGGAATAGGATAATGAGGTATTACCGTTTTGAAACTACATCAAATTTTAAGAAATTTGATACTAATAGCATTATAGGTTTACATTTGTTCAAAACTACAGGATAAAAATATTTTTAACAAAAATCTATGATATATGTCAAACAATAGTGTGAGTAAAAAATTACCCAAACATATTGAAATTGGTATACTTTAACTCAAATTTTTAAATTTACTAAAAGTAGTAACAAAATTGACATATTTGGGTAATAGATAATAGAGAAATATTTTTACTATTAGGGGGCTATCTTTTCACCCCAAAGAAGGGTATTTAATTTGTACTATCGGAGGGGGGGGGGAGTACCCCTCGGACCCCATTAATAGGATGCGAACTTACATGGATTTTTTTTAAAACCAAACAGTCATAAATAAAGTACGGAACTCAACATGCGAGTTGAGTTGCACGAACGATCTTGCATTGTTTGTGTAATGTACATGCGTACTGTACTATAGATCTATTCTAGTTTTATTTACGTACATTATCGTTCGTTTTTTTCTCACGGCAAAACAAACTTAAAATGAAATTTTAAAAATAATATTAAATTATTACAGGTCACTTAAAACGCAATTGTTTTGAATAAGAACAAAAATACTGGAAGTTTATTCGTCAGGTTTTATTTTATTGTTTAGAGCTGCCGTCAAGCTATTAAAAACCAATGGAGCGGCTCACTAATACTGAATATACTAGATAAAATTAATGACATTATTAAAAAAAATAATAAAATAAAAACATATGAAAGTTTTTGAGCAGATGTGGTTTTTTTTTACTTTTTTTTGTGGGAGATGCCGTAAGAGATAAGTAGGGACACCAACTACCGTTTTAAAGTCAGGACCCTTTTTATTCGGTTCCTTCCCAGGGGTTGGGAAACGTTTAGGGGAAAAAATTATCTCACACACGTTTATAATTTAAGGAATCAATTAGCGGGTTCTTGTTGATGATTCAGTATATGTGAGATGGTGATTCATAGATATGTTACTATCATTTTTTTAGCTTCCGCTCTTAAATATATAGAACGATGCACGGACATATAGACAATCATTTGAGATGATATTGTACGAGACACAATAGAGACACTAGTAGTGGTAATATAGGGAGGGGGAGTGGTAGTAACTACCAGGCAAATAGGCCACATTGTTGGGCCCTTTTTGCCAGCACCCTAAGATAGTGTTTTAACTCCTTTTAATTTCAAGTGTAGGTATATTTCATTTAATCTAGACAGAAGAGCCATGGATTTATATGGTTCCTCTCATGCTTTTTTAAAGCAATCATACATATTTTCACTGACTCTTATAGTCTAGTGAAAACTAGGCACAACGCGTGCCCTCGCTGTTGAACCAAACCTCTATATACTTTAAGCTAGAAGGCAGACACACTATAGTATTACAATGAGGGTCCTAAATTTTGCCTATTGCCAGTTTCATTTAGGGGTAAGGGATCTTTAAGTAGTACCCGACAACACACAAGCTTAAGACAACCATCTTTACGTCCCTTCTGAAGGACGTGGTACGCAGAATTTTCATTCCTCTCAAAAAATCCAGGAGGCCCTTGCTGGGATTGAACCCATGACTAAATCAATTCGGAAATTTAATCTGTGTATTGGCCGCGTACCTTAACCACTTCACCACTGGTGACTAATAGAGAAACTATATTAAATATTTATTTTATCAGCAGAAATAATAGTTTTAAGAAATATTAATAATTACCATTGCAAAATTAATAATAACATTTCATTTCATGCGCATCATTATAACTTTCCGTGTTGACACAACATAATTGTGCTAGAGACACCTAGGAAACGTAACAAGCAAAATGCAATGCTACATCTGGGAACTGTTCCATCATTCGACATTCGTCATCCGTTTTATTCCAAGCTGTCATAAGATATCCAGGTACTGACCTCGCTCGACACTGCTTAACATTAATAATGTAACATGTAGATATACTTGCCGTATTGAATTAAAATTTGTATACTTATTTTTTGCATTACGGGAACCATTTGTACCTAATGTCTATTCAATTTGATTATTTTTTGAGCAAACCTTTTTTTAAAAAATGTATGCGTGTCATTTGATAAAAATTGGACTAATTCTGATAGTAAAATAAAACTTGGCACCTTTCTTGTACTAATGTACTTCATAGGTGTTAAATTCAAAACAGTCCTATTATTTTCCCGTGTATAATGAATTTTCCATATTATAGCTGAGTCAATACCACTTAATGAAGTCATAAAAACATATTTTGAAGGTAACCAAACATTACCTAAAGTGTAATTTTTGTATTAAGTTTCAACTTTTAAGCATATATACACTAGGGGCTACAATTATAAAAGACACAAACACTAAAATACATATACAGACAAACCTGTAACCACCTCAACTTGGCAAAAACTACCGAGGAGGTCTTGATATTGCCTAAAACGGATAATTCAGGTAAAATCTCAGTTTCAGATTTTTAGTGGAAATACAATATTTTAAATTTTTCTCATTTATACAGTAGGTATATAGGAAAAGTATTGTGTTAGCTAAAGAATCCGAAACCGCGATGAAACCGGAATTATCCGGTTAAGGTTTTTTTTAAGACCTCTCGAGTGGGTTTTATACGAAATTGTTTAAGACATTTCATATGTGTGTGTGTATGTGTAAGTGTTTGTGTGTCTGTTATAATCATAGCTCCTAGAGTATTTATACCTAGGAGTATTCAAATCCTAAAGAGTTGAAACTTTGTACAAAAATCAGTCTATAGGTGTAGTTGTGAAATTCGAAAAATATTTTTTATACCGTCACTAACCCGCAATAATGACTTCATGAAGAATCATGAAGCGCTAAGTTTGATCAGCATTAGTTTAATTGTTATCAAATATCTTAAGAAGAATTGAGCGTGGTCAGTGTTGTACGGGTGACCACTGAGATTAATACGAATGCATTTACTTTCTGATGACGAGCGAAGCCAGTCAAAAGGCATGTTGCAGTATAAATTTGGAGATCTGTATTTCTGAGGACGAGCGAAGCGAGTCCGAAGCAGGGAGAATGAGCTAGGAATCCGATGTAATAAGGAAAGGTCCGAGGTACCCTGTATACCCAATTTATCTTTATACGTACGGTATAAATGAGGTAAAGTTAAATTTATTATTTTTTTGTTTTGCTGAGTTTCGCTACACATGAATAGTTGACATATGCCTCTCCCACAATCACATTGTGACAGAATTAGTTTTATTTTAAAAAGTTGAATCAATAGCTTCATAAGAAAAACCGCTGAAGCATTGCATTTTTAAGTTCAATCTATTCTTTATTCTCTATGATCTCTTCTTCAGAAAAATATACATAAAAAGAAACAATATTATACGATGACAATGTTCTCAAACTAATTACTGTTGTAGCTCTAAAAAACTAATTTCTTAATTCCTTATTATTTCATTTGTTAGATTTCCAGATAAATTGATTGAATCATTCTGATGACTTATTATAATAAAATAGAGATAGAGATAGAAATATTCTAGGAATTTATGAAGTATAAATAGACTCAGGCTTTCTGGTCCGGATAGACTGTTTTAGTTTTTCTTTTTTGGACTAAAACTCAGTTTAGTGTAACCCGACCGTTACCTTTCCGATGAAAACAATTAAATTAGAAAACAATATTTGTAAATAATCTCACAAGCATTGGCGATTTTAGGTGGGGGCTAAGTGAGAAGGATGAGCCCCCCCCCCACGAGTTTGAAATCATATTGCCTTTATGTATTGAAATTGTGTACAACAAAAATTAAATTAACTTCAAAAATTATACATACATACTTACTCACACCATATATATATATATATATATAATATATTATATATATATATATATATATATATATATATATATATATATATATATATATATATATATATATATATATATATATATATATATATATATATATGTATAAACCTGTTGCAATATAAATTTGTCGATGCATATTCTGTAGACGAAAGAAGCGAGTCCGAAGTAGTTTGTTGAGTAAAAGTTCCGAGGTATCCAGTACCCCATTTTATTTTAAGGGGTTATTAAAAGAAAACATAAGCTTATGAGTTTTTTCCAGAACTGGACATGAACTAACAAACAAAAATATGTCTGTTTCCTCTACTTCTTACATAATCCCTGCACGCGGTACTTTTAAAAATAAAGTTTCAAAAAGAGAATAATTAAAGAAATATACATATTAAAAATCAGTAGTTTGAAGTAGTTACGAGATGTAAATTTAAATAGAACTACTCAACCGAAAGAGACATGTTAAGAAGATATTTCATTAAGCCTCCGTTGTAGTACTGACGCGTCTCAAAGTTTGACGGACAGACGTGTAGAACATGTCTTACTGTATCATTACATAACTCGTTTCCAATATACATGTTACACAGTGAAAAATGACAGTTCGGCTTTACGAACAGTCGTGGGGTCTTAGCTGGTATTCCTCTACGATTTTTTTGTTCTTTTATTTTAAATTTAGATGTTATAACACAACTAGATACTAATAGTAAGCATTACTAACCAAATAAACCTGTCATAACCTTTTTATAGTTGGTTTTAAAAATTTTATAGTTATTTATTTAGGTATTTAATTATTATTTATTATATAGTTAATCTTTGCAAATTTAGTTATTTATTTATTATTTTAATTATTTTAATTTTTAATATATTTATTTATTTATTTACATTTATTATTTATAATTTATTTTAATTTTAATTATATTTATTTATTTATTTACATTTATTATTATTTTTTTTATTATCTGTAATTTATTTTTTTATTTTATTTATTTTTATTTTAATTATATTTATTTATTTATTATTATTTTATTTACATTTATTATTTTGTTATGTATTTTTAGTTTAATTTATTTTATTTTTATTTTCAATTATATTTATTTATTTATATTTATTTGATCTGCCATCGTAGCCGCGGTCGTATAGTACTGGACTTCGGCACCGGAGGTCTGGGTTTCACAGCTCGGGCTATGCTCTCAGTTTTTATGAATAGAATTTGATATAAAAAGATTTCGCCAACTTTAGCTTTACTTTAAGCATAGTAGATGTTACCCACCCGAGGTGGTTCCTGCAGGGCGAACACCCTGAAGGGCCGAAAGGCCCTAAAACGGGCATTATTATAATATTATTATTTATTATTACTCATTTACATTTATTTTTTATTTATTTTAGTTATTACTTTAGGCATTTAGTTTATCTAATCACGCCAGATATATTTCATATATATTACATCTGCATAATTTATCTTATTATCAATACTAAATATATTTTTTTTTTAAATAACACGTTTCACAACTTTAAATGTAATGCAAGTGAAGTCCTTGCACATATATACGAATACATACATACATATGTGCTCCCTAATTTTTCGAGGCACCCAGCACCCGATTTTTTTAATTATTTAAGTAAGCAACTTTAAAAAATTAAACTCCCTTAGATTATTATTTAAAACGGAATATTAGATTATTTAATAAAATAAGAAATTTCAAAAGCACTCATTTGAGCTTTCCGTGAATTTATATTAAATTTTAATGTAATTAATTCTTAAAGGTAGAAAAAAATGTTCAAAATATTCACGGCAATACTGAGTTTATTGTACAAGATGCCTCATGAGTAACGCCTCATTAGTAACACAATGTTATACCTGGTTTTAATTAATATTTTGAAATGCTGTCTCTTGGATAACTTATCTTCAAATTGTTCATTAAACTTATTTACAACTGATAATGAAATATATGCATTATAGGACTAAAGTCTTACTTATGGACTAACACGTAAAAAATAAATTAAATAAATATAAAAAAAATCAGGCAAATTTAGGAAATGCAATAAATATAATTAATCTATTAAACGGTATATTCTTAATAGGCGTAATAAATAAAATATATTTGTAGCACACGTATTATAAATAATAAATGTAATTTAATTTATTAAATGTATAATATTGTTTCATTATTTTTACTAATATTATGTTATATATAATGTTGCATCAGAAAATTTAATGTAAATATGGAAAATAAAAAAATAAAATATAAATGCAGTGAATATAATATAAATCATTAAGTTATAAATTTAAATTATTGTAATTTATATGTTAAATGTAAAATAAATAATAAATAATAATAAATGCAGTAAATATATTATAAATCATAAATGTAATAAATGAAAGTTATTGTAATTTATATGTTAAATGTAAAATAAATAAAAAAATTTAATAAATTCAGTAAATATAATGTAATAAATGTCCTTTATGTAATATATTTAAATGTTTAATACTTATTTATAAGGAAAAGAACGATTCAATTCTAAATACATTGTAATGTTATTAATTTGCAATAATAAAATTAATTACTATTTATTGAATTACATAATGAAATTAATTACAATCAATAACATTAATCAATAAAATAAATCAGAATATAAATTAAAAGTTTAATAAGTAATTGTGTGATTCTACAAAACAGACGTTTCATTCTACAAAATAGACGTTTCATTCTACAAAACAGACGTTTCATTCTACAAAACAAACGTTTCATTCTACAAAACAGACGTTTCATTTATAAAAAAAAACGGGTACGGAGTATCTCGGAACGTTTTTTGACCACATCGGATTTGCTACGCTCATTCTCTCTTTTGTCGTACTCGCTTTGCTCGTCCTTAGAATATTAAAAGCACTAAATTTATAAAGCAGAGTGTTTTAGACTTGCTTTGCTCGTCCTGGGACTTTAAAACATTAGCTATATTCCTAGCGGCCACCTATTGAGTCACTTAAACGAAACTTATTTCCTAGATGGAACAACTAGACATAAAGATTGATTTTTGTACTAAGCTTCAACATTCCAGCATGAATACACTGGGATATACGAAGCTTACGGAGATAAACACACACACACACAGATGTATATATATATATTATATATATTATATATATATATATATATATATATATATATATATATATATATATATATATATATATATATATATAAATTTTAAAACCACTTAGGAGTTGTGCATAGAATAATTTATGTTTAGTACAAACGCAATACTTCTCCTATATCTAATAAGGAAAAGTAAAAATGTTATAAATATAATAAATGTTAATTAATAACCTTAATAGTTGAAAAGTTTTACATTATGACCTTCAAGTGTAAATTAACATAACATATTATGCTTCCTCTTGTCGAAGATGCTGTTGTAATCATTTTTAACTGTAGTATTCAATTATTAACTATAAAATAAATTTCGTAGTAGATTTTGATTCTGCGGAAAAATAAAAAGTATGGACCGAAATTAAATTCTTTTTCTAATTGGACTTGATTTTGGTACTGAAGAGGCCAGGTTGTTGGTCATATGAAAAGACCTGTAATGGTAAGTAATTTGGTTACTAAATTTTATCAATATAAGGTTTAGGTGTTAGTAAAATATTTTTAGAAACATACGTGTATAAATTCACACTAATATAGACCAACAGTTTCTATTAATTTGGATCTCATGTTTTGTTAATGCTGAAACATGGACGTTTGGTAAACAATGTGTGACTTGATCTCACTCTTGTATGACTTGGCTTTGGAACTAGGTTTTGTTATAATAGGTTCAGCTTTTTGACCTGTATAGTATTCACAAGAAACATATATGCATACATGCATACATACTGACATAGACCAACCATATCTCCGATGATACGCTGCATCGAGCCAGGTCAGTTCTTAGATGGTTATCGCTAAGGATACATGCATATTTTTACTGTCTAAGAACGAACAATGCCAGTCCGTAGACGTACTGCAATAAAAACTAGGTGACTCATTTTCTTAAGGACCAACGAAGCGAATCCGAATTGGCGAATTGGAGTCACGAATCTGATAAAGTAAAAAAAAGTTCCGAGCTACAATGTACTCGAATTTTCACTATGACGTTCTCTTTTCTCTGACAAAAGAAAGTTTGAGCAAATTCCAGGTCACTAATACATACTTATAGCCCAAGAGCCAGACCTGAATAAATTGACTCATTTTGTACTACTTTAAACCAATTTTTCCTGAAAATATACCTTAAATTATGAAAAAAAAAAAAACATTTTCTGCCTATTTAGAGTTGAGTCCTTCATATGATTGCTCCTACTCATTTTTTTTTTAAAATAGCACAAATTTCAGTTTTCTTGAAATAAGTGGCTCCCTGTGGGTCTTGTGCAAAACATGAATAAAACATTTTTAAAGATAACTAAATGTCAAATAAAACGAGTGTTTAATCATCAAGATCGGATGACTACAACCAAAGTTATGGCTCTTTCAAAAACACCAAAAAAATGGTTAATTTATACAAAATCAGTGAATTTCTTTGAAAAAATATTGGCTTTTTGTGCATTTTTTTTTTTTATCATTTAACAAATGTCATACCTTTAGTTGTATTTATTCGATTTTGACAAAAAACACTCGTATCATAGGAAATTTTATCAGCTTTAAAAAATATTCTCTTCATGTTTTGCACACGACCTACAGGAAAATCCACATATTGCAAGAAAACGGGATTTTGTGCGATTTTTTAATATTTTAAGCAAGCGCATTTATGTGTAGGGCTCTACTCTGGATAAGGACTATGCTTTTCCTTTATAATTTAAGGTATATTTCAGAATAATTTAGTTTGAAGTAGTGAAAAATGAGTAACATTTTTTAGCCCTGGCTCTTGGACTATTATGCATATTATTTACCGCAATGGATGATTACATAGATATACTAGGTCTGGTATCCGATAATCATTGGCTCTGAGTATCCAGGAAACCGATTTAATGCATTTAAGTACTACTGGGCAGTATAATTATTGTTACACAATTGTTCGATTGTTGTTCTATTGTATGCATTGATTAAACGAGTTAAAAATTGTTTGTAGATTACCCTAGGTTCGTTAATTAAACACTAAACGGGATGTATTAATAGATCAGTGCCCCCTATAAAGACATTATATACAGTGTGGCTCAAATATGACCTATATATTTGAACTGGTCGTAATCAGCTATTCAAGCAGATTTATACAATCAAATGTCAGGTAATAATTTGCAAATGGTTTGTACGGCCTCTAACAAAAAGATTTAAATAGTATCCTTATCCTTAAAACAGGTTTAAATAGCATTCGTGTCCTTAAAACAGGTTTGAAATGTAGTCGTGTCCTTAAAACAGGTTTGAAATGTATTCATGTCCTTAAAACAGGTTTAAATAGTATTCGTATCCTTGAAACAGGTTTGAAAAGTATTCGCATCTTTCTTGACTTCATGTGTGACGTCAGACGTAAGAATACCTCCGTCTAGTACAATATTCACTAGAGCAACACTCGTAACAGTTTATTCTATACTGTCAACAAGATAATACTGTTAGCTGTAGTCATCACGTTTCTTAGGCATTGTATTACCTGGAACACGGAATTGTTTTGTTTCAGTCTTCTTTACATTTCTTCAATTACAATTCAGTCTTCTTTCTTTACATTTAATTGAACTGTAAACAACTGATGACCTTACAATATTACCTTAAGGTCGTTTACCATAAACGACCCTAGCTTTAGATCGTTCCGTTTTAACCCCACTCTCTCACCCATTCCCCCTCTCCTCTTCTTTAAATGCTTATATCCACTATTTATTTTTTTTACAGCTTAATATACTTTTTTAAACACATTTAATCATTTTATTCAATTGAACTGTAATCAACTGTTGACCTTACGATATTACCTTAAGGTCGTTTACCTTGAACGATTCTACCTTTAAAACGTTCCGTTTTCACCCCACTCTCTCACCCATTCCCCCTCAACTCTTCTTTAAATGCTTATATCTACTATTTATTTTTTTGTTACAGCTTAATATACTTTTTTAAACACATTTAATCATTTTAGGGAACAACATTTTGTTTTTGGAAAAATGCAAATTCTTTATTCAGATTAAATATTAGATTTGGATCACTGGTGTAAACATAACATTTTTTCTACATACATCTGGTATAAAAGAGGCAAAGAAAAATTTCATTTTTACGGAAACAAGCCAAACTTCTTTAATTTATCAAAATGTTAAGGCTTGAAGATAGTCCGAACCCGCATACTGGACTCACATCAGAGCGTAATAACATAGCTGGCTAATGAGACGATATCAGTTAAATTAGATATCTCCCCTCTATATAAGGAAATATTAATAAACTCCTTAAACTGCTCAAACACATTAGAGCGAATTAAAACATTAGTAATTTCCACATAAAATGACGTTTAATTTTCACTTTATTTGGTTTTACGATCTTATTAATCTCGCAAGGCTTTTGTTGAAACGACAGAAGGTCAATTATTTCAAAGAAAGAGGGTAAAACATATATTAAGTAAAACAAACTGATAATAATAATTAGGATTTCGCTCTTTACCATAGTGGTCTCATTAATGAGCTTATCTACGGCAACTTTAAGTGCCGTAGATATTAAATAATGAACCTCCGTTCAAGGTTAGTTGACTGTAAGCAATTCACGACTCGTTTTTAGTGAATTTTAAATATTAGAAATTAATGAATAAATAAAACTTAGTTGCCGTACAATATATTACATCCATAGAGGTGTATTACTAGAGGAGCCCTATAAGTTAAATTTTGACACATCGAAAAAGTAACCTGACCGCCTCGCTTAGGAATAAAATAAATAATCAGTACAAAATCACAATAACTTATATAATAGGACGTTTAAAATACAAATCAAAACACAAACAATGTTGCGGGAGGACGAAAACAATTGATTTATTATAACCTTAACTCACTCTTGAAGGAGGTTACACAGAGCCCCGGAGAGCCCCAAAAAGATGTTTTAGGCCTCTTATGTATTAATATAGGCTATGTCCCCTCTAGTTATATCTCTATGATTTACATCTATATTATTGAAAAAGCCGTATGAAATGAAACTTATTATTGAAAAAGCCGTATTGAAATAAACTTATTTTGAAAAAGCCGTATTGAAAAACTTATTATTGAAAAAGCCGTATGAAATGAAACTTATTATTGAAAAAGCCGTATTGAAATGAAACTTATTATTGAAAAAGCCGTATTGAATGAAACTTATTATGAAAAAGCCGTATTGAAACTTATTATTGAAAAAGCCGTATTGAAATGAAACTAATTATCGAAAAAACCGTATTGAAATGAAACTTGCTATGCTTTTTCATTACATTTTGGTGATACCCATGAACCAAATTTCAACTCAATTGAATCACTATTTGATAATTTACAATTTTTTAACCAGCGTAAACAAGTCATTCGATACAATTTAAAGTAATGCTAATAATGCTATGAAACTTATGTTACGCACATAAGACTAACATATTAGGTTGGTCTTATTTATGACTTCATGCATTCTGTAAATTTTTGAAATTTTTGCTTAAGGGTTATAGTATAGTAGTAAAGGTGGGGAAGATCCTAGATCTTAGCAATTATAGTTCTTGCTTAAGGGTTAATAAAAAAAAAATATTTTATGACACAACAAGCCTAAAGATTGGTTTTTGCACCGAGTTTCAACATTCTACCATAGGGACATTGGGATATAGAATGACAACACACATACACGCACACACAAACAGAAACTCATTCAGACAGACAACTTAGTGAAAATCCCATTGGAGGTCTTAAAAACACTTAAAACGTCACCTGATAATTCAGGTGACATCTCGGTTTCGTAAAAAGTAACAGTAATAATAAATGTTATTAATAAAAAAATATTCATAATAATAATAATTATTTTTTTCAAAATAAAAATTATGCGGAAAATAAACACGCAAATAAATAATAACTTGAATATGTTAAAATATAGGGTACGGGGTACCTCGGAACTTTTCCTCATTACATCGGATTCCCTACGTTTGTCCTCCCTATTCGTTTCTTTCTCAGCGGTAAATCATCTAAGCACTGACCACGCTCGATGCTGGTTAACTTTTATGATCCAACAAAAATCATAGATATACTTGTCATATTGAAACAAAACTTGGTGTATTTATTTATTACGTAAAGAAATTCACTTATATCAAATTTCATCTCAATTAGATTATGTTCCGATTTTTTTATTTTTTATTTTTAAAAACGTACACAAGCCATTTGATAAAAATTGAAACTTGACTCATATATTAGTCCGATACATCGCTACATGCGTGTCAAATCTCAATGTGCATTTTATGATTTTTCGAAATTTTTACTAGGTAATTTTTTGCGGTTAATGACGTCATAAAAAAATATATTACGATCTGCACAACTGCAGTGGTAGACTGATTTTTAAATTAACATTTTCAACTCTCTAGCATAAAAAAATTATAGGAGCTACGATGATAACAGACACACAACTTTGTGAAAAACACTCAGATGGCCTTAAAACTCATGAATCATATAATTTCATAGACATCCCGGATTCGACTTTTTTTGCAAACACAATACTTTTCCTATATACCTACGGTATAAATGAGGAAAAGTAAAAAAATCATATTACGTATTAACATAATGCTTTGAAACCTCCTATTAAAATCATGGTTAGCCTTAAATATTATCCTTATTTGTGATCGGAATTTTTGACTAATTTAATATACCTTGCTGAGCATCCCTCCAATATCTAACCATCAACCTTTGTCTTCCTATAGAATTTGATTTTGCTGTTAATCATATATCAATGTTTCAATCTAAACTCGTTGAACCATTTCCCCTATCCCATGTTCACAAGTAAACTATGGTTATACTTGTATGAACTTATTAAATTTTGGCGTCTTTAGGAACTAAAATGTAGAAAGTTTATGAAATTTAGGGTTTCACGATTTTTCGATAACTGTGTTCTTTCTTTTACTTAGGAGGTTATCTTTGTTTGTCTGTTTTTACTAAACCAAAAGCAACCAGTTCTCAGTTGCTTTCTTTAATTCAGACTAAAGAGTCCGAGTTAATTCAACAGGTACGTAGAAATAAACTGTTTGATAACATTAGACATATATTGTTTTCTAAATAGTTTATTGCTTGAAAATAGTTAATAGTTGAATTAAAAATAACACTTTATTTAGCTAAACAGTTAAAATTCTAAAGATTTTTGCCATAGACTTAAATCTTTAATCTTTTAGACAGTCCTTGAATAGGTGTTAATAAATTTTAGGAGTTAAAAAATAGTTGCTATAAATTTTGGTATTTGTAAATAATAAAAATCGTATTTAGAGATTTTAATTTTTTTTTAAAAAATTTAAAATTTTGGCTGAAAATTTTTTGTAAGTTTTTGTTTTATGACTGATTCTTGAATTATTTGGTAATGTTTTATAAATTATATTAGGATGACGCCATCACGACTGATTTTTATTGTAGTACTTCTTAATTATTAATTTTGATGTATTTGTATATTTATTTAGGACACTATCAGTTTTTATCAACAAAATTTTTTATCGACATTCATAGTGTTATTCACATGATACTATATTAATCAAGAGGACAAGAGTCACCCGTGGTGTAGTGGTTAAGGTACGCGGCCAAAACACAGAATAAATGGTCTTTAAACTTCCGAGTTTATTTAGTCATGGGTTGAATCCCAGCACAAGCCTCTGAGATTTTTATGAGAGGGATCAAAATTTGGCGTACCACGTTCTTCAAAAGGGACGTAAAGCCGGTGATCTCGAGCCTGTGCGTTGTCAGGTACTCGTTAAAGATCCCTTACCCTAAATAAAACTGGGTATAGGTAAAATTTAGGATCCTATAGTAGTTTCATTATAACACTATAGTGTGTCTGCCTATTAGTTTAAAGTGTATGGAAGTTAAGTTTAACAGCGAGGGCACGTATGTTCCTAGTTATCACTAGACTATAAGAGTCAGTGAAAATATGTATGATTGCTTGAAAAAATTATTTACTAAGCCTCTAGCTTTATTTAAAATGCCTCTGAGATTACTTACTAAGCCTCTATCTTAATTTAAAATGCCTCTGTAATAATTTACTTAGCCTCTATCTCTATCATGAATGCCTCTAAGATTATTTACTAAGCCTTAAGCTTTATTCAAAATGTATTTGAAATTATTTACTAAGCCTCAAGCTTTATACATTAATCTTCTAGTTTAATTCAACAATTCTCTAGCGTTGTTTACAATGCCTCTGAGAGTATTCACTAAACCTCTAGCTTTACCTACAACGCATCTGAGATTATTTACAAAGCCTCTAGCTTTATTTATTAAGCCACTAGCTTAATCCACGAAGCCTCTAGCTTTATTTATTAAGCCACTAGCTTAATCCACGAAGCCTCTAGCTTCATTTATAAAGCAATTATACTGAATTTTATAATAATTAAGGCTTTAAAAGCAGTATAATTAAAATAAGTATAAATAAATAGAATTTTAACTTTTATTTTATTTTTTTTAATTTTTCCTTATATTAATAACACATTATAATTACCTGTTATAATAAATTTTAACAAAAATGGTGACATAATGTTATCACTCACTATCAAGAAAACAAAATTACCAACGATACCGGCACTCTTAACTTACGAACAAAAACGTTTATAATCGATGGTTAAGACAACAGACGAACGATCTAAGAGGCACGAGCAAGCGGGACTGACTGGGACATCTGCCTGGCAATGGTTCTAACTATAAACCCAACCTTCCTACTAATAGTATTAGCTAAAGGTTTCCCTGCTTTTTAAACCCGTATTAATAAATTATTTAACTCACCTTTTACTAGAATTGCCACCCTCGATCTCTAACTTTAAGGGTTAACTTATAAAAATTTAATGAAAAAATCAAATTAAAGTAACATTAAAAAAAGTTGGGAAATTTATAATATCAAGTTGAACAAATCTAAATAACCTTTTTATGATGAGATATACTTTTAATTAAATTTGACTTTTTTACGTTTTGAGATCTCAAGCCAAAACTACGGTGACCTCTTTATGACATTTTGAAATGCGAAGAAGAATAAAACCACCACCTCTAAATACCTCTATCTGATAAAGTATATTAATGATTCTTACTTTCTCATTTAAACAGTATATAGGAAACGTATTGTGTTAGCGAAAAAATATGAACGGGGTGAAACTGGAATTATCCGTTTTAAGTGTTTTTAAGGCTTTATTTTAGTTAAAGCCAAAAAAAATCTTAAACTTAATCATATTTTTTGTATAGCGATATTATTTTAGACTTTACTGTTATTCTCAGCGGTGTTTTAGTTTCATGATTATTTATGATGCTTGTATCAACTCTTGACTGGGCCCTTTCAACTTAAATCGCACCACATCTTTGTCTGCCGTATAGGTTTTCCCATTTTTACCCCATGTTTGCAATTTCTTAGAGTAGTTGATTCGTCTCCAGGCCAGTTTTATTCGATTCTGCGTCTCATAATACTTTACTGTTATCCTAAATTTTACCATTTTATGTTTAAACAACAGTCTCAACAAACCGAGTTAATTACACGGGCTATTTTTCCTAAAATGAACAGGATAAACTAATAAGATTCTATTATTATTATAGACAAATATTATATCATGAGTAAAGCCATTACAATACACGGAAAGAATTTAGTCTTTAACAAGGACTTATATATAATTGAAACTTGAGTCTATAGCAAATCGTTTGATTAAATTCAAATTATCCCATACTTCATGGATTGAAATAATTTCACTCTATAATAGCTACATTTAAATAATTTCCTAATTACTGGAATGGAAACATTACATTCGATTCCATAATTACTCGATTCTATAGTTACTAATTTTTAATATGGAAGATATTTTGAAGCCAGCAAGACTTTTTATAAGGAATGAGTTTTGTTTAAAATACCAAATTTATGGTCAGTTTAATTTATAGAAAAAAATGAGTCACTCTAGATGAACAACTCCACCTGGGGAGACTGTCTTCCATCTGAATCACCTTTGATCAACAACTAAAGAAGGGGACACTTTCTTTCATCTGAGTCACCTTCGATGTACAACTACACCCGGGAGAGACTGTGTTCCATCTGAATCACCTTCGATCAACAACTAAACCAGGGGACACTTTCTTTCATCTGAGTCACCTGACGTACAACTACACCCGGGAGAGACAACTATACCCGGGAGAGACTGTGTTCCATCTGAATCACCATCGATCAACAATTACAACCGGAAGAGGCTGTCTTTCATCTGAGTCACCTGCGATGTACAACTTCACCTAGGGACACTGTTTCATCTGAGTCGCCCTGTCTTTATGGTAGAACTTAAGATATTTGTAATTTGTGATCATTTCAATCTTCTCAGGCGAAAAGTACCTAAGCGTACTTTCTTAACCGACTTGGTCAATAACATCCTTTAACAATAACTATTTGATTAAAGTATAAAAAGCCGATACGTGTGATTCTGACAGGGTAAGACGGAATCATTATATAACCTCTTCCCTACACTCTACCTTTAAAAGAAGGGATATTAGAGTTGTATGTTGTTAGTATAAGAAAGGGATTTTAAGGCTCATGCATTTACAATATTCAATATAAAAGGTAACGACGTGTCCTATATAGATAGGTCGTTATTATTATAAGTAACTGCAAGTGCTAAAGGAAAAACTGCTGATGCCGTTGAGGTCGGGGGGCTGAATAAACTCAACGACATACCTATCTCAATATCGACAAGACTTTTTGACTACCGTTGTAACCCGAGCCCCATTTTAAATCGTCACCCCTATATACGTATTTAATCTACAAGGGTAAACCTAAACAATTTTTTCTAGACTTAAAGAAAATCATGATACTGTGATTTTATATTTAAAGTAAAACTTATTGATGCTCAATAATAATTATTATCTAAAACTACCTGATTGCACTTTCTAGTACAGATGAAAGAAATTAATACACTCAATGGATAAATAAGATTGTTTGTGATGAAGAGAACGTGTCCGTTGTACAATATTGGATTTTGACTGTTAATTCAAACTCCAGTTTTGAATTAACAGTGCTGTGGGGAGTCGTTTTCGATGTTTTTGGGTCTGTGAGTTGAATGAGAGTGGTCTAAAGTCGATAAAAGCACTCAAAGCCAGGGTACCTGGGTTCGAATGCTGGTAGTATTTTTTTTTCTTTATATAAGTGTGTAACCAATAAACTTATATTGGATTTTATTAGTCCGCGGGTCGGGCGAATTTCCTTTGGAATGCGTGTTTTTGTGCTTAAAAACTATATCCTGCTTAAGGAACCGATTTATGCTTTATAACTTAAGCAGATACTAAGAAGTTACCAAGAACTACTCGTAACACATTCTTTTCTGTATTTTTTTAAAGGAAATGCGCTAGAACGTTTAAAGAAATCAACTATAAAAACTGAGGAGGGTTTGACCGAAAAGGGCCCAAACCTACAGCATTAGGGGCCCATAGGGGGGGTCTTATATTGCTTTTCAAGTATACGAGTCCTTTACTTACTTACTTTTTAAGCTTAATTTTATTAATTAGACCCCAGATCATCGGGATCTAATCTTTGCGTGGGGCTCTTAAACCTCTAGGTATATTGAATAAGGGTCATGAAAATCAAATTTTAAAATACATTTTATTTACTTAAAAAATTTAAATATCTAGAGCCCTTTAATGCTGCTATTGCACGCTGATAAAGTATGCTAGGGCCCTTTATAGTCCTAGTATACGCTATAGGGCCTATAAAAGCCCAGGTAAAATAAGTGGGCACCTGAAAGATCCTAAATTTAAAAACATTTGTCTCTAAGAGTTATTTAAACCCTACCTTAGAGTATTGGGCCGTTTTGACTCGGGTGTTATAAATATATTACATACTTATAAAGAGTACATGAATGTATACTATATCTTTAAAAATATTTAATATGTTAATAATTTTTTCAAGTTAATTTTTGGCTGAGGGGCCCAAGGAGGGCTGCCGCCTTCGCCCTCAATGGCCAGTCCGCCCTTGATTGCAGCGGTTTAAAAAAAGAGCTCAACTCACGGCATATAATAGCATAATATACTATAACGTTATAGAATAAAAACTTTCTTTCCGACAGCTGATAATTAAATATTTTAGCATATCAATAACGAATAAATTTATGCTGATTCAGTAATTAAATTTTATAAATTTAATTACTTCAGTTGATTGATGGCTTCATATGCAAGGGTCCAATTATCTATCCCACAGACACTGCAAGGCTCAGCCTAGCCACCTCGAAACACTGTGTTTGGCAGTTCAAATTAGACATTAGAGTTAGGGATTTGTTAATTGATTTTATATACTCTAGTTATATAGGGTGGCCTAAAAGCTCTTTCGCTCTTACATTATGAACAGTAACCGTACTACAGACATAAATTAATGAAATATGAGGTTCTATATTGGAGTAAAGAGTACTTTAAATACTGGAATGACGCGCTGCGGATATGGTACCAATTAAATTAATTTAAAATTACATTTATTTATTCGGTAGGTAGAGTGAAAAAAATTTGTTTGCACTAAATATCCGAAACTGGGATTTTACATGAATAATCCGTTTCAGATGTTTTAGAGCCATCTGAGTTTTCCTTAAAACGATGTTTGTCTCTATGTGTGTGTGTGTCTGATATAATGGTAAAATTGAAAAAAAAAAAAAAAATGGTAAAATTAAAATAATTTTACCAAATTTAAATATTGTTTCTAGTAGGTGTAGTAGTAGAAGTAACAGTAGTTGTAGTAGGTATAGTAGTAAAAGCAGCTGTAGTAATTGTAATACTAGTATAATAGTAGTTTTAATAGTAGGTGTTTTACTTCAGGTCAGTAATCACAGCTTTTACGCCCTTTTTACCACCTTCTTTAAGGTTGCAAAACACTTAAGACAGTAGGAAAGCGCCAGTGCTGCCTTAACTTTCATTTGTAACCCTAGTTCATTGTAATCACACGATTACAATAATTGTATCACGGGGTTTAGTTCTGTTAAAAAGGCTGTAACATAAATTGGCTCCTAGGGCTTTCTCTACTAACGAGGTAGTATGCATTCAACTGCTATGTCTCCTTAATTTCTTTGGTTTCCTGCCCAATATCAGTGTGCAAGGTCCTTTACTTAATAAGATCGATGTTCTTAACTTGAACTGAGTGTCTTTTAGGTTCCTGTAAACCATAGCTCCTTGCTGTGTACTTGTTACACTAAGCCCGCTATACTATTGCGTATTGCGTTTTTAGACATAAGGGAATAGCAGATTGTGAACCAATTCCATCATTGTGACCTACAGACCACTACTTAATTGTGATTTACTGTGATGGTCCTAAGTTTTGATTGGTTAAGGATCTAAACAAGTACCATTAAGAGTTGTGTCCTCCTTATTGTTCCTCATTATGTTCAATAATAAAGTAAGAGCACTTTCAGTAACTTAAATATTTAATAGTTTTTCAAGAGCAAAAATATGTATCTTCCTCACCACTGTTTAAGCTATTCTTGAAAACCACACAAGAGAATCCGACATCTCAAGTTTTGTTTTTTGTTGTTTTCATTTGTTACCTTTCCTTTTGGTTTCTTTTGTTTATAACCTTTTTACCTTTGTTATAGGCTTTTAAAGTTTTTTTCTGTTTAATTTGTTCTTAGTTTTTTATTTATTGTTACTGTAGCTTTTTAGTAGTTTTATAGTAAGTATTATTTGTCAAGTTTAATACTTGAATCTGATGTTTTGTTCCTGTCTTATTATTTTGTATATTGTACTATTGTATGTTTTTAGTAATATTTTAATAGTGTAGTCAGTGACAAGAATAGGAAAAGTTAATATGTACCCTGAACCCGATGTATGACGAAAGTAAACAAAATCTGCTACCATTTTAAGTATAGCACCCATAAATATTGTCTTACTACTCAAAATAATGTATAATGAATAGTGTCTAATTATTCCTAATAAATCGTTACATGCCTCACTAATCACCCATATTCTTCTTTTCCTTACACTAAAAATTCAGTTATTAGTAGGGAATTTGTTTGGGGAAAAATTCGCTGATGAAATAGGCGTCATGGTGGGAATAGAATTTCGGGGTGGCTGAAACATAAAAAATTGAGTAAAATAACCGGAAACTTGAAAATACGGTAGGTGAACAACAAATGTCTAGTACGGTCTCTTTTTCAATACTTTTTAGACTCTGAGTAGAATGATACTAGTCCGGAATCGACCCTAGAACTCATAGTACATAAACCCAGGAGCCCGGGTTCGAATCTGGGTTCCGGATTTTTTTTATAAGTTTACACCTACAAAATATTTGATGGTCCCTTGAAACGTTTGCTTTCTTGCGTACCAATCTAATTCTTGCTCAGGTTTTGGTTTAGTCTTCATAGTCGGAACACTAGATCTTCTAATTGCCTCTATATTTGCATGGATGTTTCAAAGAGAATGCGCCAAAACATTTTGTGATTAACATAAGCTAAGATTTGTATGATTTTCCAAAATGTAGTGCTGTATTTGCAAAGAAGCAAGTATAACCTCTGTGAAACCTCTGGTATACAAGAGCGCATTTCCTATGAAAACCCCAAGTAAATTAACAGAGAAGTAAAAGTGCCAGTGTTTCGACAATAAACGTAAATAGTAAACCGGCGCAATAACTTGATAAGTGCACAGGAGAGCAAGCATTTCAAGTGCTTTCGCCATATTTCAAGTGCTTTTTCCGTGCATATTTCATTATATTGCGTCTGTATTTCAAGTGCTTTCGCCGTGTATATTTCATTATATTGCGTCTTTATTTCAAGTGATTTCGCCGCATTTCAAGTGCTTTCACCATATTTCAAGTACATGCAACGTATTTCAAGTGCTTTCGCCGTGCATATTTCACATGTCGTCCGTATTTCAAGTGCTTTCACCGTATTTCAAGTGCATTCGCCGTATTTCAAGTGCTTTTGCCGTAATTCAAGTACTTTCGCCGTGCATATTTCATCTTATTGCGTCCGTATTTCAAGTGCTTTCGCCGCATTTCAATTGCATTCACCGCATTTCTCAGCGCTAGAATTATTTCCCATTCAGTGTTAAATAAGATTTACAAATTTAATCAAACTTTCATTTAATAAAATACAAATAAATTTCAATAATTTGTTACCAACAATTATCTAATTTTAAATACTTTATTATTTACTAATAATATAATATTTAGTCATATTAAAAAAATTGTATTATAATTGCTACATTGATTACTAGCCTAAAAACATTTATTGATGAAAAAGAAATATTAGAAAAGGTTTTATACCTTTCCAATGGTAAATAATATAACAATATCGTACTTAATAACTCTGGAATCAAACTTTATTAGTCAAATTAACGAAATTTCGACCGTAGCATCGGACATCTCAATGAAGCAAATAAATTATTACTAGCGCTTTATGCATCTAATTATTTTATCTGACATTTCATTACTTTTTTTATCGCTTCCCTTCTGTAATTAAATTTATCGGCAACTCAATCAGAATATACGATAAATGATAAAGGAGAAGGAAAATGAAATACTAATACAGAGGCAATATCTCATATCTGTATGGAAATCCCATTATTAAATCAACCGGTCATAATGTTAAAATTCGAAATTAACACTCGCCTACATTTTTACTCCATTTTAATATTTTATGCTTCCCTGTAATAAGTAAGGAGTGACGGAAATATGGTGAAGAGTATAATTAAATAATATTTGCGCATTAATTTCAATAAAATATGTAAAATGGGCGCAAGCCGGGCGAATTTCCATTGGAATGGTCGATGTTTTGAAAACAATCTTCTTTTGTTTTTTTTAAACTTATGCATAAAAATGTAATATTTAATTAAACTATTTTATGTTTTATATCTAGAGCCCTTTTTTAATATCTAGGGCTTCTAATTAAGTCCCCGTCAGGCCCTAAACTTCTGTCTGAGACCTTTAAAGTTCCAGATATAAAGCATATATCTGTATTTTAGTAGTATTAGTATTAGTATTAGAGTAGCAAATAGAGAATATTTTGAGCACTAAATAACATCAATTTCTAAGGCAACTTTCTGGTACTTTAGGGCCCTCACCAAATATTTTGGGCCATCGTTAGCTTTAGTCTTTGTATGAGGCCCGAAACCTCTGGGTATAATAAAACGGGCCATAAAGATCCAAAATTAAGAATTAATTTTTAATTAGAGTCTTGATCGAATATGCCTTCCGTATGGGGCCCTTAAAAGTCAAGAAGAAATAAATAGGGGCCTCAAAGACCCAAGATTTAGGTAACAATGAGACAATATTTTTAATTACTCTAAAAATATTTGTCCCTCGAGCTCTATAGGCCCACCTTAGAGTTTTGGGCTCCTTTGACTCAGGTGTTATGAATATATTTCATAATATTAAATATATATATATATATATATTATTATATATATATATATATATATAATTATTATATATATATATTTATAAGTTTAAAATATTAAATTATTTTTTTTAAATTAAATTTTTTTTGGCAAAGAGGCCAAAAAAGAGCTGCCACCATCGCCCTCGCAGGCTAGTCCGCCCCTTAGTATATAAGAAAAGTATTGTGTTTGGATAAAAACTCATAAACTGGGTTTTACCTGAATTTATCTGTTCAAGGGAGCTTCAAGCCTCCTGAGTAGTTTTATCTTGTTGTCTGTCTGTATATGTGTGAGAGTCTTTTATTATCGTCATCACTGTTACTACTACAGCCATTATTTGACATTCGTAGCATTTGATGGCTCCACAATTCAATGTCCCAACCTGTTTCGCTACTTCTCAACAAGATGCACCACAGAGCCTAGACTTACTCTGCTCCAAAATTTCCGGAAAGTTTCTATGTACTTCCGAAACACATAAAAACATGAAATAGAGACGAAAGATGCTCTATATATAATGTCGAATTTCTCGATATCTGCATATCTTACAGTTTAGTTACCATTGACCGCATGTAAATTTTATTCAGGCCCTTTGCCTCGAGTTATTAGTAATGAAACAGAATTAGACATGACATTATGTCGGTTAAATAAAATGTGATGAGAAGAGAGTTTAGCTGAGATATAGAAAGGAAAAGAGACAAAGATAGAAAACATCGGACTTGCCTTGTTGGATCCTTGTAAGAGCTTGCTAAATGAGTTTTTAGGAGAAGCAAAAAGGCTCCCAGTGGGGAATGCTTAATTGGTTACAAGGTTATCATTATAGTAAATTAGAAGTTGTTAGGGATAGACCCTTGCTTAACAGCTGATGCTAAGTCCAAAAACCTTTTTCTTTTTTATCCCAGTGAATCCTGCCATCAATTACCGACGCCTTTGGTCTTATAGAGTTTTGCTCTGACTCATTTACCTAATCACTGCCCCTTTCCTAAATAGATCTCAGTCAGTTTAAGAAAAAAATATGCAAAAAAGTTAAAAGCAGATTTTATTTAGATTTAGTTTGAGATAGACTAAGTATGGAGTTTAGTTGTATTAATCTTATCTCAGAATAGTTAAATCATAGATTTTAGTTGAATTTTCGTTTCAGAATAGTATAGCTATAGATTTTAGTCTTGTTTTTATCTCAGAGTAGTTGAATTATAGATTTAGTTGTATTTTCATGTCAGAATAATATAGCTATAGATTTTAGTTTTGTTTTTATCTCAGAATAGTTAAATTAGATTGGATTAGATTAAATTAGATTTTAGTTGTATATTTAAGTCAGAATAATTTAACTATAGATTTAGTTGTATTTTTAACAACTATTAATTTAAGGTATATTAACTATTAACTATCAGATTTAAGGTAGACTTATATAAATTTTAGTCGTATTTTACCTTAGATTGAAGGTAGACTAGATACATTTGGTCGTATTTTACTTAGATTTAAGGTAGCTTATATAAATTTAGATTTACCTTTGATTTAAGTAACTTATATAAATTTGTCTATTTTACTTAGATTTAAGGTAGAATTATAAATTTTAGTTATTTACGACTATAATAATATTACCTTAGATTTAGGTAGACTATATAAATTTTAGTCGTATTTTACCTTAGATAAGGTAGATATATAAATTTTAGTAGATTAAGGTACTTATATAAATTTAGTCGTATTTCTTAGATTTAACCTTATATAAATTTTATGTATTTTATTTAGATTAAGGTAGACTTATATAAATTTTGGTCGTATTTTACCTTAGATTTAAGGTAGACTTATATAAATTTTAGTCGTATTTTACTAGATTTAAAGGTAGACTTTATACAAATTTAGTCGTATTTACTTAGATTTAAGGTCAGATTTAAGGTAACTTATATAAATTTTAAGTCGTTTTTGATTTAATTAGTAACTTATATAAATTTTAAATTTACCTTAGATTTAAGGTAACGATAAATTTAGTCGTATTTTTACTTTAGATTTAAGGTAGACTTATATAATTTTAGTCGTATTTTACCTTAGATTTAGTAGCTTATAATAAATTTTAGTCGTTTTTACCTAGATTAAGTAGACTTATATAAATTTTAGTCGATTTACTTAATTTTAAGTAGACTTATATTAAAATTTCAGTACTATAGATTAGTTTAACTTATATAATTTTAGTATTTTATTTTAGATTAAGTAACTTATATAAAATTTTGTCGTATTTTACTTAGATTTAAGTAGACTTATAAAATTTTAGTCGTATTTACTATTAATTTAAGGACTTATATAAATTGTCGTATTTTACCTAGTGTTTACCGGTAGACTTATATAAATTTTAGTCTCGTATTTTACCTTAGATTTAGGTAGACTTATATAAAATTTTAGTCTATTTTACTTAGATTTAAGGTAGACTATTATAATTTTAGTTATTTACCTTAGATTTTAAGTAGACTTATATAAATTTTAGGTCGTATTTTACTTTAGATTTAAGGTAGACTTATATAAATTTTAGTCGTATTTTACCTTAGATTTAAGGTAGACTTATATAAATTTTAGCGTATTTTACCTTAGATTTAAGGTAGACTTTATAATTTTAGTCGTATTTTACTTATTAATTAGACTTATATAAATTTAGGGTATTTATACCTTAGATTTAAAGAATTATAGTAAATTTTATCGTATTTTACCTTAGATTTAAGGTAACTTGTAATTTTAGTCGTATTTTACTTTAGATTAAGGTAACTTATATAAATTTTAGTCATTTTACCTTAGATTTAAGGTAGACTTATATAAATTTTAGTCGTATTTTACTTAATTTAAGGTAGACTGACTATAGATTTTAGTGCTATTTTGATCATAGGATAGTCTAACCATAGATTAAAAGCTGACTATACATTCATAGTACTTTTGTGAGTAACTCTTTCAATACGGGCTTGAATGATACACTTCTTCTACCTAATCTAGACGCTACTAGGGTATTAATATCCATTATTAGAAATTAGTATAAGCATAATATACAACATATCGCTCATGCACCAGCAATTCCTGTCTAAAAATTTGAAATGTCACAAGAGAAGAAACAACTGATAATTCCTATAACGGAAGACAACTTTATCCCTCGGAGTATTATAATTATTATACTTTTATATTATTAAATTATTATTATATACATTCTTTTATACATTAATTATTAAAAAACAGAAGTTATGTTAGAGGTGCTTATTTACGCTGTAATATTTTTATCAATTTGACATCATAGCTTTTCATACCCGTTTTGGTTAATAAGTGTAAATTTTGTTACGCCTTAAATAATTTTGTTTGTGTAAACCCACAGAACTTAAGTGCACTGCGCTATGGCTATAACATCACAAATTAACTACATGCTCCATGTTGTCTGCAAATGTTTTATAGATATTTTTAAGCGATGGGCAAGTTGTATTATAGAGATTAATTCTAAGCATTTAGATTATTGAAGTGAATTTTAGAATATACTCCTTCTTTTTGTATGAGACCCTGCTACAAAATATCTATTATCAATTAATCAATCAATGTTAAAATTCAAAGAATAATCTGTTCCCGTTAAAAATGTTTGACACTTAAGTTAAAGTTAAAGTTAAAGTTCAATGCAAGTAAGTCAGAATATATTCGATCCGGGTTTGCATTCATGATAAAAGTACCCTATATTTATATCAGAACATAGTAGACCCGCGTTCCTACTTATAATCAATGTGCCCTTTAGTTTGGACTCAACATGTGGTAGGAATCACAACGTATTTCAAATTATAATTAGACCTATGATTTTTCTCATAATAGAAGTTCCCTGTCGTGAAGTTTAGATAGAAAAAAAGATATTGAATTAACGTTTTTTATTACACACAACAAAGTAAGTTCTTTATACAATTATTAATTCTTCCGTCTTCCTCTTTTTCGTCTCCACGGTAACGTGATAATATTCTAATAAGTATAAACAATAACAATCGCTTTCGCGACATTCCCCGCAAAAGCAAATTCCTTAAAAAGGGTAGAAATCCAAGACATTAAATGTTGCAACTTGATCTGCCCAAGATTTTATTCTTTTTCTTGCTTCAGCCGCCGCCTGGCGTTGAAATTTTGGTGAAGCATCCGAGGGCTGCGAAGATTTATCGGAATTTAAAACAGCTTCTTGGGTGGCCTGCAGCTCTAGGGATATAGGTGTAATATTGAACGGTTAAGACTCCACCAGTTGCCAGCTTAACCTTGGCAGTTCGAACGGCCCGTCAGCACCCTGAAACAGTTCAACTAGTCTCCTAGTTCCAACGGCTTCTTTGGTCGTTACTTTAATTTGGACAAATCACCAATTTGTGGGTGTCCCGCACGAATGCGCCCTCGTTTAATTTGAAGTTGATACCTCTCTCTTAGACTTGGAAGGTAAACATCGGTCACATTTTCCAAAAATTATCAATTAGAGACTGATGCTCTAGCCAGGTATCTCTACACCGCCTGACATATTGTTGGTAGACCTGTGTCTTCTAAGGTATGTTGGCATTATCAATACGAGGAATTAAGAAGTTTGCTGGACATAGTGCTCTTTCTGAATCGCTGTCGTTAATGTAAAGAGAGGACGATTGTTTACGACGTGTTCGACTTCAGTGATGATCGTTCTAACTCACTGATAGTAAGTTTTACAAACCCTAAAGTCCTTCTCAAACACTTTTTAACATTGGAAATTTACCTTTCATCAAATCCGCCCATCCAAGGAGCTAGTTCAGGATAAATTTCCAGGTTACCTGACTGTAAGTATTTTTTATGACGGAACTGACAGCTTTAAATTGCGTTGCGTTATCGGATATAAGCAAATTAGGAGTTCCCCTCCGAGCAACAAACCTTCTAAGTACAAAAGAGAATTGTAACGCACTTAAATCCCTGGCTAACTCTAAATGAATGGCTCTAATAGTTAAACATGTAAAAATTACACCATAAACCTTCTGCTCTCCTAGACTAGTTTTAACATACATGGGTCCAAAAAATCAACACCTACAACCGAAAACGGATTCAACCGATTGACTCTTTCAGTAGGAAATGCAGCATAGGGGGTAACCTATAGGGACCACCAGTTAATTTCTTACACCGAATACAGTTTTTTTAAAACTCTACGCACCTCAGACCTACCATTAACGATCCAATTCTTTCCTAACTTCAGCTAAAGTGTGATTTACACCGGAATGGTAGCTAGAATGATGCGCCCTAATTATTAAGTCTGAGTACCAATTTTTCTTAGGCATTAATTTGGGTGAATAGTGTCAAATTTAGCGTTTAGATTTAATAGTCTTCCCCACATCTAATTAAACCCTTTTCATCATAAAATAAATTAAGTTGTTGTTTTAAATTATTATTTGTAGGTCAATAAATTGTGCTTGTACATACGAGTCCCACATAATTTTTGCTTTAACGTAATCACTGTTGGAGCTCTGGTTATGTGACAAAGATCGAAATTTATTAACCGCTTGAATACATACTGCAGTAATTTTTAATAGAGAATTAATCACTATACTTCTCATAATTGATTTCAAAAGGAGTTATAAGTTTCTTTGTTACCTCATGCATAGCGAAGGAAGGTTCCTCAGGTAACAAATCACCATCGTCAGAAAAGTTTAACTTTTCTTCTGGCCAAGTTTCTTTAGTTTGTAAAAAAAATCAGGTCCGTGCCACCAAAGCATAGAATGACGTATATTTCAATAGTAAGTAAAGGTTTCGTGGCTAAATCAGCTGCATTCTCTTCTGAAGGTACGTAACGAAACATAAACTTATTTGATTTAGCTTTAATTTCCTTCAATCTATTTCTAATAAAAGTGGGATGGACCTTCGTTGAATTTATCCAGTGAAGAATACATTTTGAGTCGGTCCATACGTAAGTATTTGAAACATCTAACCCAATATTGGCCAAAACAAAATTCATGGTTCTAACTCCTATTGTTACAGCCAATAATTCCATCCTAGGTATGCTGATTTTATGTTTTCCTAGTGGAGCTAATCTATTTTTAGCAAATACTAAATTGCTTGTAGTTTTAGTTAGTGATATAGACACAATATATACACAACATGCATATGCTTCTGAAGAAGCATCGCAAAACAATGTAGTTCATAACTGCAATTTCGCTGAGTAACTAGTCGTGCAAATTCTGAAGTATGAATTGGGAAAGTTGATTTACAATATATTCCCATTGTTATATATCTGTAACTGTTTCGTCCCAATTCTTCTGGCTGGCCCAGAGATTACGCAAAAATAATTTGCTTTTAATAGAACAGGAATCATTAAGCCTAATGGGTCAAAAATAGACGCGACCAATTGTAAAACTGACCTTTTATTCACAGTAGATGAAACATGTTTAATGTTATTTTTAAAGCTTAAAACGTCATTTTCAGTGTTCCAAACTAATCCTAATACATCTACTTGCCTATTTGGAACATGGTCACTTTCAAGAGTTATTCGATTTAAGTATGAAGAATTAGATGACCATTGCCGTAAATTCATAGACGCATTCTTAAAATCGTTTTTCGTAGTAAGATAAAATTCTTCTATCTCCCCTTCTTTTTGTAATCCAGTTACCATATTATCAGAGTAAAATGATTTCATCAAAACCTCTTTCCAAGGATTATAAGATTTCTTAATTGGGAAAGTATTGTCATAATTAAAAGAAAAGGACTTGAAACAACTCCGAAAGGTACTCTACGAAATCTATATATTTGCAAACAGTTCTCTAAGTTATCAAAATCTATATTTTCAGAGTCGGAAATCCATAAAAATCGAACAAAGTCTCTATCTCTTTCAAACAATGAAAGTTTAAGAACGCCTTTTCTACGTCAGCAACAATAGCGATAGGATAAGTTCTGAATCTAATCAATAGACCAATCAAATTCTCTAATAAGAGAGGACCACTGTATAAACAATCGTTAAGGCTACAATGTTCTTTACTTTGTCTAGCAGAAGCGTCGTATACGATACGAACGCTCTTGTTCTCCTTAAACACCGGGTGGTGCGCTAAGTAGTGAGTTTCATTGATGAGTTTTCACCTTTTCGATGATACCTAATTTAAGTTGTTCCATAAATTTGATTATAAGTAGTTATAAACTCTTTATCATATCTATATCTCTTAAGTAAAGTTTTTAAACGACCTAAAGATAAATAATAATTAGTAGGCAAGTCTGGAGGAAAATTTATCCATGGCCATCTGACTTCATATCTGTTATCAACAATGCGAGTAGTTTGATAGTAATATTGGACAGCAGTATCTTCTTCGTTGTTATACGGAGAATCGGTTATGCCAATATTTTCAAGCGCATAAAGATTTTTAGGCTTAATAAAGGTAAAAGTTCGTTGTTCATTACAATCATACTTGTTACGTTGTTTTGAGAAGAGAGTTCAAATGAGCAACGCCCTGAAGGCATCCATCCGAATAAAGTTTTTATCAAATAGAGTCCAGATTTAACGTACATTTTTTCTCCACTGACAACATCCCAATAATAGTCGTTTCCTAAGATCATTTCTATTGGTAAATCCGGGTTTTATCAGCGTATTCAAGTTCTAAAAATTTTGAATCAAAGTTTTTTGGATTAAATAGGTTAGTTTTAAATTCTCCGACAAGACCGGTACTATATTAGCTTGAATAATTAAATTTTGTTTATCATTTATACATAGTTCAAGTTCAGTAAGTGAAGTATCTAAATTATTGGCAGTGGAATTGCCAAATGTGAAAACAGAGAGACTTTGCAACTCGAGCGTTGGGGCCCCTAGTCTCTTAGCTAAATGAGAGTTTACGTATGTTCTCTGTGAACCTCCATCCAAAAGTATTCTAATCTCAAATGATCCCTTCGGGCCTTTAACAATAGCCGTTGCAGTTTGCATAATAACTGTTTCTCCGATCGACAGTAATGACACATCAGTCGTTTCGTTATTACTCTTAATAATTTTAGGAACTTGAGCGTTGACTTCGGAAAATTTATTAGGGCATAAACTTCTATGGTGATTGTGTTTGATTTTGCAGCGCACACGGCTTGTAATTTTGGCAGTTTTTATTAAATGTTTTTGCAAACAGATAAAGCATCGACCTTTTATTTTTCTTTTCTTTCTTTAATTGTTTTATAATTTTGACATTCGTCACTATAGTGATTAGATTGACAGTAAACACATTTTTTGTTTTTAATCAAATTTTCAGAGATTTGTTTTGGAATCGAAGGTCTATGTTTAGATTTATAAGAAAATTCTGGAGCAGCTAAAGTTTCTGTAGTAAAATGTTGCTTAGTTACGTCTGCTAAATTTGACACATCAACACAATCAATTTTGAGATCATGTACTTCCCTAAAGTTACTATCGAAAAATTCCGCTTTCTCTCTACATTTAATTATTTCTAATAAAGATTCCCTAATTTCTTTTGCAGTTTTGACACCTTTATCATTTAATTTTACCAATATATCGAGAGGAAGTTTACTATAGATCACAGAAATAAATAAATTACCATCTGTATTTTCTCCTAAAGCTGCTAGAGTTCGCAAATGCATTTCCATCTCATCAATAGTTCTACGCAAAGATTTAGTATTATTATCAGCTTTAGCTAAATTCCTAAGAGCGTTATAGTGAGCATGAACGTTAACAGACGGATCCCCGAATCTATCTTTTAATACATCAACCACAGTATTATAGTTTTCAGGACAGATCTGATAACCCTCAATAGATCGTTTTGCCCCTTTAAGTAAACTTACCAAATAATTTAATTTCGTAATATTGTCTATGTTTAAATCATGCACAGCGACCTTGAAAGAGCCCCAAAAAGTTTCCCATTCGAGAATAGAACCTGAAAAGGTTGGCAAATTAAGTTTAGGTAACCTATAAAGGCATAGTTTTTGTTTGAGAAGTACCCTCAGGAGTGATATTATCACTATCAGTTACTTGAGGCAGAGTTAGTTTTAAAGATTGCCTCGATACAAAGACTTGAAGTTGTGTTGAGACGTCATTTGCGTCCAGTAGTAAAGTCTCGTAAAGTTCGGCGTTTTCCTCCAATTTCTCAGCCTCATCAGGATTCACTTGTGATATATCTAGAAGGTGACCTCTGATACCTTCAAAACGGTCGATAGCAGTTTTAAGTCTAGAAAATAAAGACATACCTTCATCTAGGTTCTTGTTATCTATGCCCAAAAAATCTTCAGAAAGTTTAGTTATTTTGATCAGATGGGCTTTGGCAGGTCCCATAGCTTTTCTTAAGGCTCCTCCCGTAGACATAGTTACTTATCTCTGCTACCAATTCTTTGTCGTGAAGTTTAGATAGAAAAAAAGATATTGAATTAACGTTTTTTATTACACACAACAAAGTAAGTTCTTTATACAATTATTAATTCTTCCGTCTTCCTCTTTTTCGTCTCCACGGTAACGTGATAATATTCTAATAAGTATAAACAATAACAATCGCTTTCGCGACATTCCCGTTGGATTCGACTCAACTTGTGACGACAATAACACCCCATTCCATAACATAGTCGAGGTATGTTTCTTCATATAATGAGAGTACCCTATAATATCAACTCAACTTAAAATTAAAGAATAGGTTAGGTCGAAATTAAGCCTAGGCTGAACCTCGCTTTTATGCTAAATTTAACAAGTGCTTATATGAAACGAGAACGTAGTATCTAGTTAAAATAAAACTTGGTAAAAATAACTATAGTTAAAATCCGCAAACATGTAAAAACTTCGGGCTTGGAGAACCGCAAGATAGGCGAATTTCCCAAGAAATGCGCGCTTTCTTGCTTTTAACAAAATATACAACAATAAGTTGTGACGCTACTGCTGTTATTAAATATATACCGAAAAATTAAGCGAAAATTGGATTGATATGTAAGGAAGCGACCATTTTAAAGAAAATTCGCACGCCTTGCTGATCTTTGCACCAGTTAAAGATATTTAAGTTATAAACTTAAATACCGTAAATAAAGACGATAAAAAAAATTAGTGCCGGTGTCAAAATTCTATCCTGGGGACCCTAGCTATGAGTAGTCCGGACAGGTGTTATTGGGTTCAGCACCCCAAACGCATCGAAAACTACACCCTACTCAAAAACTATTTTTATCGACCAATATTTTGGTTTCCTTTTTTTCCGTGAGGTTTTCGACTTTTTGGTCCCTTAAAGTGGACATATCGATTTTGGTATGTGTTTATTCGATTCAGCGCCTGAAAACATAAATAAGAACCTTTGTCGCGTCGAAAAAATAATAACCTTTAGTTTTAACGATTTTTTGAAAACTTGATGATTCAGCAAACCGAGTTAATGACGTCACAATAACCTGTTTTTCAATAGGGTAAGCGAAGTCCTTTATCTATAGGCAGAGTAAATCACATTTCAAATGAAAGGATAGGACGAAGGTACTATAAGGTTCCGTTGTTCAACTAGGGGGTAATAATTCAACAAGGTTACGTTTAACTGGGGTTTAACATATTGCACGCCATGTTATACCTTACGAATATGTCATATCATTCTCGTCATACCATAATCTATACTACCCCTACTCCCTAAACCCTAAACAAAAATATACTTAGCAACACTTTCGAAAAAATATAATTAATTTACTAATGGGAGTTATGTGTTTGTGAAGAAAAAGAAATTATCCATAACCTCTTGAGAATGTATTTGGATCTTATGTATGCATAATTAAAATTTAATGCCCATTAAGGGAAAACTTTGCTAGGGTTCCAGATGCTAGTCTCATTTCTAATCTAAACATCTCCTAGCATCATTCATATTCTCCTTTGTTTTCTAACCTTCTTCTCTTTAATTTAATCACTTCACTGAAACTTATATTTATTTTTGAAATAAGTATTAGAATATACAAAATCTTCTTATTTTCAAAAATAATAATACTTAAAAAACAAATGATGTTGTACTACGGAAGTTTTCCTTGTTATATCGGATTCACTACTCTCATTCTTACTGCCTTAGACTCGCTTCCCTCGTCTTCAGAATGTGGATATCACTAAATTTATATGGCAGTAGTTCTTTGGACTCGCTTTGCTTGTCCTTAGACAAATAACATATGTTTTATTTTTAGCGGTCACCCATCCAACCCTCCCTCGTACAAATCGTAGAAACAGTTTAACCAACTCCTCCTTATTTGAACAAAGTACATACAATTGCTTATTTAAATAAAACATAGTTTACTTGATTATTACATTAACGAATATCTAATTTTAATTCAATTTGATTTCGATTTTTAACAATTTTTTATTCTCGTATTTAGTACATTTCTTGCAGAGTATAAGCAGTCTGATCTTACCCTAGCCAATTTTTTATAGGGTAAAATTTTTATACGAGGAAAACTAGTTATTTTAAAACTAGCAACAAAAATATTTTTAACAAAACCTAATAAAAAAATTAGATAAAACTTATAGTGAGAAGATGTAGGGTATAGGAAATAAGTTAGTAAGATATAACACAAGATTAAATCAAGAGAAAAGCTTTTTCTACTCTACTGAGCTGTTACTCTTTGCCTAAATGAAAAGCATTCCCGAGCTGTGTTTTTGTAAAGATGTTTTCTCTAGGTTTATACCCGAAGAAATTAAGTCCTAACTCTTTTTTGCTAAGAGCTTTGAATTTTACAACTCTCTTGTGTTTATGTCTTTTTTCATAGATTAAATTATAATTCATATCATGAAGATAATGTTAATTGTAGTGTTATTTTTCAGATTAATATTATAATTTTACGATGAAGTTTTGCCGCTTCATGAAGAGAGCGTATTTAAACTAGCAAATAGGAGGAGTATAAGCAGGAGCGTATTAATTAATAAAATAATCAAGCCGAAGCGTAAATAATCAAATGCAATAAGCGAGTCTAGCAGACCGGCGATGTGAAGTAAATGCAATGCCTTGCACTTATTATATTAGCTTATATATTATTATATTATGTATGAGTAGGCTACTGCCTACGTAATAAAAACTCGCTAATATACATGGAACAATTCCATGTATATTAGCGAGTTTTCGTTACGTTGGCTGCTGCCTACGTAATAAAAACTAATAAAATAATAAAAACAATGCCATGTAATAACAAATAATATGAAACGACAAAACTTTGGTAATAATAATTTAATGGTATAAGAGTAATAACAATGACAGTTTTCAATTGGCCAGACTTACTAGGAAACACAACGTGTAAAGTGTAGGTTTGAAAAGGGATTAATCCGGAAAAAAGGTAAAAGATAACAAATACATTAAATAATTAGGTATAAATTAAATTCTGTATTAATTTGGAAATCAAAACTGGAAATCAAATCCACACAGGGGACACTCTGAAATAATCACACTGATTCGTAATCCATTACTAGATATGAACTCCGACCACATAACAATATCTTACTCCTATGATCAACCGTTCTCACTTAGTTGTAACTTTGTTGAAGACTCCTTTTCACCAAAAGACGATGCTGTTGTGTGGTTTACAGATGGATCTAAAATGGACAGCGGATCAGGTGGAGGTGTGTATGAATTTAACACTGAAAATAAAATCTCTATCCCTCTAGGCAAACATGCCTCAGTCTTTCAGTCAGAAGTGTTCTCTATTAACACCTGCATTCTCGAAAATCTCAAGCGAAACACTAAGCAAGCGTCAGTGATCATTTATACTGACAGTCAAGCTGCCATAAAGCCCTGGGATCCTACAAAGTAACTCTAAACTGGTGTGGGAATGTTTACAACTACCATGTTAAAAACTTACCAGTTTGGCTGCTGAAAATCAAGTATCAGTTAGATGGGTTCCAGGACATAAAGGTATAGATGGTAATGAGGTTGCAGATGATTTAGCAAGACAAGTTTCAAATCAAACTCCAATAGGACCTCAACCAGTTATTGGCATTTCGAAAACACAAGTCAAGACGGCAGTGAATGAATGGCTTAGAGGTAAACACTGGAATAATGCTCCTGGTTTGAGGCACAGTAAACTTTTGTTGAGAGGTCCTCAAGCCAAACTGACAGATGCTCTTCTAAAGCTAAATAAGAAAAACTTGAGTATAGTGACGGGCTTAATAACTGATCATTGTCACTTACGCAAACATATGCATACAATCGGCATATTTCAAGAAGATCCTGTCTGTAGACACTGTGGCCAATACTCTGAAACATCATCACACATCATCTTTGAATGCGAAGCTCTAGCATACAAGAGATTTCTGTTGTTTGGAGAAGCCACACTAAGCAGAATTGAAAACCCAAATGCCAATTTAGTACACAAACTTTTAGAAATAATAAAAGGAAAGGATCTCCTATAAGCTTAGAAAACGATAGTAGTTGTACAAAAGACTCAAAGTCGCAGTGCAAAAGGTTTTCACCTACCCTCACAATTAATAATAATAATAATACATGGAACAATGCTATGTATATTAGCGAGTTTTCGTTACGTTGGCTGCTGCCTACGTAATAAAACTTGCTAATAAACATGGAACAATGTCATGTAATAACAAATAATATGAAACGACAAAACTTTGGTAATAATAATTTAATGGCAAAAGAGTAATAACAATGACAGTTTTCAATTGGCCAGACTTAATAGGAAACACAACGTGTAAATTGTAGGTTTGAAAAGGGATTAATCAGGAAAAAAGGATAAAAGATGGCAAATACATTAAGTAATTAGGTATAAATTAAATTCTACTGTAAATAATAATAATAATTATAATAGTTTTTTAATGCCTCTTATAGAGTTAGTTTGCGGCCACATCTGAATTAAAGACCGCGGGTGGAAGGAATACAGGAATTACCGCTAAGGGCCAAGTTGTCGAAGCCGTTAATCCGGGCAAAAAATTAGCCGAACAATACTTTGGCTGATTGAAAAGACCCAGAGATTGTTCTTCGTCGTTCCTCTCTTTTACACAAACAGCATAACTAGAGAAGGTTTGATTCACCGGATTGGTGTATATAAGCACAGCGATTCACCGGATAGATGGATATATGCCCAGCTTCACCGGATTGGTGGATATGAGCACAGCGATTGGCAGTTCTAAATAGGGGCATACATAACAACATCTTAGAATTTAATTACTTGGGCGGTTAAGTCTTTTATCGCTTCAAATATAACCTTTTTCTGTAACGTTCTACTCCCTGTAGTACAGGAGAGGTTTTGCTGATTTACCGGTAACCTTATGAGCCATTTACGTGGAAAGTCTATGTTCACCCTGTTTGAACTCAAAATTTTTAAGCGAGGAGAAAGAAACATTTATAAAAGGAGCAAAGTGTCCCGAGTCTATATGATACCACCATTAAAGATTCTTAGACCTAAAAAGTAGCTTTATTATAAATACTGAAATCCCGGCGCTTACTAACATTATTTAATAAATTACTTAAATCCTAAAATATTAATGTTGATATGAAAAGGCACTGAAGCAGAAATATTATCTAATAAACAGACAAGATGAAGATCGTTCATATAACATTACAACATTATCATTATTCATTCCATTAACATAATTCAAAACTCTTTTACTTAATTTTAAATAATTTAAGTTAGATACAAATAGTAAAGTAGGTTAACAAGTAAAATACATTTCAAAAAAACACTATATTAATCGACATAAATAATCCTATAAAATCAAAAATAACAATTGCAGATTAAGTATTTTATAGATATATTAACTATCAGAAAAAGGACCCTGTACCTTGAGCAGTTACTAGCCGTAAGAGGGGAGTTAGACATTACCATGTAAGATAATTATAATTTAATTTGATAATAAATAATAAACAAAACAAACAAATAAATAAATATATAATAGATGTGTGTGTGTATGTATATGTATATATATTATGTGTGTATATGTATATATATGAAATGTATGTATATGTATATGCGTGTGTATGTATGTTGTATGTATGTATGTGTGTGTATATATGTGTGCGTGTATATGTATGTCTGTATGTGTGTGTGTGTATGTATATATTTATGTACAAATAAATAATACAAATACAAATAATAAATTTATTATAAAACCATTCAATTATATTAAACTTTTACTAACATAGGTTAAGTTCTAGAAATTATTAACATAGATTAAGATTATGTCTAGATTAAGAAGTTACTAGTGCTATATCTATATATAGAGTTAAGGAACTCCCTCTCTGCAGCGCAAAGCGCAAGCTTTATAGCAGAGAGGTAGCCTTGTTTTTTTTTATATATTATGTACGTCATGTAAATATTGTAAATTAATTATTTTAATAAAGGCATTTAAAAAAAAAAAAAAAAAAAAAATAATATAATTCAAAGAGAAGTTTAGTCTTATGTTAGATCATAAGACTAAAGTTTAAATCTATGTAAGATAGACTTAAACCCCAATTCTATGTTAGATTGACCCAAACCCCAATTCTATGTTAGATAGACCTAAGGCAAAATTCCTTAAGGCACGTGCTGTTACTGCATTAAGGAACCTACTTCCTTAATGCTGTTGGGACTTGTATACTTGTACCGGTACTTCTGTAGATTATACACACAACACCTGTACCTCGAGTCATCAAGTACATAACACTATCATTAATTGTATTAGGTTAGCTCAACCCAATTGTGACGTACTGGTGATCAATTACCTTATCGCACCTCTTTTCGTCGTATAATGGCTTCGGTCTACACTTAATTATTGTTGTACTCTTTAGTCATCTAAAGAGTCTATTTAGAAAAAGCTCTATTCATCCTCCTCCTAATTTAATAAACAAATACATCAGATTTCGACCTATAACGCAAACTTAACACCAAATCAACGTTACTTTTTATTTACCTACTTGATTTGATAATAAATTAGATTAATATTTCAAATGTCATATTAAAATAAAAAAAAACTTTATAAAAAAAGTTTTTTCTTTAAATTGTACTAATGTCGCAAATTGAAGCGAAAAAATGAGCTCCTTGGAATCTCAGGCAAAAAAATGAGCGCCTTCTCTTTTTTTAATGTAGGTAAAAATTTTTCTTAGGGGGCTACAGTTATTAGAAGCTATTATAAACTTTTAGCCTTTACTTACTCTTCTTTGCCTCTCTCTCTCTCTCTCCTTTGGCGTTTGCCTTTGGTTCTTATCCTTCTCAGTTATTTTAATGAAATTAATGAAGTGTATTTAGTCCGGGGCATAAGCTGAAACTTTTTTCTCTTTCTCTTTCTCACTTTTTAGAGCCAATGTCTAGCGTAATCAAAATTTACATCTAAAACAAAACGAAGGGAAAGAGTTTTACAAAAAAATGGATATTTATATTTTTTCCGACAAAAAAAATGTTTAAAAATATGGATTTAACTTCTTAAAGAATTAAAAAATAAAGAAGTTTTAATAACAACATTTATATTAAATGATAATTATTATTACTTTTAATTAAATAATAGTAGGTTTATAATAAGCAAGTTTATTAATGAACATTCAAATGGCATTAATAGTTATTTTTATTACTGAAATGCATTAAAGGTGGCCCAACAAAAGCCAAACTTAGTTAAAGTACTACCTTAGGTAAATATTTTTAGAATATTTAGTTAGTGTTAAAATTTTAAATGCAGGCTGGGGTTTTTGATTAACAAACCATGTACAGTAACCAGTTCCTTTCAGTATCAATCTGAAAGGAACTTCAACAAAACTATGTAACTAGGCTACATAGCCTCAAGGCTATGTAGGCTTAGCTGAATAGCCTTCAGGCTTAACCCAGGCTACATAGCCTTAAGGCTATGTAGGCTTAGCTAAATAGCCTTCAGGCTTAACTTTTTTTTTCATTCAGGTTTAGCTACATAGCCTTTAGGCTTAGCCACATAGCATTCAGGCATAGCCACATAGCCTTTAGACTTAGCCACTTAGCCTTCAGGCTTAACTTTTTTTTTATTCAGGCTTAGCTACATAGCATTCAGGCATAGCCACATAGCCTTTAGACTTAGCCACTTAGCCTTCAGGCTTAACTCTTTTTTTCATTCAGGTTTAGCTACATAGCCTTCAGACTTAGCCACTTAGCCTTCAGGCTTAACTTTTTTTTCATTCTGGTTTAGCTACAAAGCCTTTAGGCTTAGCCACATAGCCTTTAGGCTTAGCCACTTAGCCTTCAGGCTTAACTTTTTTTTCATTCAGGTTTAGCTACATAGCCTTTAGTCTTAGCAACATAGCATTCAGGCATAGCCACATAGCCTTTAGGCTTAGCCACTTAGCCTTCAGGCTTAACGGCATAGCCTTCAGGCTTAACGGCATAGCCTTCAGGCTTGTAAAAAACGAATTTTTACAAAACGACGTTGAACAAATTCAATACGATCATCTTTAGTGACACTTAAATTGTTCAATCCAGGCACAGCATACTCAAGAATAAGACAGACTAAAGTTTTATAAAGAGACAAAAACAATCAATTGAAAAACCGCGAAAATATAACTAATAAAGACCCATAGAACGGATAGAAGGACTAATAAGCATATTAATATGATTTTCAAAAGTAAGCTACCTATCTAACATAACACTGAGATTATGCACTGAGGACAAAAGATTATTATACAGAGAAGATTGGAATGAATAAGAATTAGAGCAAAGGGAAGTGAGCTAAGGATATAACCGACAATACTAAGTACTTAAGTATTGACTTATTTTTATTATCCATGCCAAAATGTATTTTATGACCAATCAAGACCTTACCTTTGAATAAAAATTGTTTTTAAAAATCAAACTTTAAGATACACTACAGATATATAATGTACAAACAACTTTACCACTATGACGTCAGACCTAATCCAGTCAATTAATTCTACTTTATTTGTTATAAGCATATACCTAGTTTCTACAAACTTTATTCAAACTTATATTAAATGCAATAAAAATAAAAATAAATACAAATATAAAAAATAATAGTTATATCCTTAATAACGAAGGGAAAATTAAATTTACTGACTAGTTATAATTTAGGAAGGCTATAAAAAATACTGAGGCGAAGCCGAGCAAGGTAATTTAAAATTGTCTGCCGAAGTGAAGCCGAAAAAAATAAATATCTTACGAGTCAGTAATATTTCCTTTCTTGCCTTGTAACATACAATATTTTGTCTACTCACTTCTATTAAACAAAATAATTATAAACCATGCCAAATAATTAATCTATTTTTTTTATTGTTTATTTCGATGTAACAACAACAATTTAAACTATTTTTTTTAAGTTTCCAAAACAAAAAGTGTTAAAAATGAATCAATTAAAATTATATTACTTATTTAAATCAAATAAACGCTAGCGTTGCTTCTATTTTTGTAACAAACATCTACTTTACTTTTTTTTATTTTTTTAATATTTCATTTTATATCCTGATAAATGACTATTAATTAAAAAATTATAACTTTAAAATTTTGAAACTTAAAAAGAAAACAATTGTCACCAGCAAATAATGCATTACAAAATTTAAAATGTATTATTTATTTTATGGGGTCGAGTAATTTCAAAACCCGGCCGAATAAGTGTGGATGTGGCAGGCGTTTGGACATCACTAACTTAGTCTTTCCAGATGGTGTCAGTCCATTACTTGAATAAATATGCTAAAACGAACGCAATATTGTTTTATTTAATTTAAATACTAAAAAATTTATTATTAATCAATAGTAAATAATTTATTAATTGATTGGTTTAAATATAATTCAATTTCTAATCTTTGGAGGTATTAGAAATGTATTGGTCTTTACATAGACAAGTATTCCCACCCTAAATGTTTAGGGTTTCTCAAGTGATTTCATGTTTTTTTGTTTTTATTTTGAAGTTAGTTAGTCATATTATGCTATGCATGTTTATGCAGTCATTATTGCTATCAAAATTTTGACAGTTGAGGAACTTTGTAAAAAAAAATAACCTCAAATATGTAAATAAATAAATAAAAATAAATTAATATTTTATCGTAACCAAACTGTTTTATTTTAATTGACTAGAACAAGCACCGAAGGTAATTAAACTCACGAAAAACACCGAACTACAAGCACAGAAGAAAGTTGAGGAGCAAACTTGACTTATCCTGGTTACATAACCTGCGTTTCTGGCCATTCTTTGGTAAAACCATTAGAAGGCAAGTTTGCTCATATTTCTCTATTTCACACAAAGTCCATGGAGTTAGAAAAGTTCCTTAATACGTTATCCCCTTTATTCAAGATTTTTGTGAATTACACAACAACATCCGACTTCTCAAGTTTTGATTTTGTTTTGTTATCTTATATTTTTGGTTTCTATTGATTATAACCTTATTACTAGTGTTTTGGCTAAAAAATATTTAATTCTGTTTTTTACTTAAATATTTTATTTATTTTTAATGTTATGTTTTAGTAGTTTTAGTAGTCTTTATGGTTTGTATAATGTCAAGTTTTAATTCTTGCATGTATTGTTTCTAGTCTCATTATTTTTTATTCTTGTATTTTGTACTTTTGTTTTTATTCTTTCCTGAAGATGATCCAAATGTATTGAAATATACAATTCATGTTGATTTAAATTATTCTAGATATGAAGTCGTATTTTCCTAATAGTAATTATTAATTATAATATTTTTCAGTCGTCATGTATACGTAGAATGTAAAATAGAAAACAGTTAAACGGATTAGAAGAAACCAAAGAACACAACGCTCTTGTATAGATTTTTAAGTTAATATTCTTGTATTGTTTGCTAATAAATTGATTCATGTCGAAGAAAAGGGAAAAAGTAAAGAAGAAAAAAAAGAATGTCTGGGAGAAACTGGTCTCGGTAATCAAATAATTTCAAGTTTGAATCGTCAGGGAATTGAGGAAGAGTTTGGAAGACTTCTATGGGAAGCTCTTACTCCGCTCTCTGTTTTATATTAACCTACTTAGAATTCTGAGGGCAGATGTCTGTAAGTCGAACAAGAAAAAAATGCAAAATTAAACAGGGCAAGGAATTTTATGCTACCTCGTCTCATGTCAGTCAATAGACTTTTTCAGAATTAATTTTTTTGTATCTATTCAACAATATTTTATAAAATGTTCTCCTTTTCTAATTGAATTTATTTGGCACATTATTATTTTATTTTTAAATACTTAGAAATACGGAGTTTTTTTTTACTTCTTTCATAGGAATTTTTCATTTCATTTAAATTCATTTCGTAAGGACATCCTTTCATATTTTTTTCGGATGCAAATATAACATTTTATATTTATTTAATATAACTTAATTTTATTTCATAAATAAAAGTAGAAATTGGTGAAAGATTTCCAAGACTCGGACGAGATCTTAATGTATAAAATTATCAAAATTTTTTAGTCGAATATTTTTTCTCTCCTCGAACATACAATGTAAGAGTTAGGCTAAATTTATTAGCATCTATTCATACAGAAATGCTTGCAAATAGAAGAAAGATGGGCCAGCTTCCTCTTATTTTTTTTAAAGGGTCATCTAAGTGGCTTACGAAAATGGCACAGCATACAAATTGTAACAAATTTACTTGGGGGAAAATTGAGCTAATGAGATTGAGGATGATTTTCTAAAATTCGTTGATTCGCTCTTCAGGACTAAATATGAAAGAAATGTCTGTTTAAGCACCTTTCGACTCATTAGAGAATTCACCCAACGGAAACAACCTAAAGTGAGGCGCATTTAATATGCTCTTTGTTTGAAATGAATGTATTATAAGTAGGCGACATCTTTTTATTACTTTCTTTTCATATAAACTGAGAGCATATCCCAGGTTGCAAACTTCAGACATGCGGTGCCAAAATCGAATGGTTATATGAGCACGGCCACAGAGGCAGATACAAAACGATACAGGTTGTAAAAAACAAACACACGACTAAACTCATAAATGTCATTTCCCCCCTATAAACGGCAATAAAGAGGGGAGTGGTCTACGGGTCATTTAAAATAATAAATTATTGAAAGGCGGTAAAGTGGAATTTCAATGTTGCGAAAATTTGATTATTAACCTGCGATAGCAAGGCAATAAATCATTACATGGCTATAGCATAACTACGCTATCCATACTGATTTTAACTAAACAAATCAAGAAGAATGACTTAAGAATAATAATATAAAAGAAAGAAATTAAAATAGAAATTCATTTGTCATATCACAATGATCCTGTGTTAAAGATAAATGAGCAAAAAGATGTATTTTCGTTACCTCTGTATAAACTATTCCTGAAAACTATACAAAAAGATCCGACATCGTAAGTAATTTTTTTGATCTGTTAACCTACCATTTTATCTATTTGGTTTCTACTTAGAATAATGTTAATATAGAAGGAGCACAGGACCGTAAACACAATGTAATTCTACTGATATCACGAAAGCCGGTTGACTGGTGGTCATAAGTAGGGGTACCACCCTAACAACTAAACATTATTTTAAATATGTGTCATAAATATCCAATAATGAAGAAAGGTCGAAAAGAACAAATATAATAACTTAAAACACCATGTGAGTATTTAATAAAATCTGTCTTAGGTGGCAAAAGGATAGCAGAATACAAGAATCTACATTTAGTTGACAAGGACTATTTTTAATATCATTTAATTAAAAACGTTAAACTACAATTTAAAATGCTTAAAATATTGTAATGCACAGATATAATTATTTTATGAATAATCAATCATAATGATTGATCATAATCATAATGTTGTTAATTAATAATAGAACATAATAATTCAGCAACCGGAAGAATTGCCAACTTTTTTATAAGAAAATTGAATATTGTTTGGGTGGCAGCATTACTTAAGACTACAGTGAACCACCTTTCGTGTTATCTGTAGTGCTCCATTTGTATATAGTAGTATTTTTCTAAGGGTTTATAACATTTTTAACTTTGTTTTGGTTTTATTTATGGTTTAATTCTGTTGAGTTTTTCTTATTTTATTTCTATTATTGTTAATGTAGTTTTAGTGGACCTTACAGTAAGTATTATTAGTCGAACTTCAATTGTTGCATTTATTGGTTCCAAGTCTTATTATCTATATTTCTTATTCCTGTATTTTGTATATTTCTAAGTAATTTTTTGTATTTTTGTTTTTAGTTTTACCTGAAGATGATCAAAATGGATTGAAATATATATAGTTATTATTAATTTAAACATTGTAGAATTTAAGTCGTTCTTTTCCTAGTAAATAAATAATTATTTAATAAATTATAAATACAATATCTAATAAATATCTAAATAAATTATTTTGGGCATACTAACACATTTTCTTTAACCTACTGTATAAATGAGAAAAAGTAAACTCCTTTAAGAAATTAAACAAAAGAAAATTCAAAATTACAAGAAATACAGCCAAAATTTTGCTTGACTTGAAAAAAATAAATTATCCGTTCTAAGGGACAGTCAAAATCCTAGTTTCGAATTTTTAGGGCATACTAACACATTTCCTTTAACCTACTGTATAAATAAGTAAAAAGTAAAATCCTTTAAGAAATTAAGCAAAAGAAAAATTCACCCCAAATGATGATTTATTTATTTGTTCAGAGGTAAAATTAGCCGAATAAAAGAAACAAAATATGGCGATGTAACTGCTGGCTAAAGGGAACATCTATCAGCATATTTAGTTTATAGCTAAGAAGAAAGCACGGACTAATACATTCGTTATTTACACTCGTTAATAGTTGGGAGAGGGGGGAGCTCGCTGGAATCGAGCTGAAGTAGAAAATAACAAAAGACTTAGGAGTTCTCTATCGGTAGGATATTTCATATTATACGAACTTTTGTAGTAAAATGAAAAGGTTATATCTTTGTATCTATCTAGAGATACGGTCTAAGAAAACTAGACGACCTGTAATGGCTGTGTTTCTTGCACGGAATTTTCATTCCAACCTTCCCTTATTTCTTCCAGGTCTAATTAATGCGATGCAAGAGACCTAATACATATTTATTTCGGAGTTTTCTACAGTCGTAAATCAAAACTTACCGAGGGTTTATACTTTACGAGCTATAAAAGGCATTGATTTCAAGAAAAAGGCTGAGTTTTCTAGTTGTTTAAAGATAAACTAATATAAGTGAATTAGTGTTGACTCGCTCCACGAGGTTGCGTTACGTCGACTCAGGCTCAGAGAAATTTTCTCGCAAAACTTTAACTCCGCTACTGTTTGTTTTAGAAATCTCATTCGCAATGTTTTTGTTTAAATTTCAACTCGGAAGGATTTAACTTTATATAGATAAAATTTAAAAAAAATATACATAATAAAACAATTGCCTCACTTAAAATAAGAAAAAAAATATTTTTACTTGTTAATGGTTTTAAAGAAGAATAGGTTTAAAATATTTAAAAAAACACTAATTTTGCCGAGGATTCGATATATTTTAATCTTCTTCAAGGCTTAACATAATAAATAATCCTACTTCACTGTTACTGGTTGCTTATAAGACAGATGTTTGGTAAACAACTAGAGTAACAGACAAAAATTAAAATCAAAACAGGTAACATTGTTGTTGGGGTACATTAATTTCTCAACAAAGATCTACAATTATAAGCTCCTTAATTGGGGCAAGGCCCTCTTAAATTAAATATATACTAATTCCTTTGCAAAATGTTATGGTTACGATTTATTTGATAATTGTAATATTTTTATAATATATTTTTTACCAAGAATATAATTGTGTTTTGTTGGACTAGAAGTGTGTGTTAATCTAACACATCTGTAAAAGCATCTATCTGTTAGCAACCAGTATCTGTAAAATGTGATTATTTATTATGTTGAGCCTTAAAAAAAAAAAATTAAATTATATCGAAAGCTCGGCAAAATTAGTGTTATTTAACATTTTGGACCTATCCCTTCTCAAAACTATTAATAACTCATTTAAGCTCTATTTTTTACTTTACAAAGCCAGTTTCAACTTTTTTACGCTGGGATGTATTATGTTAAAATAGTAGTCCAGGTATCCTTAGGCGATTTAGGTTTTGCCTAATCTAGAATTTTAAATTTAAAGAACTATCACTTAAAAAAATAATTTTGCTAATCTTGCAACAGGATTTAGCTAAATTTTATGTATAATTGAATGAATTGTTTAATTTAAATTTAAGTTTACAAAATATTCCATACTTAAAAAAAATCTTGTAAATTTAATGGATGCAAATTAATGTACACATATATAAATAAATAAAATAAATTTTTCCATTATCTACTGTTTTCGTATTTGGAACTGCTTTTACCAAACTAAATAAAAGACATTATCGAGCCAAAAACTACTAAGGATATGAATCGATCTTAAAGAACCTATCTGTTCACCGGTGAAAAGGCTATTTTGACACTCTTGATATACAGTATTTTAAACGTTCTTAAAAAATGAAGATTATTTAGTATCAGAATCGTGTGGAGAGAGGAGCTGACGCCATAATATTTCCGAAGTGCATGTAACATTTTACGGGAGGTAGAACGCCTGATAGGTAGGAAAACAGATGAGCCTTTAGTGATAAGGGGTTTTTTCAGAGCTTGAGATAACTGAAAGGTAGTTAGAAGCAGTGTTGCCCCGGTACCTTGCTATAATGTCTTCGTTACCTATAGGGGTAAACTCGAACCTCGTTTTATAGATAAGATATGCAATATATGACTACACTAATATATTAGAAGGAATTTTTAACCGTATAAACGCTAACATCAACCTGATTTTTCCCACGATATGGTTCCAACAAAACGTTAATAACTCGTAATGGGGATAAGGATGGAATGTCAACCTTAATTACACTGACTGAAGGTTATTAGGTGTAGTTGAGGTAGGAAGGACCATCAAAGTCAACTCTCTTTCAGTTTACCCTCTAATTATGACGAAGGATACTACCAAAGAGTATCCCTAAATAGAGCGCTCTCCTTGTTGGCAAAAATTCATCTCAGTAGATAAAATTTATTTTTTTGGCATTGGTCTATACAACTATGGACTTGAATGAATTTAAATAAATAAAAAATCAATATTTAAATTTGTACTGGATAATATTTAATAATATACATTATTAGATAAAAGAAATTTATTTTTTAAAGAAATTTAAGAAGATTAAAATGTTTTGTACTTATGCTTCTTGAAACTGCAAGTATGACAACAAAACATCAGGGATTCATTTCTAAAAAGTATATGTACATAAAAATTGGCTAAGAGGAATCGATCCCGCAGACTCCTCCTCTACACCCGTCATCCAAACAACACCACGAGCTTTATTTTCTCATGTAATATAAGCAACAGGAGTGCTTAACAATCCATTTCTTGCTTAAGACTTCGGTTTATGCATTATACTTGAATTGAGTGACTAATTATGAAGCACTGCTTGGAACTCATTTTGTCTGTGTTTTAATGGTGCAAGATATGATGCATGTCTCTGTTTCTTTCAGTTTTACTTAGTGGTGTTTGAATAATGTCAGTTAGTTGAAGTCTTGTTTCATTAATATGTTTCAATATATAGATAATACATCTTAGGTTTAAAGTTGATTGTATTTTATCAAGTCAGCTTTCTTAACTAATAATTCAATAGGAAGGACTGTGAAATCCTAACTACTCAACATTAAAATGTTGAGGTAGTTGTCCGAGCTTGCCCAGGGATAAAGTCATATATAATTTGACACTACCGTGTTTTGCACACATGAATAGTTGACACGATATAATTGTGCAAGAGACACCTAGGAAATGTAACAAGCAAAATGAAATGCTACATCAGGGGGCTCTGTCAGCGCCCTGATGAGTTAGACGTAACGAAACATGACAATATATCGAGCCATCAATGATGACGAATGTCGAATGATGGACCAGTTCCCAGATGTAGCATTGCATTTTGTTTAATACATTTCCTAGGTGTCTCTCGCACAATTATATTGTGTCAAAAAGTCATATATTTTAATGGAATGGTTCACAGTTAAACTGTTTTCAACGAACCATGTTTTAACCATGTTACCTGTGCTATAACACTTGTTGCATTAATAAATATTCGGTTCCAATAAAAACCTCTGAAATAAAGTAGAGTATCGTCCACAAAGGATATAACTTGCATGTAGTTATTGATTAGATTAAGTAAACTATCCAAATAGATAAGGAATAACCAGAGCATAATAACCGTTCCTTGTGGAGTTCCACAGGTTATTGTCTCTTTTTGAATTAAACCCCTTTCAAGCTTAGTTTGTTGTTTTCTATTTTCTAAATAATTTTTGAACATTTGATAAGAAATGCCAATTATCCTCACGGATTGTAACGCATCCAACAATTTTTTATGAGAGACAGTATCAAATGTTTTTTTGACGTCTATGAAATTAGCCATTAATTTCAGTAGCTGTCGAAATTCCATATCTAATTAACGAGTAGTTTTTAAGTTATTTTAAATATATTAAGTTGACGTTTTTCTGTCTAAGTGAGAACGAAGTAAACTTGAAGGCGCACTGTAATATATATTTATAGAGTGCATATTCTAAAAACGATGAAGTGAGTCCAAAGTAGTGAGATGAACACAGAGAATCCGATATGATAAAAAAAAGTTCCGAGGAACCCAGGATCCGATTTTTTGTCTTTTGTTTTCTGATTTTTTTTTGCGTTGAAGATATTTAGGTTTCGATGAAAAGAGCTTTACATGTAAATAAACGAAAGAAGGCCTAAGCAAACAATGTTCACTCTCACTCTAGTAATGACGAGGGAATCAGCGCACTCGCTCTCTCGAGTAATGCCGAAGGATTGAGCGCACTCTCTCTCGAGTGAAGCCGAAGAAGAAACACTTGTTTTAAGAGGCATCCGTATAGAAACATATACCTCACTGTTTTTATTCGCCTTTATTTCTTCTTCCTATTTTATTATATTATATCTAATAAAAAAGTACCCGTTTTCATCCTCTTCTCTATCCTTCGATACTATGTAAAAAGTTTAAAAAATGTTTGTATAGGTATTCTTGGTTCTGATACAATATTTCTTTTTATTTTAATCATTTTACTTTATTTTTAAATTTCGGTACTTTCATTCTATGATAGCTGTTTAATTATTCTAAATAAATGATTTCCCTTTGTTTTAAATGAAATTAAATTACAATGAGTTATTTTAACTTTATTAGTTATATCGTCACTGTCTCTTTTGTTCTTTCTTTTTTATTAATTATTAAAACTATTTAACATCTTCAAGTTTGTACTATGTCCTATGACTGTAATATTCGTACTATGTCCTATGGTCGTCAGCGACAGCCTAACTTTATTAAATATATTTTCATTAAAAAAATTGTATTTACCCCAAGTTAATGAAGTTGGTTCAACAGACAATGTCTTGCACATAGAGTCACACCTACTTATGCAAAAATAATAATTAAACAAAAAACTCTGGCAGCAAAACGCACACAAACAAAATGCCAAAAGAGCTTGAGTGTTGCCCCGCCTGCTGATGATGGCTTTATGCCGAATCCGGACCAGGGATATTTATATCCAACAGCAAGTATCCACGGTAGCTGATTATTTTAAATACATTTTCATTCACAACTCAGACAGACCTGATTGCATGTTTTTTGTCAACGAAGGGTAAACGCGACGGCCTCTAGGAGAAAGCTTTATCCCTTAAAACAGCCAACACCACTAAAAGGGGATGGCTCCTGATCATCCGAAGGTGATAGTATGTTAAAAACCATTCAGAAACAGATAACCATGACCTTTTCTCGATAATACCCGGGAAACGGGTATGACCAAACTTTGGTTTTTAAATTTTAGAGTCAACAAAACATGTTTCCCACGGTTGTAGACGAGGAGAAGTAATAATAAAAATATATATAATATGTTTATGTAATTTCCTTTTTTTAATTTGAAACTTTTCAAAAGTAAACAGATGTAAACAAATATCATTTGATACTACCGAGTTTTGCAAAACATGAATAGTTGACACAATATAATTGTGCGAGAGATACCTAGGAAATGTAACAAGCAAAATCTAATGCTACATCTGGGAACTGTTCCATCATTCGACATTCGTCATCATTGATGGCTCGACATAATGTCATTTCCCACTCAGTTTCGTTACGTCTAACTCATCAGGGCAGTATGCCTCCATGGCAGACTATTCATGATCGTATAGGCACTCCGGTTCGCAGCCCGGGCTAAGCTCTGAGATTATATGAATAGTATTTGTATTAAAAAGATTACGCCAACTTTAATTGATACTTAGAGGATAGTAGACGCAACCCACCTGAGGTGGTTCTTGGTCCGAAAGATCATAAAACGAGCATTCATTTATTTAGTTTATGTCTCAATAAAAATCAAAATTTATGAAAGTTTGAGTAGGGTTATATTCCTTTTGAATGTCTAAATTTAAGATCAAAAAAATTAGAATAATGAACAGTCTTATTAGCTAAGAAAAAAAATCCAAGTATCAAAAAGGAATGGTAAAAATATCAGTTCATTTTTCGTTTATATATAAATTCGTTTTTTTCCAAAACTTTCTTTGTGATGTAACCCTGTTGTCGCGTGGGTGCGACATATTAATATCTCTCTTATAATTTTTCTTAGGCTGTTGGCAAATTTTATGCCAAAGACAATGTCTACTATTGCTTTCACAATCCGAAATTATATCTGAAAATTATCAAATTAAAGTCTCAGCTTACTTGACATTCTTTAGCATATTCGTCTCGCTACAATAGAGAGAATTGCAACACAACACTTAATATAAAATACTTGATAACATTTGACCTTTTGACCCGATACAAAATGTTTTCCAAACAATTCTCAACTAAACAGAAGCAAATAAAAAAAATATTTAAAAAATACCTCATGACATTTGATTAGAAAATTCCACATAAACGTGAAGACAGAAACATGATAGTATGCTATGAAAAAATTTGCTTAAAGTAAAAAAAAAAATACATAAATTCTTTATTTTACAAATATGGACATTCATATACTATTGTCGTAAAATAAACGACTTAACCAGAGACTATTAAGTACTCCAGTTCTAGGTACTCCGTGACTTAACTCATCTACCAAAACACGAGAATAAGAATAAGTTAATAAATAATAAAAACTTGATAAAAATAGGCAGCACAAAATAAAACGAACTATAACCTTCCCCTCCACATGTAACCTCCAACACGATAATAATACACTTTGTAATAGCTAATAATAATAAAAATACCAACTAAAAAATTGGGTTCGGGGTACTTAGGAACTTTTCCTCATCAGATCAGATTTGCTACGCTCATCCTCTCTGCTTCGGAATCACTTCGCTCGTCCTCAGAAATTCGCCAAATTAATACTGCAACATGCCTTCGGACTCGCTTTGCTCGTCTTCAGATAGTAAAAGCATCTGTACCATTCTCAGCGTTCACCTATTCAGCACTGACCACGTTCAATGCTCCTTATGAGCATTGAAAAATGATCCAAAAAAATCATGGATATACTTGTTGAATTGAAACGAAACTTAACGAAACGAAACATTGTGTACTTATTTATTAGGTAATAATATACCACTTGTAAATTATTTCAACTTAACTATATAATTTCAATTTTTTAAAAAACGTACACGTCATTTAATGAAAATTGAAGTAATGCTAGTAATTAGCACACATATTAGTCTTATAAATAGTCACATGCGTGCCAAATGGCAATCGGATGGCATCTTTTTTTCGAGTTTCATGATTTTTCGAAATTTTCGCTGAGTTATTATTGCGGGTTAATGACATCATAATAAAATTATTTCCCGAATATCACAACTACAGCGGTAGACTGATTTTTGTACAAAATTTCAACTCGCTAGCATAAATGCACTGGGCGCTACGATAATAACACACATACATAATACATACACATACACAAAATATAGACAGATAGCTTTGCAAAAACCACTCAGGAGGCCTTAAAAATGTCTTAAACGGATAATTACGGTTTCATCCTGGTTTCGGATTTTTTGCAAATACAATACTTTTCCTATATAGCAACGGTATAAATGAGGAAATGTAATAAATAAATATGCACTTTAAAAACTAAATAATTACTAAAAAAACTAAATAAAAACTAAATGCGTACTAAATATGTACTATAAAAACTAAATAAATAATGAAATATGTACTATAAAAATTAAATAATAAAATAAATAAATAAATTATTTATTAGGCTCTTAATTTTAACAAGTTTACTCATAAATGAAATTTTTGATACAATAACTAAATAATAAAATACATTTACAATAACTAAATAATAAAGAAAATACCAAGCAATAAAAAATTAAATATGACTGGCTCTTTATTTTACCTATGTTTACTTTCATCTGTAACCATCCATTTCTAACTCGAGTTTCCCATTTATTCGTTTTTAATCTGATCTGTAACTTTTATACTTCTAAAAAAATTCACCTATATGATTTAAAGAATTCAGTTCCCGATAAATTTCAATGTTTCTACATAGATAGAACGCCTTTTATTGAATAAACTTTCAAAACAAATATTTTTTTTAAGAATACAAAATTTCTTTGCAAGGTAGTGTAACTTATTTTAACAAATAAGCCCTAGTAATAAAGAAAACGGAGAAGGTTGATGGGGGGGACTTGTTATTTTCTTAGTGATTCTAACAGGGCTTAACAAACTTTATTGTTTAATTATTAATAAATTTTTGATAATAAAGGTTTAAATTTATGAACAGACTTTTTTTAAGAGCTTTATTCTATCAATTTATTGAGTTATATTTTTTAAAGTTTAAATAAATAAGATTTAGGAGGTATTAGGAGATAAGGGTATTTATTTTAAATTTAGAAAAGAATTTAATACTAAAATATTTAAGTTAAAATTATTTTTTTACGCTTGAACCTGTACCCATTTTTGGGGTTCTACTCTCCCTCAAGCCACTCTACCGATAACCCCTAGAATTATACGTACCCTGAAAGCAGGAAAAACCTCGGTACTTCTATTTTTTCCTTGACAGAACTGCTCTGATGACTAGTTCACACTTCAATAGTTCACACTTCACCTGTTACTAGTAGTAATCTCAACAGTTCCTCTAGTCTCGTCGGATACTCTCTGCTCTGTCCACTACAGCCCGACGATGAAGTCGTACTGGAAGTTAGTGTGCGTCGTCTATTCCCATAGACTTTACTTGAAAACCAAAGTTTGCAGATCACTAGGACCAAACACAGCATTCCTAATCACTTACGCTGATTGTGAGACTACAGACACCGCTAAATCCGACTACCACACTGCTCAATTCGAGCATAAGTGAGCATTCAAAGTTCAGTATCTTTCTTACTCTTTATCGGTCTGCAGAACATTGTTTAAACATGAGCTGAAGACTACGTGAAAAAAGTCTTGTTTCAGACGCAATCCAACCCTGCTTAGCTTGACAGCAAAACCCCATGAAAAACCGGGACTGGGTTAGCTGGCCTTGAATTCATGATTTCCGTAAGGACGGTACAGGGGATAATCCCTTCCCCGGGATGATTATTAGCGAATTCACATCAGAAAATGATACCTCACAAGAGTGTTGCTGATTCTCATTCTTATGACGGTAGTTAATCCTTATAATACTATTGCTTACAAGGTTTTCGGATGACGGAAGTGGAGCGAGGGAGGGAGGTTAACCCTTTCGCTTTTTAGTTTGGAATGTTAAAATGCAAATATAGCATCGAGATCCAGCCAGGTTTCTTTCGGGGTTTTCATTTATTCTAAGTGCTATTCGTCCAATAGCTTGGTGGCACATCACAACACAGGCTAAACGAAGCGTCCAACATTTATGGGTCATCAGCCTTCCAATTCTGTATGAAGCAGGAAGCTAAGAGGAAAAATTAATAGTGCTACGAAGGAGAAATTTCTTAATAATAAATCTGTGGTACTAAAGTTTGCTTATTCTCCAATTTTGAGCTTTAAAATTTATAAAGTAAAATTGAATGTTTCGAACTGGATTTTGTTTAATACTATATATCTATATACTTAATTAGAAAGAATTTGTTAATTTAAATTTAAGTGATTTTTTTGACAAAGCCAAAAAAAATTTGTAGAATTAAATTTTAATAAATGTAAATAAATAAACTAAACTTTCTTCGTTTTACACACATATTAGGTATCGCTATTAAGACAAAGAACTGAGGTTCATAGGTCCACTAAATGTATCCTTATATTTACCTGTAATTTAAAAATAGGTTGAAGTAAACTATTATGCAGCATAGAATATGTGAGGTGCTTTATTATAAAAGACCTAGTATATTTACCTATAAATCGAAATTCATCTAACATGTTTCAAATCAAATGTTTAAGCTCAGAGTTCATTCCCGATGCGAACAGAAGAATCTTTAACTCTTCTTATGTTTAATTCAACAAGAAAAGGAAAGAAACAATCAGGATCTTGAACGAATATATTTTCTTTTTAGTTCATTGTATTTTATGACTCTTAGCATTCCGTGCCTCAAAGGTTTTTAATCTACACTGACAACAACTTGTCATATCGGTGGTAGGGTGAGGGTGAAAGAGGGTGATATTGTTGACTCATGTGGCTGCCACCTAGACAGTCCGGGTTCAAGCCCGGATAGGGGCCTCTAGAACTTTCAAGTAAGTTATTGAAATTCTTTGAAAAAAGACGTTAAACCAATCCCTAAGGTATACTTGGGTGACTATAATGCTTAGTTAGTCAGCAATGCTGTTGGACCTATTTCCTAAGCTTGGTGTTAAGTAAAAACATAGGCTAGCAGTTAAACTAGCCATAGGCTAGCTTTGGAGAATGGTCAGTGTTCAGTCATACTATTTAAGGAAGTTAATTAATTGAATAAGTGGTTCTAACTTGTAAAATCCTAATTACCAATCGTACCTGGCTATTTGCTATACTCTGATAGAACCCAAATTCGTTAAGGGCAAGGTATAAATCGTGACACTAATTTTTACTTGTCCTTATCTATACCGCAGGTGTACAGAAAATTTAATGTGAAACTGGGATTTTAAATAAATAAATGGTTTATTTACACTATTAAAAAATGTTTTGAGCAGAATAATACAATAAAAAGGATGGACTATAAGTGATCTTAGTTCTTCCGTCCATCCTTAAATATGGGAGAAATTTAATAAATATAAATTGACAAAATATGTTTTTTTAAATAAAAAAAAAGAGTGAGAATTAGAATAATACACATGCATGGGTGTATGTTTTGAGCATTTATTGTTATGATCAAATAAACTTACTCATAAATTGTAATTTAGTTATAATAAAACAAAAGCATACAATAATTATAAGCCTATTATTATTTTCACCTGAAACCCATTACCGATGAAGCCTATTACCGATTTCACCTGAATTATCTGTGTCAGGTGTTTGTAAAACCTCCTGGGTGGTTCTACCACAAAGTTGTCTGTCTGCATGGGTGTTTTGTGTCTGTTATCATCATAGCTACCAGTGTATTTAAACTAGAGAGTTGAAACTTAGTACGAAAATCTATCTTTAAATCTAGTTGTACTATACGAAAAATATATTTTTATTTTATCATCGGAAGCAGTCGTAGTGATTCAAGAAATTAATTAATGGATTAATTGGAAAGAAAGAAAATAAAGTTTTCAACAAGTCTGAAGAGCAAAAGTGAATCGAACTCATCAAACATTTACTCGTTATAAAAGCATTGTGTTAGTATTCAGCCATTATAATCGGTCCTAACAAAATTTATTTTAATTATTGATTTTCTTTTTAATAATGAATAAGAATTAGTAGAAAAAAGTTAATAAAAAAACAGCATAGAATTTCTTGACTTGGTTACTGGTATTGATTAGTATTGGTAAATTAGGTATTTGTCTTGGTATTAGGTCTTGGGTATTAGGTGTTAGGGCTAGGTATTGCAGTTTAAGGGGTAGATATTTATTCCTTTTTTGGTGGTAGATTTTAAGGCTATGATTAATATGAATATAAAAATGAATGTTAATATAAAAATCACCCAATTTATACTGCAACACGTCTCCGGTTTAGCTTTGCTCGTCCGACACTATATACTAGCGGTTACCCATTCAGGCACTAACATCGCACGATGTTGCTTAACTTTTGTGATCCAACATAAACATACTTCTCGTATGGAAACGAAACTGAGTATACATATTAATTACATAAAGGGATATATTTATTCCAAATTTCAACCCAACTGGATTATTCCCCGATTTTCTTGAACATTTTTTAAAAAAAAAGCTTATATAAGTTATTCAAAACGAATTGAACCTGCTGTACAAAAATATGCAAAAAACCTGGCATTCAGCCAAGGGACAACCAAAAACATGGATCATTAATAATGTGGCCGAAAAAAGTCGAGTGCCATAAACATTGGTCTGTAATAATGTTTAAGTATCATAAAACATAGGTGTGTCCGAGTGTCATAACTATACGGCAATAATAATGTAGCCTTATAGGAGTCGAGTGCCATAAACATAAGACATTAAAAATGTGGCTCCAAAGGAGCCAAATGCCGTAATCATAGGACTTTAATAATTCGACTCCAAAGGAAATGAGTTTATGGCACTCTTTAAAAAGGTTTAAGCAGGGGGTCAGAGGGTCCCATGTTGGGAGCTACAGCTTTAGAGTATACCAGTATCAGTATCCACTCAGTGAGCTACTTTTAAAGTCGCAATCATTCTCCTACTCTAGAATACTCATCAGATACTTGTTTATTTATATATTTACTTAGAAACATGTGTATTTTTTAACTCTACTGAAGACGGTTAAATTGGCAAAAAGACAAATGTCAAAACGTATAGACATATCACGACACTTCAAGCTCCCACCACATCTTTTAGAAAGTAATTCAAAGTTACCAATGTTTTTTTTTTTTTTAAACAAGTTCTTTATTGGCAAAAGTATACAATATATTTATTTTGTGTTAACCGGAGCCATATTTATTTATTGGTTTGGGGTGATTTGTGCCTCTTATTTTTATTTTATTTATTAATTTTGGTATTAATTTTGGTTATTTTTTGGGGTGTGAGGGGGTTTGTTTGGGTTAAGGATAATTTCCTATTTTTGGGTTTGGGTATTTTTTTTTTTTTTTTTTTTTTTTTTTTTTTTTTTTTTTTTTTTTGGAGGATTTGCAAAATGATATTTTTGATGTGAGTGTCAAAGAGGGTTTCCTATGCAGTCTGTGGACTGACTTTTGATGAATCAACCTGGCATTTGCCTGTAAAATTGAGGGAAACCACAGAAAACCTCAAATTAGGTTGATCGGACACGCGGGTCCTGGGTGTAAAGGTTATATTATTTTTATTTTATTTTTTTTTTTTACGTTTGGGGTTTAGTTGTTAGGGTTCGTTTTCTAGATTTTTTGAGGCTAAGGGGAATAGTTTATTTTATTACGAATTGAAGTGTATTTATTATATTTTTTAATTTTGAGAAAGTAGAGTCTTGATTTTTTCAGTCTTGTCTTGGATGTCTTGAATTTTGACTTTCTGATATAATTTTGATCGTTCTGTCTTGTATTTGGGACAGTCTAGTAGAATATGTTCTACGGTCTCGTCTATTGTGGGGCAGGTGTGGCATACTGGGGAGTCGCTTAATCCTATCTTGTAATGGTATTGTTGCATCTCGCATGTTGACTTCTTAATCGGTTAATTTTTACGATATTCTCCTCTTGTTAATCTTGATTTCCAGAACCATGGTTGGCAGGAACTTTCTTGATGATTCTTTGAAAGTTTTACCTTTTTCAGGTTCTTTGTGGAGTTTGATATTGAAGTCTTCTAACATTTTCTTTTTTGATATTGATATTATATCTCTTGCTGGTAATTTATATTCTGATGGTGTTGCTGGATTTTTCGCAAGATGATCAGCTTCTTCGTTTTCCTTGAATTCCTGAATGTGCTTTCACCCATATAAAATCAATTTCCTTCTTTCATTCTTGTTAATTCGCTTATTTCTTGCAGGATATGCATGCATATGTGATCTATTTTGTTAGATAGTGTTATGTTGGATAGTTTTTTTAAGGATACCTTGATTGTCGCAAGCAATAGTGTATTTTTTGATTATTTTGTAATGTGATTTTATGTATGTGAGTGTTTGCAAGATTGCTAAGCTTTCTAATGTGAATATGTTAGTGTACTGCGGGCATGAAAAACTTTGACCAATTTCAGTTGTAAATCGTAATATGAGTAACCAGTTTTATCTTTTTGTTTTGATCCGTCAGTGAAAATTACGTAAGTGGTTTGTGGATGTAGGTTGTATAGTTGATCTTGAAAAGTTACGTTGTTGTAAGGATAAGAAAGTTTGGTATGTTTATAGAAATTGTTTGGTGGATGTGTTCAAAAGAAGTTTGATGGATTGGAAGTAATTTATTTTGTATATACTTTGGTTGGTTAGGTAAGGTTGTAGGAATTGGTAGCTATTTATAAGTATTGGGGAGATTTATGTCGCCAATATCGATGATTATTATTTATTTTTATTGGTCAATTTGTCAATAGTTGTCAATAAAGGGGATTGTTGAGAGTATTATTTTATAATGTGTTTGTCACTTAATATTGTCTTCGTATGTCAAGTGGAGGTTCTGAGCATTCAGTATGTATTATTGTTATTGGTGTAGATTGAGATAACCCTGCATATTCTTAAAGCTCTGTATTGTAAAACGGTCTAGTTTTAAAAGTAAGTAATGTCTGGCATTGCCGTAAATGGGTGAGGCAAAGTCTATGCATGCCCTTATTGTTGCTCTATAAAATGTTATTAGTGTTTTTGGGTCACATCCCCATGCTTTATTACTGACCATTTTCATGATGTTAAGGTATTTTTCACATTTTAAATTATCGTATGTATATGTCTTTCCAAGTCAGTTTTTGGTCTATAAAGAGTCCTAAAAATCTAACGGTTCTTTTTCTTTTATTCTTATATTGCCAAAATTAATTTCATCATCTAAAAGGACATTGTTGCGTCTTGTAAAGATGCAACATTCAGATTTGTCTTGGGACAGTTCTAACCCAGTGAGTCTTGTCCATTCTTGTATTTGTCTAAGTGAGTTAGTTAGGTCAGTAATCATGTCATTTATTTTTTTGTTTATGGTGTATATAAGTATATCGTCAGCAAATTGAAGTATTTTTACGGGAAGGGTGATAATTTCTTCCAGGTCAGAAGTATGTATTATGTATAAAAGTGGGCTTAAGATGGCCCCTTGAGGGACACCTCGTCTTGTTATTCTACGTCAATAGTTTGTCCATTAACTCGAAAAATAAGGATTCTGTCGTAATTAATTTAATTACAAAACTTGCTGTTTGTTGTGGTATATCTAATCGTAACAGTTTGTGGTAAAGTACAGTTAAATCTACGTTATCATAAGCTCCTGTAATGTCTAGTAAAAGAGATAATACTGATTTTTGTTGAGTAAATGCACTATGTATGTCATTGGTTAATTGTGTTTGGCTTTCTACGTTGATTTATTTTTTCTAAAACCCTTTTGTGAAAAAGCTAGTTTGTCATTAGATTCCAACCACCATTCTAATCTATTTTTAAGTATTCTTTCGAATGTTTTGAGCATGCATGATGATAAAGATATTGGTCTATAATTTGATGCTATGTCAATAGTTTTACCCGGTTTTTTTATCGGTAGTATTATGTAAGTACGCCATGAGTCAGGGATTTGTTGAGAAGTCCAAATATTATTGAATATTTTTAAGAGAATTTGTTTTGATATCGTTGGTAAGTGATGAATCATGTCATAGTGTATATTGTCAAAACCAGGAGCAGTATTGCTGTGTTTTATAGCAGCCATTTAATTCAGTTATAGTAAAAGTATTGGTTAGTATGTGATTATCGTTGTTTGGGATATAAGGTGGAATTTTGTTAGTCACTGACGGAGGGGCAAGTTTGTCCATGAAGTCTTCGAGCCATGGTCCTGTATTAGTATTGTAGTCGTTAGTTTTGAGTTTTGTTTAATTTTCTAAAAGATTTCCAAACAGATGAAGGGGAATCTTTTGTAAAATTTAAGCTGTCACAGTATTTTTTCCAACTATTTTTTTGTTTACGTTTTAATGTTCGTTTAAATTTAGCATTGCTCTTTTGAAATCAATAAAAGTTTGTAAGTTAGGGTAGTATTATAGTTTTGGTAAGCTGTGTAACGATCGTCTTTGTATTGCTCACAAGTAGAGTCCCACCAATAAATTAAATTTGGATATGGAGTGGAGGTAATTTTTCGTATTTTTATTTCAGGAATAGATTTTTTGCATGCGTTGTTTATGTCCTGTATAAAGTCATCGTAAGTTGGTTGGAGATTGTTATCTAATCTATTTTGAGTCAAAGTTAGTAAAGTGTCATGGTATTCTGTCCAGTTTAGCTTTGTTAATATTCCAGCGTCTTGCAGGGTATCGGTATATTTTGGGTATATTAGATGGGTTTGTTTCTATTATTATAGGAAAGTGGTTGGAACCATGAGGGTCGTCTAAAATGTTCCATGTAAAGTCTGTTGCTATGGTGTTTGAAGCTAGGGAGAGATCAATTGTAGAGTTGGTTTTTTGGTTTATTTTTGGAATTAGAGTTGGTTTGTTATCGTTAAGAATTATTGTATTTTGTATCTTCAATAGGAGTTGAACTTAGCGTTTCAACTCCAATCGCCTCCGAATCCTGCAATTCAAAATCCTTTGAGCAATCGATATGCTCTTTTCTATGTATAAACCCTATTATCTACAAAGGGCTTGGGAATATTCGATTTGTCCAAGACCATTCCTGTAATAAACAATAAAGTGAATCCTTAAACAACCATCTAAATACTTTTGTACATACACCATATCCTCAAACAACCTTCCAGACCCTCATGTGAGACGCCTGAGGAGGAATTGTCCTCGAGACCAGTTATTTGCAAAAATTAAACATTACTTCGTCTAATCATATTATTACATTAAATTTACTTATTTATTAAGTTCTCAATCCGCTGTTAACATTACATCCTCAACAAATATTACTATTACTATTTACTCATCCATTATCTTCTGAGCGAATGCAATCATTGTCCAGAGTGCAATCACTGAATGGTTTCTCTACCAAGCTTTGCAAAGCCAGTAAAACTGTGATAACTCTAATACTTGTAACAATTATAATTGCTGTATAAATCAATAAGAATTTTGGAAAAATTAAATTCGTGTGGAATTTCAAACAAATATATTTAGGGAAAATTTTAACAACCATAATAATGGTTAGTCAATTATTTAAAACTAAATAAACAGAAAGCACGAGGTAGCGAGTGAAGCGAAGTCATTTAATACAAGGAGTAGAGATGGATAAGTTGAATGATTGTTACTTAAGCGGGTCCTTTTCACTTCAATTAGTATTAGTTCAAGTATTGTCAGAGAATTGTGGTTTGTTCAATGATTCCCAAGCGTCAGTTCTAATTTCACACTTTCGTCAGCGTTACTTAAAACAATTAGTGCAGTGGATTAAATTAACACGAATACCCCTCTGACATTTCAACGACTAAGCTCGTTATTATTTTATTATTTTAGACCTTTAAGTTGATTAAAGCTGTTTCTGTTATTTACAAAGGTCTAAATCATGAGCCATTATTATCATATTATTGTTGAATGGGCTCAGCAAATTTGGACTTTTGATGAATAATGGGATACCGAATGATACGATTAAGACAAGGAAATGAACAAATATTGATAAAAAACTAATAATTGACCAATAGATACACGCAATATATTTTTATGAATGCTGGTTATCGAAAACTGAAATAACAGGAACCTGGTTGTATTCTCGTTTGAAAACATTTCAAAATAAAACCGATGTATAGTTTTAAAACATACTGTGGTATCATTTATTGGTTATATTTACAACAAAAAAACAGTTTTTAATAGCTCTAAATCCTTTTATAGTGCGTAGGTGATGGTAACAAGTTTTATATGTCATTAGCGTTTGACGAAGTTTTTGTGGTATAACTCGCCATGATGTTTAATAAAACATGTAGTGTGTTTTTTTTATTTAACATCATGGTAAGTTTCATAGGGAAAAGCATAAGGAAATTCGGGTATGTACAAATTCCCAGGAAGAGTTTCAAAATATCTTATTTTTGTTTTTTACATCGTCATTTCGATAATATAATACCTCGTTATGCCAAACACATTTTTAAACAAGTCATGAGCAAACGTTTGCCAGATTTTTTTTTATTATTATACCTTCATATTTTTTGTACTAACGAGTATATTTCCTTAAACTTTTAGATCTAATTTATAACTTTATTCTGGGTATTTCGTATTAAGAGGATTTGATGAGAGCTGTGTATTTTTTCAAGTGTTTCTCAATATTTAGTTAATATTTGACAAATCAATGGACTCCTTAAGAGAATATCAACATAAGATAAATATTAAGTACTGTTATCGAAGCAAAACAGAATAGTCCCCAAAATTAAATGGGACATTTAATATCTTATCATTAGCCATCTACTGCAGAATCTTTAAAGACTTAAGACTTTATTCAGACTAGATATTGCAAGCAATGAAAACTAACGTTCAGTACAGAAATTTGGGGTAAAATAATCACAAACGAAGACATATCAGGTTTTAAATGTAATTGATTTTATCTTATCATGGCAGCAAAGTTAATTACTATAGGAAAGAAAATGCTATTTGTTGATCTGTCTCTAGAATTTAAGTAAATAGGCAGGTAAAATTTAAAAAAAAATCATTTGGATAAAGATTACCTGCCTTGAGATTAAAAGTTACCCTTAAAATATATGGATTTTACTTTGTGTCTTGGGGCAGGGCAAATCCTTATAGCACATGCTATGGAACACATATCCAAGACTGGAGTCACCTTATTCTTTATTCTCCACGTTACAAAAACCTAAAGAAGATATCTTATCAATGATGTATTAACCAGTCCAAGAGCCAGGCCTAAAAAATGTGACTCATTTTGCACTACTTCAAACCAAGTTTTTCAGAAAATATACCTTGAATTATGAAGGAAAAGCATAGTCTGCCTTTCTCAAAGCGGAACCCATCATATGAATGCGGTCGCTCAAATATTAGAAAATCGCACAAATTCTTGTTTCCTTGTAATAATTGATTCTCTGTACGTGTTGTGTAAAACATGAAAAAAACTTATTTCTTCCTGCTGAACTGTTAAAATATCCTATAAAACGAGTGTTCTTTTGTCAAAATCGGATATTAACACTTAATGGTATTACATTTGTTAAATGCCTAAATAATTCACAAAAAGCCAGTATTTTTCAGAAGGAATTATCGAAAATTATCTTATCTTATATATTTTTTCTTTGCATATATTAACCTTTTTTTTAGTGTTTTTGAAAGAGCCATACCTTTGGTTGCAACTATCCGATTTTGGTGATTAAACACTGACCTTTAAAAAATGTTCTTTTCATGTTCTGCATACGACCCACAGGGAACTACTTATAATACAAGGAAACTGAAATTTATGCGATTTTATAAAATTTTGTGCATGCGCAATCAAATGAAGGGCTCTACTCTAGATAGACAGAGTAAGCTTTTCTTCATAACTTAAGGTATATTTTCAGAAATATTGAGTTAGAAGTAGTACAAAATGAGTCACATTTTTTCAGGTCCGGCTCTTGGACTATAGAACTCGGTATTTGAAAGCTGGCCTCCAAACTGGAATTTGTGGATGAAGAGCACTCCCTTGCTTCACTTAAAAGCTTTTGATGGCAGTCTAGATATAACTGCGTTGTAGACTATTATAATTTTATTTATTCATGATTCAAGTAATTATTTATTTACGTTTATTTATTTAAAACTTTTTTCAGGGTTTTATGCATTTTTCCTCTTTTCCTTCCTCCCTTGTAAATATGATGAAAATAAATTTTATAATATAAACAAGATCATATATTTACAAAATTAAATTCAAAATAAAATTAAATGTACTCATGAAGAGTAAATGCAGAACTATTCTGGTCACATCTTAAGTAACCTTTTTATTAATGTTTAAAAAAATTTAAATAAAGCATGAAAAACCTCTTAAAAGGGGAAAAATATAACTATTAAAATTGCAATTTTTAATAATAAAAAAGGGTAAACACTACCCAAACTGAATGGAAAAAACTAAGTAAAACATGAGACAGTAAACATTAGTCAGATAATTTTTGACTTATGGTTTATGCAATATATATATATATATATATAATATATATATATATATATATATATATATATATATATATATATAACATGTAGATAAAGCCGACATAGTTGAGGATTTAAATATAAACCATAGACTTGTCCAAATAAATTATTATAAAACGGGACTTGATTCAATGAGGGTGCATTAAAGATGGATTTAGGCAGACAATTATTATGAGTGTTAACAGCACATTTTTAAAACGAAACCTAAATAAAATTTATTGGAAAACTAATTAAATTAGCAAGAGCGAGTTATTGTTAACTAGAACATCGACATGTGGAAGTAAGTTTTACAAGGCTTAGCTAACCTTACTGATGCACATAATATAAATTTATAAATAAAATAAAACAATAGATCCGGCCTAAACATCCGGGTTTTAATTTAAAAACAATAATGCTAAAATTTATTTATGTATACCAAAAGGTTTAACAATTGATGAATTGTCCATGAATTGATTTGATAAAATTATGTTGTGTCATAGTGTTCTTGACAACATACATCTATGTTACAATACAACCACATGAACAGATATACTAAGGATTCACGCTCATGTTAACTCGTATATTCTATCGATACAAAATAACCATCCCTTGTTATATTATTTGAAAACATTAAGACCAGTGCCAAAACCTATGTCTTGTGATTCTACCACAATAGATCCTTTCCCACAACTCACATGTTTTCAAAATATATAACAGAACAGTTGGCAACAAATACGCTGTAGAAAGACATAATATTTTGAAAGTTTCTTTTTTTCAGTAAGTTGATAAACAAGTTTTTAAGATAAAAGTGAGTTATAATGTGTAGAATAGGTTAGTTCAACCCTAACTTCACCCTAATTTTTCAAACAGTTCTTCAAAGAATATAGAAATATTTAGTTATCCTATAGGGAATACAAATTTTCCTCTAGAAGGGAGAAAAAATTAACTTTTCGCCCTTATTTTCAGGGAGGAAAAAAACTTATTACGGCCTGTTTGTGAAAATAAGGGAGGGAACAAAAATCAGGGCGGAAAGCATAGAGATATATACTAGAGGGAGCATTCCCTATCTTAATGCATTGAAAATCCTGAAACATCTTTTTGGGGCCCTCATGGGCTCTGTGTAACCTAATTGCAACCTCCTTAAAGAGTGAGGTATGGTTATAATAGGTTATTTTATTTTGGCATCAAGCACATTTTTTGTGTTTTTATTTGTATTTTTAACGTTCTACTTAATAATCTATTGTATTTTGTACTGATTATTTGATTTTATTTATAAGCGAAGGTGCTCAGGTTACTTTTTTAATGTTTCAAAATTTAACCTATAGGACCTCTCTAGTAATAATATCTCAATAGCAGAAAGTAAATCAGGGCATAGATAAATCACTTTCATCCTACTGTTTGTCGCAATCGGTTAGACATTTGCTTGGAAATCTAAAGATTCATTGTTCGAATCATTGTTTTATCGTTTAACTATAAACCGGGGCATTATTAAAGATTTCTATCATCACATCATGCATTTTACACATGCATGATATTTGCTACTGTTTTAGTGTGTTTTGATAATGTTCCAATGTCTAAACTAGAAAAAACGGTATCATTTTACTTAAATACGACCGAAATAAAAATCAGTATATCAGTACTTTTCTTACCTTATCTTTAGCGTGTTTTAGGTAGACAACGTAGTAACTAGATCAGCTATTACAATTATTAAGGCGAAGTAAAGAGAAATCGCACCATTAAACTGTATTTAACGCTTATTAAATCAAAATTATACCAAAAAAAAAACAAACTAGTAAACAATCAAATAGTTTGTTTGTTTCTTTATATTATTTGTTTTGGGTTTAAAATAATTATGTTTGACAGTGTTGTAGTTATTCATTGACTTAAAACTTTTGTTTATTTAACAACCAAAAAGAAAAAAAAATACTATAAAAGATAATGTTTATGTTTGAGTTGAAATTTATTACAAGTATTATTACCTAATAAATAAGTACACTAATTTTTGTTTCAATACGACAAGTATATCTATGATTTTTATTGGATCTTAAAATTTAAGGAGCATTGAGCGTTGTCTGTGCTGTATGGGTGACCGCTGAGAATGATACGAATGAATTTACTATCTAAAGACGAGCGAAGCGAAGGCATGTTCCCGTATACATTTGGCGAACTGTATTTCTTAGGACAAAGGAAGCTAGTCCGAAGCAGGGAGGATGAGCGTAGCGATTACGATGTAATGTGTAAAAGTTCCGAGGTACCCCGTACCCGAGGTACGGGGTATTATTTGTATTATATTATTTTCAGTATTTCAATATTATGCTTACAAATTCACTTTGGGATAGTTATTAGGACGAGGTGATAGATTTTGGGTTCTACCTTATTAGTCTTAGTGCAGGCATCTTGCATCCACTCCACAGAAGAGCCGTAACTATGCCAAATATTTTTATGGTTTATCTAGAAACAGCACGTGCCCCACTGCCAGACTCGAAACCATATACTACTGAGGTACCGGAATAAATTTTGCCATTTGTATTATCTTATGTTCTTTAACTTTCATTTAATTTTGTTTACATTTTGATAAGACATTATTTATTTTCCTAATTTGAAATGCGAATCTAATGTTTATACCTTTATTTATATTAAATCCATGAATTATTATGCTGTAAATTAGCCATAGTAGAAACCTGAAAAATAGACTACCGAAAACTACACCAACCACGTAACAAACTAGTAAAGTATTATAACAAAAGTCTTACGTAAACAATAAAGTCAGGTGATTACCTATTAGCATGGTAGGGCGCAAGCGCACTTCCTCGAAACCGCTAAATCTCCTACTTACGCGCTCACTCCTCTAACTAATTCCAGGACAAAGGGTATGACACGATGAGGGATCTTGACTGACTCCATGAACGTGGTATGAAATAGATAAATAGGAGTAAACTTACCTTCCCTAGCAAGGTTATAGCCCAACGCGCGAAACCCAGGTTATGTAACGAGGATAAGACGAGTTCAACATACAGTAACACTTCAAGGCAAATAAAGCATTAAATATCCAACCTTTATTGTTTTTAATAAAACTATTAGGACACGATGTGCGGTAACAAGCAAAATAAAGTACATTGCTTTTCAATATTTGCTTGTAACCTCCAATAGGAAACAATTCGTCGGAGGGTGATCGTAAATTTGAAAATAAAAATAAGGAAAACTGACCTTACACTTCTGAACTCTTGATAAGCTTAATAAGGCACAGAAATTAGGTACCGGGTACCTCGTAAGACCAGGAGACTCACCGAGCTTGTCCTCAGAATATTATGGTAGCCTTATGTATGTATGTGGTTCAGTTATGTCCATGATAGTTGGCAAACATTAATGTTTATTTACTTATTTAAATACAGTAACGGGCTTTAGCCCAATTTACAATTATATATAAGTTAATAAATATAACTACTACCAATTAAAAGTAACCACGATTAACCAATAACGACCAGCACTAATCTGAAAATACATGGTAAACATTAAAAATGGCCATGTATAGAAGGTTAGGTCATTGATAATTATAGTGTTTTGAATGATGATTGATAGTTAGTACTAATTACTAATAGTTATTGGAGGTTACGACTGGTCATGGTTTTTAGGACATCTAAAAATGTAATCTCTAAAAACTTAAAAATTGGGGGGGGGGGGAATTACCCCGTGATACGTACCAACCTTTTCCAAAATGAAGCAATTGCACAGCAAGATGATCGCCAGTTATTCGTCTTTATTATGGGAATCCTGACACTCGGGCAAAACACGCAGTAGAATGGTAATTTAATGTGCTAAATTAAATTGATACTGCTAAGAAATATAAAAGTTATGTTGGAAAGCGGCCTTTACTAACCTATGTAAACACATTAAGACTCCCTGGTAGTTCTTAAACTGACTAGTCCAAACTCTAGCGGTTATTGCGCATGCGCGATCTTGAGATTAACTGTATTTTTAACTGTACGTATTTATTATTATTTCCAGTAAAAAATAATTAAATGTGAATAATGTTGAATAAACTACACTTACATATTTTACGTTTTAAAAAAATTAAATAAATAAAATATAACATAAAACAAAATAATGAAAATAAAAATCAAAATATAAAATTGAATGCAACAAAAAAGAAATCAATGCTAGAAACTCCAACTTGTTTAAAAAATTATTTGCGCCCATGCATAACGCGACAACGGAAATTTACTGAACCCATGAACGTTTAATAAGATAGAGAAACCGGAGCACACTTACCTTCCCGTAAAAGGTGCGAAACTCAGGTTTAGTTACAAGAATATGACCATCATTACATTTAATGCAAATACTTTCTACGCATTACTCGTGGTTTTATTGTAATACAAAACGTTCTGTTATATACGACACCGTAATTTGTGTTTATTTCTTTTCGGACACTCGATGGGACGAATTAAAAATTCAAGATTCACGTCATCAAAACGATATTTCGTCTTTATTAAGATTAACTAGGTATAATTATGTCCAAAAAGAAATAAAACAAAAAAATGATGGAGGCTAATACTAAAAATAGTAATTTGCATTGTCTATTTTGATTAGTATTTGTTGTTTATTTGATTAATATACAGGCATAACCTATCTCAATACATTGAGAGGCATGATACATCATTTTGGGGCTCATAGGGGCTCTGTGTAACCTCATTGAAACCTCCTCTAAGAATGAGTTAAGGTTATAATAAATCATCTTTTTTTCGAGCCTGTGTGTTGTCTGGTAATCGTTAAAGATCCCTTACCCTAAATGAAACTGGGTATAGGCAAAATTTAAAGGACCCTATAAATGGTGGGATCCTTTCTGTTTAACCGACTCCGCGTCTGTCCATATTCTCCACGGACTGCTCTCTTTTTATATTCGTATATTATATTAATTACTTTATAAATTCATTAAATATTATCATAATTAAAATTTTAAAGGTTGTTTCCTGCAAGTCATAGTTTACAGTAAATATTAGTCCTCGGGAGTAATAAGTTTAAATTTCTTTCTTTAGCTCTGCCTTGAATGAGCTGTTATGCATGTATCCATTCTTAGTTGTATGCATAAAACTGCAGGACCTTCAGGGACCTGTATAACCTTATTGTAACCTGTTCCCAGAATGTATTCATGACTCAATCTTATGATAGTTTTTAGTATATTTAACAGTTTAAGACTATTTTTTCTAGATAGATAATATTTCTTTCTATTATATATCTTAGATATATAATATTTAAAGATTAAATGTTGGTGCGTCTGAAATTGTTTATCTGGTACAAGTTACTGCAACCTTATACTCTTTCTTTGATTATTAATAATCAAAGGTCTTCTAGTTACTTTTTCGATGCATCAAACCAATCAAACTCTTTAGTTAACTCTATGAATACGCACATGTACTAAATTTATATAGTTGGCAATCCTGCCTTATAATACGGCTAGTCGTGCCTATTTATTTTCTTAACAGGCCCATATTCATAGTGTGGATTTGACAAGAAGATTATTCATTTAAAGTAATTCACCTTATGAAGCCTGATATTTGACATTTTAGTTTAATTGTATCGTCTTATATTCATTTTTGAAAGTAAATTTATAGGAAAATCCCTAGCACAAAGGAAATAGTGTATAATACTTATTGTGGCAGAAAGATGAGAATTTTTTCCATGCAAGTTTACAGGAGGTTAGCTTTGTTGAGATGTCTAATTACTATAGAGGTATTGTTACTAGAGAAGCCTTATTGGTTGACTTTTGAAACACCCATTACATTAACCTGATCATTAACATAATCAAATTAAAAGCACAAAATTACCGTAACTTATATAATAGAACGTTCAAACACCAAACAAAACACCAGCAGATAAACATTGATTCATTATAACCTTAACAACCAATTAAGGGAGATTTCATTGAGGTTACACAGAGACCACAAGAACTCTTAAAAAGATATTTTAGGCCTCAAATGTATTTAGATAAGGTGTACCTCCTCTAGTAATATATCTCTATACTAATAACGGAGTCTTTAGCACATCTTTAGCATATTTATATACTCTTTTACTCATAGAAATAAAACGTTTCAAACGTCAATAAAACTGTTGCAGTATTTTTTTATGTTGCTTAGATATATAGATTGAATTTAGAGCTTAAATTTTAGAGCCGTCTCCGTGGTCGATGTCGTTTGAGCGTTAGTATTTATACAAACCTTTGACACCACGGTAGTCTGGGGTTCGCAGCTCAGGTTACGCTCTCAGGTTATGTGTAATATTTCGTCAATAATACATCGCCAAATTTAGATTATACTTTGAACGTAATAGTTGCTACAACCACCTGAGGTTGTTCCCGTAGAAGTTATCCATAATGAACCGCAAGGCTCTAAACGGATCATCATCATCATATCTTTAGAAGTATATTTGTGATATCTAATCAAGCTGTGTTTTTTGCAGAACTCCAAATACAGTGTGGGAGTATTTATATACGTATTTATACGTATATAAATACTATTTATATACGTATAGATTAAGTGTGGCTACTAGACATACCTGAGGTACTTTTTTGAGTTAAGGAAGCTTCTTTTTGGTGGTGTAGATAACTTTGGGTGTCCTATGCAACATCAAATTTGCGGAAAAAAAAATTTAATTAAGCATTATTTAATGGGCATTTTGGGTTTTAGGGCTAAATTTCAAACATTTTGCTGCGTGCATATTTTGTCTAAGACCGTTATTTAGACAAGAATAAGTGCCCAAAGAATATAGATTAGACGTTTAACTTGAAATTAAAGCTGAAGTATATACATTAGAAATAGTTTATCAGTTGTGAAATGCCTTATTTTTGGCTTAAGAACGCCCATTATTTACCTTACCTCTATTTTAAGGTACTTAAAGTCACTGATACTGCTGGGTGTAAAAAATAGTAACACTGAATTTTTTTTAAAAATTGAACATTTAATGAATGATTCGTGTTCTTAAGTTCAACCATGATTCGAGCTTTCAACCAGGAGTTGAAAGCTCGGTAGTTGTTTTTCAACTATATTTGGACTGTCGTCTTCTTTAATAAACCTTTTAGTTAATTTTTTACACTCTATACCTCTTTTTATTAAAAAAAAGTAACTGTTCACACGGCGGAATCAATTTCACATCATGTAGGAAAAATAAAATATTTTTGTTAAGAAATTATTACATAAATTAATTTAGGCTCCCAAAGATTTTTATATCTCCCGTTCCATATTATTCCATTAACATAACCTGTTAATATTGTTTAAAAGCAGAATCCAAGATTTTATATACCTGCTGAATTTAATCCTGTGCCTAATAATAATAGGTTCCGAAGCCACCAAATTGCATACGAAAGATTTATAAAATTAAATGATAATAAAAATCAAGTAAACCATAAATTAAGAATTTATTTAACATGATAATGGTAATGGATATATACATAATAATTACAAAAGGACCGATTATATACAGCTTTCTTGTATTCTGTGATTAGCGGTAATGACTTCGGGACCAAGTTTCTGGTTCTGTGGCTTAACGATAAGTGTATCTGAAACTGTTGACTGCGGGCAACTTCTTACTGTCATCTGAAATCAGATATAATTAACGTACATGAAACGTATTTACCGGCAAACTGTTTATAATGTAACACTCAATGACTTGTTGTTAGAGGTTAAAATAATTATTTATGCAACAAGGGAGTAAGTAATTCTAATATTTCACAGCAGTTTGTTGGTTCCTAAGACGATAGCCGAGAGATTTATATATTTCACTACCAAGGCAAAGCCGAGGTGGTTAGGACAACTAACTCTCGAGGCGATTTAGAGGACTTATAAATTTTGATGGTGCCTCCTTTGAAATAAGGTAGACAACAATTGTACGTTTCCTCTTATAAATTAAGAGAATGCTACTAAAAATAGAGGATAAGAGGATGTTCTCTAAAAATCGAAAAATACTCCCCCCCCCCAAAAAAAAAGATCTGGAAGCTTCATTTTTATTTTTAGAAAACACTTTTCCTACCATGAGTGAAAAGAATGCTTCTTTACTCCCTAAAAACTAGTTATTAAACTATATATTTTATACCGTCTTCAGATAAAGGTTATTTTTACTTCTATGTGATTAAAAAATATGCCTTATGGATGTCGAGCTCAAAAAATTTTATAATGGGGTCTGACCAAGATTATTTACTCGCTCAAGAAAGTTTTACAAACAGTATTTTTAGTTTTTCAAATAAAGTTTTATAAACAGTACTCTTTGTTTTGCAAAGAAAGTTTTATGAACAATACCCTTTGTTTTGCAAAGAAAGTTTTATGAACAGTAGTCCTTGTTTTAAAAGAAAGTTTTATAAACAGTACTACTGTTTTAAAAGAATGTTTTATAAACAGTACTCCTAGTTTTAAAATAAACTTTCATAAACAGTACCCTTTGTTTTTAATAGAAAGTTTTATAAACAGTACTACTGTTTTACAAGAAAGTTTTATAAACATGCCTCAGATAAAAAATGGACAATTTGACACTTACATGATTACGATTATACTGATGATCAGCAAGAGCTGCCTCTTCTTCTTCTTCCTCATCATCAGATTTCCTCTTCCTTCTTTGAGGAGGTGTTTTGTACATCTTCATAAAACTTTTTAGAGGTCTACGTTCTCCTAGTAACACACAAAGAATAGAAAACATTGAAGATAACTATTATAAACTATATACTATATTTAATATTTTCTAAATCAGCAGCGGCTCTAAGTAGTCCGCTTTATATTTTAAAGACTGTCCTGTATTCGGACAGTCAATTCTTAAGCCAATTTTTATCAGATTTCTTATCACCAGAATCTAGTATAAAATTATTAAATTAAGTAAATCCAACATTTTTTATTAAATTTTAAAATGATTTAAGTGTAAAATCGATTTAATTCTCGCATGTGTAAAAAATTTAAATATTAAACAATTTTAACCAAAATGCCTTAATTAACAAGCTTCTAGATTCTAGATATGGAAGCTAAGTTTCCCAATCTCATTTTTTAAAAAAAAATATGTACATTGGCCGTCATTTTAAAATTTATTTATCTTAAATACAGTGTTCAACACATGCATGGGCGAGTTATTGACAGGGCTCTGACCTCGCTGATTTATCATTAAAAATATTTTTAAACAGTAACTAAACATCTATCATTTGATACTACTGAGTTTTGCAAAACATGAATAGTTGACACAATATAATTGTGCGAGAGACACCTAGGCAATGTAACAAGCAAAAAGCAATGCTACATCTGGGAACCGTTCTATCATTCGACATTCGTCATCATTAATTACTCGACATAATGTCATGTCTCACTCTCTTTCCTTACGTCTTATACTCATGAGGGTGCCGACAGAGCCTGAACACACTAACTAACTCAGTAACTAAACATCGTGTATTTATTTATTGCTTTAAGTTATATACTTGTACTTAATGTCAACTCAATTGGGTTATTTTCCAACATACCAATGCTAAGGTTGGGCACTAAGAGGAATAAAATAAACTACTGCTGTCTACTAATACACTATATTTCGCCCTCTACCTCAGGGCATATTCATGTAATCTACAACATAGATCAATACAAATACATTAGGTAAGGAAATGTTGGAACTAAAACTTTTCTATTAATTATTAAATTATTAATTATTTTTATTTTATTATTATTATGGATTTTTTTCCAAATAAATAAATTATATTACTTACAATTATATTTCAAGCATCTTAATGCTAATTGTAAATAAGATTATAATTTTTAAACAAGCAAATAAATTAAATGGCAAAAACTGTATGAAACATGAACAAGTGAGTATAAATACTGAAGAAAGAGGGATAGGTGAAGTAAAATTATTGTTGAGAGAGGGGATCTATATAGATAATAGGAGTTTAAAAAAGGCGGGAATAGGATTTAATTTAAATTTATTTTCTGGAGTATCCCACTATAATGTTTATTTATTTCTTTACTGTCCTTTTTATAATTGATATTATTATCTTCTTTAGATATATGTAGAGCTGCAAGTAATAAGCCCTGAGGTAGAGGGCGAAATATAGTGTATTAGTAGACAGCAGTAGTTTATTTTATTCCTCTTAGTGCCCAACCTTAGCATTGGTATGATTAATATGAGGAACAACAAAAGAAATTATAAGATTATTTTCCAATTTTATAAAAAGTTTTTAAACAAAAATTGAACTAAAGCTGATAATGCGATGAAACATATGTTATTCTTATACATGGCTACATCCCTGCTAAATCTTCAAATTGATTACAACATTTTTTACGTTTTAGGATTGTTCGAAATTTTTGTTGAGTCAAAATTGCGGGTTAATGACGTAAAGTTTCAACTCTTTATTATGAATATACTAGGAGCTACGATGATAACAGACATACACAGACATACATACACAAAAATACACCGACAACTTTGTGAAAACTATTCAGGATGTCCTTAAAACACCTAAAGTGGATAATTTTGGTGACGTCCTGATTCTGGATTTTTTTGAAAACATAATGCTTTTCCTATTTACCTACGGTATAAATGAGGAAAATAAACATGAATGTCACATTTGTTTGCAAAAACAATTCATCTCCTTATTTTATGGTCAAAGGGAAGCAAATCCTACGTGGGGAAACTGGAGTGAACAGAAATGAGTCCAGCTCGAAATCATTTAAACTTCTTAAATGTCACTTATCATGACAACAATGGCGTTTTATTAGAAAATACCGAACCTAGAAGATGTGTTCAACCGTGTTGAATACATGAACTATTCTCAAAAAGAGTGTAGTATACTCTTTTCGTTAACAGTTTAAGTATTTTAAGAAAGCAAACGAACCAAAGGATATTGAACAAATTTAACTGGTGTTAATAAATCCGAGGATTGGCCGTGATGGGGGTCAATCAGTTTCAAGTGGATACCAAAAGATTTAGTTGTAGCTGGAGACTCGAAATCCCAGTAATCCTTTTAGCCGAGAGAGGCTGTCATCGGGCTGTCTCCATTCTAACACCCTCTGGATTTATTTTAATTGGACCCCCAACTCTGGGAAAGTAGGCGCCTATTCACTATAGCCTAGGCTTTAAACACGAGATTTCAACAATAATAGCTCTCACAGTTTCTGTTTGCTTTTAAAATAAAGCGGAGAAAAAAATCTAGACAAGAACATGGATACAAATTAAATAAAAATTAAAAACAGTAATGAAAAGTGGTGTTTAGATTAAGGATTCTGTCCAACCGTCAAGTTTTTAAGATGTCTAATGTTTTTAGGGCTGGAGAAATAAATATAAAATACAGCTAATATCAAAAAGATTTAAACTAAACTTTGTGACGTAACAGCGAGATGTTTGAAGGGCATAGACAACGCCAACTTTGCGGAACTACATCTACCAATTAAGTAGTTTAGTTTAAAGTAGTCAAATTAAAAGTAGTATTTTAAATTATTAAACGTAAAATTTATTTTCTTTGTACGAATTTTATAATCAGATGCCCTAAACTCTCAAAAGCATATTACGTTTCATTGTCTCCAGCAGCAGCCTCAGCATACTCATTTATATGTATGTATGTAATAAATATAAATATATATATAAACTGCTATTAAAGGACCTACAATTTTGACTTAACCCAGGTTTATTTAAGGTTAAAGATCTTTAACCTTGTAGTAGCCATCGCACTGGTTCAAATCACTAGCTCAACGCGGCATGTGAAACAATTTCCGTCCCTTGCATGAAAATTCTTGTGCTAATCATAACAATACCGAGACCTTAATACACAAATAGCTTGCTTACTAGTACAAAACAGGAAAAACCAAAATAATAACGGCTTCAAAGATATAAAGCATTACATTTTTTTATAGCAAAAAAGCTTTAGCGGAAAAAGAGCACCAGAAGATTTTTAAAAACTAGATTTGCAGCAGGGGTCATGTAATGTTGTCTCATTATCGCATTATAACCCCTGGAAGAGAAGTAAAGTTTTTTCGACACGTGTTTGATATGAGATAAGAGAAAAGGTGAGTTTTCTACATCATTGATTATAACTTGTGACTCTGGTCTACACGCTGTCACAAAACTTCATTACGTAGAAAAGAAAAACTTTACAACTGGATAAGAGGTTCTAGCAGATAAAGAACCAGGTTTTCTGTGAAAGAAAATACTTTGGTCATTTCTATGAACTCCATTTGACAGATTTAGTTACAATTTTACCTTTGATTATTTTTGAACAAGATGCTAATTGTGTTCAAAAATGGAAATTTTCGAATGACGGATTCGCAACGCTTAGCCTTCATGTCGGACAATTATTGCTCCTCTTTTATAAAGATAGTTTACAATGTTATACAAGCCATTAATGGGTGTTAAAAAATTTAATTTTTTGCACAACACAAGAATCCTTGGTTGACTTTAATAGCAACTTTTAACTTTTTATTATAAAAACAGTTGCAGCTATGGTGATAACAAATACAGGCAGCCAGACGACTAGGTAAAAGCCACTCAGGAAGATTTAATTTCTGTTCCGGATTTTTAGATCTAAATCATTCCTTTAGACTCCCATACACGAGTGAGGTTGTCTTTTCAACTAAGAGGTTAGTCCGTCTTTTAATTCAACTGAAAATCCAACGGTTGGTTAGACTAAGGGGTGTCTGTGTTTGGTATAAAGGTAGGAAGAAAAAAGAAACATTCCGCTTCTTCAGCGTCAGGGCTTGTAGCGTTAGAAAAGTCAGGGCTTGTAGCGTTATAAAAGTCAGGGCTTGTAGCGTTAGAAGAGTTAGGGCTTGTAGCGTTGAAAAGTCAGGGGTTGTAGCGTTAGAAGAGTCAGGTTTTAAGTTCCCACTATTATTTTACGGGGTGAAGCCTTTAGCGTTAAGTCTCAGTGATGACACATCTAAATTGTACCGTACAATTAAAAAAAACAGAGTTTAAGTCCTCTACTGGATGTGATTCCATTAACAAAATGGAAAAATGAAAATGAAAATAAAAATGCGATTTCATTTTTTTTTCTCAATGTGATTTCTGTTGCATTATAAGACCAGCCGTTAGAAGTATGCTTATAGCAAATAAGATTGAAACTTATTTTAATCTGACTTGCGTAACAAACCATTTTATATCAAATTTAAATACATTAAAAGTTTGCTATTCTATAAAAGAATTGATTAATAAATCGATTAGATTAGTCTATCGATAAATCGATAGACTGCATAGTTAAGTTATAAGAGAAATAAGAAGGTTACACAAGATTCAAATTTTCAAGGGTTTTCGTTATAAATGTAAGAGTATATTCTTTTTAACACAGTTTAGTAATGTAATTTTTACACCCTGTAAACGTTTGATAGGAAAAAGATTTAGTTTGACGTTAAACAGCGTACGTGGAATAGATAGAAGAGTAATCAAAAGATAGAGGGATAGCCGAAACCCAGGGAGAGAAAAGCGATAGCCTATAGGGATTACTATTAGACTATTCAAAATGTCATTATAACAAATATGGTATGAAGTGGCACTATGTACGCCTTATTATGGTCCTAGTTGGTTTTGATCCTAAGGATTTACTAAAAGCGGTCTACAGATGGATTCTCTTGCTTGGGATGCCATTATAGCCGGCATCTCCGACTTATTTCTTTCCTCCCCATCCCTCCTTTTGGATCGATCTCCACTTTATCTAACCAGACACATATTATATAATAAAAATTACACTCTCCCTATATTCATGACACTAATTTATTGATGCTATTTCATTTATCAGCATTCATAACTCTTTTTTATTTGATACGACGGTAAAGGGAATTCTCAAAAAAATATCGTAAATATTCATAGAGCCGATTCCCTCTTGAGGGAAAAAGCAATCATTTGCGTTTTTAAATGCGTCTGTCTTATTTTTTTTGTTTACCATGCATTCTAACGTTTTATAGGTACACTTTTATGAAAAAGAGTGTGAGGGGGGTGTAGAAGTACAACCCTACTCTTTGAGGGCTCTTAAAAAAAACGTCTTAATAAGTTTAAAGATAAAAGATATAGGAGATTATTGGGTAAATTGAGAGTCACCCGTGGTGTAGTGGTTAAGGTACGCGGCCAATACAAAGAATGAATGGGTTCAATCCCATTCATAAAAGGGAGAGGGATAAAAATTCTGTGTACCACGTCCTTCAGAAGGAACGTAAAGCCGGTGGTCTCGAGCCTGTCCGTTCTCAGGTACTTGTTAAAGATCCCTTACCCTAAATGAAACTGGGTATAGGCAAAATTTAGGACCCTCATTGTAGATTAATTATAATACTATACTGTTTCTGCCTTGTAGTTTTAAAGTGTGTGGAGGTTTGGTTTAACAGTGAGAGCACATGATGTTCCCAGTTTTCACTAAACTATAAGAGTCAGTGAAAATATGTATGATTGCTTGAAAAAGCATGAGAGGAACCATATAAATTCACGGCTCTTCTGTCTAGATTAGATGAAATATACCTAAACTTGAAATTAAAAGGAGTAGAACACTATCTTAGGGAGCTGGCAAAAAGGGCCCAATAACGTGGCCTACTTGCCTGGTAGTTACTACCACTCCCCCCATATTACTAATATAGGGTAAATTAATTAGTGACTTCTATTCTTTTCTGGTAAAAAACCAAATCAGATCAACCATCTTGTTGATTTCCTATTTCAAACATTAGAAGCAAATAGTGTATTTGAAAGTGATCCCTAATTTTTCAAACAATTATCCAGATATCAGAACCTAAAAATTCCAAAAATCAAAAAAGGTTGATTGTATATGTAATGTGTACGTGTAAGTACGTATTGATGGATGTATGCGCTTTTTTGTTGTAAAGACGGTACCGACCAAATTTAGATAAATAAAACAGATTTAGATCTTTATTCGAAAATTGCGTCCTATAAGAGAAATGATGTTGTTTCAATTGAATCAAACATTTGTTTTGACTCCAACATGGTGTTTTAAAATATCAGTAATAAAAAAATGTTTAAAAAATACAAAAATGATTCGAAAAAGTAAATTGGTCTTTTGATTTAATTTCTGTGAAAAAATAACTCCTGATTATGCTGGAGAAGTTGAAATGTTGTACCAAAATAATTCTTTACGTCAAGTTGTGCCTTCCGGAAAAACAATAATTATTTTGATTACAACATTAACAGTCATAAAATTTTAATGGGAAACATAAATCGCGAAAATGTTCAGATAAATTCGAAATCTAGCATACATGTATAATAACTTCTATAAAAAGCATGTATATAACCAGCGCACATTTATTTTTAATAAGACCAACTAATGTGCAATGTTTCATTTACGAACACTTTTAAAAAAGTCATTTAGCTCATTTAAATTATCGAACCGATTTTTAGTTGTTCTTATTTATACCGTTGGTATATAGAAAAGTATTGTTTATTCAAAATATCCTGACATCAGAATATCCCCTGAGTTCCTTAACCGTTTTAGATGTTTTAAGACCTCTTAAGTAGTTATTACCAAGTTGTCTCTATGCGTATGTGTGTGCCTGATATTATCGCAGTACCTAGGGGGTTTATGTTAGAGAGTTGAAACATGGTGCAAAAATCTTTAGGTCTTGTTGTGCTTTCCGAAAAATATTTTTTACGTCACTAACTTGCTGTTATGTCTCATCGAAAATTACATGTATAAAAGGTCAAAAAAATATTAGATCAAAGTAAAATTTGACACGAATTTGTACATAAGAACAACAAATGTTTTTAAGTAGCATCTCAGTCTTAGATAGTTTTTATAAAAAGTCATGAATCAGTTTTAAAAAAATAACGTCAATAAAAATGACGTTAATAAAAACTGAAAAAAATCAAAGCGAGTTGAAATTTAGCACGAGCGTATCTCATTATGAAATAAATAAGTATTATAAGTTAAATTACATTAAGGCTTTTACATCAACAGTTCTTGTTAGATCAGAAGTGTCAAGCAGCCTCGAGCGAGGTCGGTACTAGGATGGGTGACTGTGGAAACAAAGCAGATCTTAGACCTGAAAATTTAGGACTTCCGGTGGTGACCGCGTCAATTTAGATGAAGAATCCGACGTTTCGCTTTAACTTTGGGAGGCATCTTCAGGGATGTAAGACATCATGGATAGAAACACAATGCTCTACAAAACAGAACTGAATATGGAGACGACGGGGGCTCTATTATACCTGTCTCTCAACAGGTGAGACATGTATAAACCTACAGTGGACGTACATACCATCAGTTAGACAGGTATAAATAGGGCCTTCATCGTCTCCATCTTTAGTTCAGTTTTGTAGAGCACTGTGTCTCTATCCATGATGTTCTACATCCCTGAAGATGCCTCCCACAGTTGAAGCGAAACGTCGAAGTCTTTATCTACATTGACGCGGTCACCACCGGAAGACCGCGGTGGTGACTCTTGACCTCTCTTCATGACAATAACCGCGGAAGCCTACGCAGAGTACAGATCTAAGACAATCTAAGACTCACGAAGCTAGTCCAAAGACGTAATCGAATATGAGTTAAATGACTTTTATTATCTGAGAACGAGCGAAACGTGTCCGAAGTAGTTAGGATAAGTATGCGAATACGATATGATGAGGAAATGCTAAGAGGTACCCAGTTCCTGATTTTCTTTATTTTGCCTTCTATTATATTTAGCCTCCGTGGTCGAGGTCATTAGAGCGTTAGTATTTATACTAACCTTTGACACCACGAAGGTCTGGGGTTCGCAGCCCAGGTTACGCTCTCAGTTTATGTATATAAATTTATCCAATTATCGCCAACTTTATAATCTACTTTAAACGCACCCGCAAGGCTCTAAACTATTATTATTATATTTAGATTAAACTAGAACGCATCTGCGTTAACATCTAAAGTTAATATATTTAGTTAGTTCAGACAACATAAATGCAAATAATTATTCTCGTCTAACCACTTAAATTCTTATAACAAAATGTATATACATTTCCAACTTTTAAATTTCATTAAAAGCCGTCATAAAAACTGTGTTAACCTTAATTTTGTTTTAGAACCTCTTTTCAAATTTATTAATCATGTACGGAAAACTTAAAATTGCTTTAGAATCTAAACCATTTAAACCCCTCCATAACAATTCCCTTTTTGTAAACCTCAAAAAAATATAATAATGAAAAAAAGACTACTATCCTTATACAAAGTCATAGCCTTTAGTTAGATAAACCCGAGAAACTCTTTATATGTACGCTTAGAGCCAGTAGGATAACGACTATGAGCTGCTATTGTTAAACAGGCCGTTTTCAGATATGGAAAATTCCAGAGGTTCTTTTAAAAATCCTAAAAGGGCAAAGTATTTCTTTTTTGAGTGTAAGAGAAACTATTGTCGAACTAAAAGCGATTTCAGAAGCAATTCTTAGCGTCTAACGAAATTTGCACAAGAAGTTTTTTGTAAGACAAAATGTTTCGACGTAGTATCAATGGGAGGTAGTACCCGTGTGTGGTTAGCACGTGTATTTGCCACTTAGAAATTTCAGTTTTGATCCCAGTGGATGCCGTTAGTTCTTTGAAACTGACATTAAGCACCGGTGGTTCCGAGCCCTATGCTAAGTCAAATATTGGTAAAGGTTCCCTGGCTTACAGGTAAAAACTATATTAGCTTTACAAAGACTCTTTAGCAACAAAATTTAATTTTACAGATAGCCTACTATGTCACAAGTTGTCACATAAATAACTTTCTACCTAGTTGTAACGTTGGTATATAGAAAAAAGGGGACGAGGTACATCAGAACTTTCTGTACCACATAAGATTCGCTAAGCTCATTCACACGACTTCGGACACGCTTTGTTCGTCCTAAGAATATAAAAATCACCAAATGTACTGCAAGCAAGTCTTCGGTCTCGATTTGCTCGTCCTCAGACTTGCACTGACGTTACTTGATGCTACTTAACTTTTATGATCCAACAATAACAGTCATAGAGTGATCGCAGTTTCAAATTATCGCGAAACTTGCTTGGTAACAAGTTCTACAGGGGTCTAGCATGTATCAAGGAAAATTATATTGAGAATAAAGATTTGTGTTGAAAAGGAAAACAAGATAAATCGGGGGGGAAGTCTTCTAGGCTTGAGGATTAGATGTAAGAGACCCGGGACCCTGTATAATAGCAAGTTTAACCACTGTCACTGCCCGGATCCCTGGGAAATTAGACTAAGCTTAACTTGATCGTAGACATTATTGGTTTAATCTACCCTTAGGATCCTATTTGAATTTGACCCTTTACTGTATCGTCATTAACGACCTTATATATCCATCTGTTGTCATAATGTATCCCAATCAACTTAGGAGTGATACTTAAGTAGCATTAGCAGCATACAAAAGGAAGGTGCTTCGATTTAGTGGGGTGCTCCAAGCCGTTAAGCTCTTTTCGTAAAAAATTGGGTACAAGGTACCTCGGATTTTTTTTTCACCATATCGAATTCGCTAGGGTCATCCTCTCTACTTCGGACTTACTTCGCTCGTCCTCAGAATTATAAAATTACCAATTTATATTGCCGTACGTCTGTTACTTAGCTTGACTGAGGACAAGCTAAGTGACAAAACGGATGACAGCATTGTCATCCGTTTTATTGCCAGCGCCAGCGGTCACCAATCCTGGCACAGACCTAGTTCTATGCTGAAAAGCGAAGATATACTAGCCGTACTTAAAAAAAATTGATTAGTTAATCTAAAACATAGTAGAGTACACTTGTACCAAATTTTATAATAATTACATTGTAATTTGAACAATTATAAAAAAAAAAAACTTACACATGTCATTTGATGAAAATTGAACTTACGCTAATAATGAGATGAAACTTGACATACATGTTGATCTTATGATGACTACATGCGCGTTACATTTTATAGAGGTCAAAAAAATTTTCCGCGTTTTGTGAATTTTCGAAATATTCGCTGAGTAATTTTCCCAGTTAATAACGACGTAAGAATTAATTTTGCCTAATAGAACTATTGGCAAAATTAAAAATTGATTTTTGTTGTGGCCGGACAGAGTGTGTGGAGCAAACCCTGAACCAGAGGTTGAGATTCGCGAAGGCGGTAATAGCCAGCTTTGATGAGATTGAAATAAAGATAAATCGGGAAATTGGAGAGAGGGGTCGGAATCCGATCATAGACTGGGGGCTAGGAGGCGGAAAAGCGCCACTGATGGCATGGTGACAGTCCTATCCTTCAAGGAAGTAGATGGGAGCAAGTGGCGATCTAACCAAACCTTTCTGTGATAACTTTATATTGTACCAAGGTCTAACTCTCTAGCATAATTGCAGAGGTAGCTAAAAAGAAAACAGACACTCTTACAGACAGATAACTTTAAAAAACTCAGGTGGTCTTAAAAACAGCTAAAAAAGATGATTCAGCTTTAATATCGATTTCGGATTTTAGAACAAACAATACTATTCCTATGCAATTATGTTGTAAATAAGAAAATAAAGATTGCTCTTAGTTTTCAAAAATGTACAGACAACATATTACATCAATCTTAAACAAGTTTGTAAAATTATTGAAGAAGTCAAAAAAGAAAGAAAAAAATGAACTTCATAATTTTCCAAAAATATTTATAAAAATATTTTTATCCTTGTTACAATTTTGTTGTTTGGTTATGGAAGATTAGTAAGAGGAATGAGTTATCAACATGTGCATGGGCAGCCAGAAACTGGACCCACTTTTTTGGTTATAAAGAGCGTTAATCTATCAAGTCAACATGAAAATACCTCCCCCCCCCCTTTACATCTAATTTTGCTTGCTAACAAAATAATATTATTGTTACCTAATTTATTAGGAATGAGGTCCGGATCGGATTCATCGTGTGGTTGAGGAGAGAGAGAACGTTCCTGATCCAGTGGTATTTTTAAATGTGGTTGCGGCGGCGAAGACGGTTCGCTTTGTCTCCTCCTCCGACTGAAGGCAGCTATAAGAAGGCATGAGAGAAATGCCAGCCCCAAAACTGTTCCGCCAAGAACAACAATTAAACTACGTACGTCTAGCGTACCTGCATTCCCTGTAACAAACAATAATCAAATATGCCTTAACTAATAACTATAAGTGAGAAATCACACAAGGTCATCGAAATAATTATCTTTTTTTCCCCAAAAGAATATTGCAATAGTAAGGATTGTAGCGTGGACTCGTGTTTAGCGAATCCGATAAGGTTTGAGAAAAATCCAAAATACCATCACCCGATTTTGTTACTAAAGATATAATTAAGGTTGGTCAAAACGTTTTATTTAAGCACCCTTTTTAATAGAAGGATAGGATATCAATCAAAAATTGGATACAGGGTACCTCGAAACTTGTTCTCACCAAATCGGATTCGCTTCGTTCATCCTGATGAATTCGGACTCGCTTGGCTCCATTTTCCCAGAAGTTACCAACCCAGGTACTAATCTCGTTTGAGGCTGCTTAAATTTAATGATCCTAGAAATCCTGAAGATATACTTGCCATATTACAGAAAAATTTAGTTAAAATTATTTATTACATAGATGAATACAATCTGGCTAAATTCAATTCGATTGGATAATTTTTCAATTTAAACGTTTAAAAAATATCGTATCTATACACGCTTTTTTAGCGTCATTACGTCATTAGATAAAAATTAAACTAATGGTTAAAATAATGATGATGCAACTTAGTACATTTGTTGTTCTAATAAATGACTACATGCATGCTAAACTTTCTCATGGATCAAAACCTTTTTCTACATTTTAAACATTTCAGATATTTTTGGTTAATAAGACTTGACGATTGATTTTTATACTGAATTGCCACTCCCTAGCATAAAAAGACTGGGATCTATGATATAACAGACACACACAAATGAAAAAACACTCATAGGCAGACAGACTGCTTGAGTAAAACCACTCAAGAGGTCTTTAATACACCTTAAAAGGACAATTTAATTGAAATCCCAGTTTGGGATTTTCAGTTAAAAGTTATAAAGTTATAAAAAAGTTAAAAGGGTACAAGAAAAGTCGGTGCCGTGATGGGTTTGACGCGACAAAACAGAGTGAGACATGACATTATGTCGAGCCATCAATAATGAAGAATGTAGAATGATGAGGCAATTCTTTAGGTGTCTCAGGCACAATTACATTGTGTCAACTATTCATGTTTTTTAAAATTCGGTAGTATCAAATATTATACAAAAGGGATTCTTCAAGTGAAAAATAATTGGGACTTTAGAGAAATGTAAAGCCAACAACTAAGTTAGAAGAAAAGGTATAACGTTTGTGGTTGTGTTAGTGTGAGGCATCTCTTCTTAAAGTGTTTATGTCTATATTGGAGTTATCACGTGGCCCTCATCACATTCCTTTTCCATCTGTATTGTTGTTCCAACATCTAACAGTTGAAAATATCTACGCATTTAAACGCGAAAAATGGATCGTAAATCAAATCATAATAATACAAGACAATAGAGTCATTAAACCGAAACAATAAACAGCCAATAAAACATCGTTAGGACGCAAATTAAATAATAAAACCATCTGACCTGTAGAGCCCACACGACTACAAGTACTTACCGAGCATTTAACTAAACCTGAATATTTTATACCTAGTGTAAAAAGGAGATAAATTAAATTTTATTTTGTTCTATGGTCTGGTTTCCACCTAGAGTCGAAATTCTCTTTATATGTTTCCTTCTCAGTATTTAATCCATAAAGTTTATTTTATGCTTCACTGTCTTTAATTTGCTTTTCTTGAAATTTTCAATAAAATATGAAATTAAGTTTTAAAACGTTATTAATTAAAATATTAACAATAGCCTAAAATAATACTTAAAAGTTAGGAGGGGATGTTTGAGAGTTAGTATTGCGAAGGAAGGGGTTGAGTGTATCTAAAACTTACATTACTCCCAATAGATTTAGTAAAGTGAAGTTTTGGAAAGCCCCAACGGACCTTTTAGCCAAGTGACCTCCACTACGAGCTACAGCTAACCTTTAGCCCTAATCAACTTTCATTGCACTAAGTGTTACCTTTACAAGAGATCAAACGTATCACAGACGTTTCTATGAAATTGCTTGTTTCTTTCTTTGTTCCTTTTATACCTTTTTTTCAATCTTTTATACTTAATATAATTTCTTACAATTTGAAAATAGAGAAAGTGTTTGAAGTTTTTAAAACGGATTAAGGTAAAGTGAAACGCTTAGGTAATGAAGTAGCGGACGGATGTTGCTGCCAATGTTTCGTTTCTTAGACTTGAGACCATCTCCATAGATCTGTTTCAAAACCCACTAAAACCTTACTTATGAAATCCCTAAATATGATTGGTATGACAATAATTTATAATTTAAACATTTTTTTAACATTAGAAAATGTAAAATATGCTGTTATAAGGTCAATGAAAATTTGCTAATTCATGACAAATGGCATAAAACAAACAGTGGCAAATTTCTTATAACAAGCTAGTGGCGATATGAAAAGGTTTTTTTCTTTTAAAAAATAACCCACGGCTGCGAAGTAGCCACAGGATTGTTTCAACAGCCCCATGCCATGAAGTGGACCAAGGGGCCAACGTGTTTTCGCACGGAATTATAATTGATTGTGTTTCTACCTCTAAACCTATGAAAGAATAACTTTATTTATTTATACATACTTAAATTTAAACAAAACAGATGTTTGAGAATGAGCATAAATGGAGTCCATCGTAATAGAACGAAAGAATGAAAAGTCTCTCCACAGTTATAGATTTTATTAAACGTAAAGCAGAGCGCTTTCGACCTAACGAGAGGCCATCATCAGTTGAACTTTTTGGGGAACTTAGAGATATTCAGAAGTCAAGACACTGTTGGTGATCTGAATTTGAATGAAAGAGGGGAGCGAACGCCGCTTATCAATGCACTACTACGAGCGCCGCACCCTGCATCCACCAGTATGTGTCTTGTTTCAAGCCTACTCAAACCTTCTTGATTTTGTTTTATATTTAAAACTACCTTTTCAACACTTTTATCTCAGTTCAACGGTAATATTTCTATTTATTCATTTTTAATTTATTTATTTATTAAGATATTTGGAATTAATTTTTATTTATTTATATTTTATTTATCGCTCCATTTCTATAATTTATCTGTTTTCTTTGGTATATTTTTGTAATCTTTTATGTATAGTTTGTTTTGACATTTTTTGTCTTATTTGTTTAATAGACACTGATGATGACCTCTTGTTAGGTCGAAAGCGCTCTGCTTTACGTTTAATAAAATCTATAACTGTGGAGAGACTTTTCATTCTTTCGTTTTATTAAACAAAACATTTCAATACGATTTTTACTTTTCCTTATTTATACCGTAGATCTATAGGAAAAGTATTGTGTTTGCAAAAATATCCGAAACTGGGATGTCACCGGAATTATCCTTTTAAGGTAATTTTAAGGCCTTCTGAGTGGGTTTTACAATGTTTTCTGTCTGTATGTGTGTTAGTGTGTGTGTGTGTTATCATCGTAGCTCCCAGTGTATTTATGCTAGAGAGTTGAAACTTTGTCAAAAATCAGTCTATAGGTGTAGTTGTGCAATCCGGGAAATATTTTCATTTACGTCATTAACCCGCAATAATGACTCATCGAACAATTTTAAAAATCATATAACTTGGAGAAATGTTGCGATCGGATTGAGATCTGACACATGTAGCCATTTATAAGATTTTCGTCTCATTACCAGCATTAATTCAATTTTTATCATATGACTTGTGTACGCTTTTAAAAAAAACATTGAGTTGAAATTTAGTACTAATTTGTAATAAATGGGTACATCAACTTTCGTTTCAATACAAGTATATCTATGTTATTGTTGGATCATAAAAGCTAATTGCATCGAAAGTGGTCTGTACCTGGCTGGGTGACCGCTGAGAATAAAAGGATAAATACTATCTTATAGTATTCCTGAATACTATTTCCTCAAGATTACGGTTTACTGGCGATGTTTAAAATGCACCGTGAAATTTAAATTTAAAACATTTTTAGCAAAGAGTACATTAAGAAAAACCAATTTTAAGATAACATAAAAGTTCAATGATAAAAATTCTATAGAAAAATTAATGAATAGATTTATTTGTGTAAGTAAATTATTTATAAAATTATATAACATCTCTTTTTTTTACTAAATTTGAAAAAAATATATTTCAGTGAGATTTTACGTGCATTTACTTTTAATGGATTTAAATAAAATAATTCAGGTTCAGGGTACCTCGGAACTATTCCTCATCATATCGGATTCACTACGCTCGTCCTCCCTGCTTCGGACTCGCTTCGCTCGTGCTTAGAATATACAATGCGGCAAATTTATACTGCAACATGTCTTCGGACTTACTTCACTCGTCCTCAGATAGTAAATGCATCATTTTCATTCTCAGCGGTCACCCATACAGCACTGACCACGCTCAATGCTCCTTAATTTTTATGACCCAACAAAAATCATAGATATGCATGTCGTATTAAAACGAAACTTTGTGAACTTATTTCCTAAATAATAATAAACACTTGTACTAAATTTTAACTCAATTAGACCCTTTTACAAGTTTTTAATTTTTTTTTAAAACGTACACAAGTCATTCAATAAAAATTTAATTAACGCTGATAATGAGATGAAACTTAGCACATATGTTTGTCTTATATATAGTCACATGCGAGCCGAATCTCAGTCCGATCGCATACTTTTTTCGAGAATCATTTTTTTTCCTAGGGTGAAAAAAAAATTGCGGGTTCATGACGTCAAAAAAATATTTTCCGAATAGCACAACTACAGCGATAGACTGATTTGTGCACAAAATTTCAACTCTCTAGCATAAATACACTTGGCGCTACGATGATAACACACACACACAACACATACAGACGGACAGCTTTGCAAAAACCACTCAGGAAGCCTTGAAACACCTGAAAGGCATAATTCTGTTTTCATCCCGGTTTCGGATTTTTTTGCAAACACAATACTTTTCCTATATACCTACGGCATAAATGAGGAAAAGTAAAAAGAGTACTGAAAATTTAAAATAAATGAATAGATTTATTTGAGCAAAAGTATATTATATTTATAATTACAACTCCAGGCATTAATTCCGATGCTTTGAAAATGTATTTTTAGTTCAATCAAATGTACGATGAAAAACTCCAACAGCGAGCAGAACCAAAAAGTTATTCATAATTGAAGGCTTTCCCTAACTCTACGGGCAATATTACCAGGGGAATTTCAAAAAATTAGAAATAATTAAAAATTTATATTTTAATTTTTGTATGCTATTCGTCCGATTTTGAAAATTATTTGTATTTCCGTGTGTCACAATTGTTGATGATATAAAACATTTTTTTGGGATGTAACATTGAAAGATAAAGAAAATCCAGTTTAACTAGGCTGAGTAAGTTTTACATAATTGCGTAAGCTCATCATTTTGAAAAGTATCACACATTTGATTGGATTTTAAGTTACTCTTAGCAATTGTTTAAAAATAAGTAACTCAATTGTTATGTAAACAATTGTTTAGTAAATAAGTAATATGTAACTCTGTCGGTTTTTACATAAATCTGATACAAACTCCCCCTCTCAGCACAGGTCATGCCTCTAGTGAGGTATATTCTCTAGATTAATTAGCAGATTTAAAAATTTTAATTTATTAAAGGGAAATTAAAAAAAAAATTAATAGCCCTCTTGGTGACTCTGAGGTCATATTATTGTTGTATGATATTAGTTTGTGATATTCTATTCTATATAAGTAGCACACTGCCACGATAAAAGCAAATTTTAAAATAGTTTGGTTAAAAAACACAATTTGATTGATAACATTATATAAGTTTACATACACACATGTTAGTACATTAGTTTACATACACACATGTTAGTACATTAGTTTACATACACACATAGTACATTTAGTACACACATGTTAGTACATTAGTTTTACACCATGTTAGTACTTAGTTTTACACACACATGTTAGTACATTAGTACACACATGTTAGTAATTAGTTTACATTACACACATGTTAGTACATTAGGTTTACATACACACATGTTAGTACATTAGTTTACATACACACATGTTAGTACATTAGTTTACATACACACATATGTTAGTTTACATACCACACATGTTAGTACATTAGTTAATACATACACACATTGTTAGTACAATTAGTTTACATACCACATGTTAGTACATTAGTTTACACACACTGGTGATGGGATGCTTCCCGAAACGCGTCTGGTTTTGTATTTTATAGTGATATTAGACCAAGTATAATTAAAAATATATAAATAGATGTGTGTGTGTGTATGTATGTATGTGTGTGGGTGTATCTATATGTATATGTATGTATATGTATGCATGTTTGTGTTTATTTATATGTAGATATTATATATAAAAGTGTTTTTAAAAATTAGAGAGTTTTATTTATAATATAAATGTGATAATGTGCGATTATCATAAAACCTCGGACGAAACAAATAACTTGGTTTACTTTATGTTGTATACGTCAATAGATAAATTATAAATAAATGGGTCAATTTATATATTTTTTTTTTATTTGTTAATTTTATTAGTTAAATGGATGTTACGAGTACTCTGAGTTCCCAAATAATTTTGGCGCGAGGGTCCGCATGCGGGCGAATTTCCTTTGGAATGCGTCGTTATAAACTTATGAATCCATTTCAGGAAATCTGCGCATTTCCTTTGAAAAAATCAGAAAAATTTAGTAAGGAGTAGTAAGGCTATTGTTTCAGTTTAAAGCATATAGCGAAAGCAAAAATGCATTGATAGGATCGGAAGCACTCAGTCCAAAAGAAATTCGCTCGGCAAGCAGACCCCAGCGCCAGAATGTTATTTAAAGAACTGGCTATTGCTTCTATTCGCGATTCAAAGAGATAGTTGTAAGGTTGGCAATACTAATGGAGGCAAAACGAAAGGGTGATCAACATGTTTTTATCATGGGATTAGCACGAGAGCCAATCGAAATTCCTCATTTATTTCTTTACTGTTAGTTAATAAGTAATATAAGAGTTAAAAATAATGGAAAGACCATCGATGCTAAAAAATAATAGTAAATATTTTATTGATTAAATAAATTAAATATTGAGTAAATTATTCCAGGATTTTAAATATAGAATCGGCCCTTATAAAACCTAAACGAATAATTTAAACATTAATTTTACAAAAAAGTGAATTTAGTGAGTTATTCATTATTTTAGTAAGTAGATAAAATTGATTGACAAATACTTAATTACACCTTTATGGAAAAAATCAGCTTGTTATCAGTTAATTTAATTACCTGTTGCGTCTAATTTAAAGAATTTAATGCAATAAAATGGTAATTTTGTGAGTTTGTTCAAACTAAAAGTATCCAAAAGTATAACTAATGTACACTAAATAAAATAAAACACTATATTATGATTTTCAACTTCATATCACTCAATTTAAATACTCGTGACAACCCATTAAAACCATATTTGTCAATGAAACAGTGATTCTACTGAGTTCATACGCCCTAAAATTAATTAAATTATAGCAATTTACGATAAATTTGAGAAATAATCATCAGAAATAAGAAAAACTAAAAAACCCCTCTAAGGACTTTATCATAGAGATATATTACTAGAGAGGCCCTATGGGTTAAATTTTGAAACACTGAAAATGTAACTTGACCAGCTTCGCTTAAAAATATAATCAAATAATTAGAACATAATTAGAGTGACATATTTAGTAGAACGTATTAAATACAAATCAAAATCCAAACAATGCATGGGAAGCCGAAAACAATTGATTTATTTTAACCCTAACTCACTCTTAAAAGAGGTTTTAATAAGGTTACACAGAGCCCCTAGAGTCCCAAAAAATGTATCAGGCCTCTCAATGTAATAAGATAGGCCATGCCCATTCTAGTATATATCTCTATGGACTTTAATAATGATCACTTATTCGTTATCAATTTCTTATCAGCGACGGTGGCGCTGCTACGTACTTTGAATCGCGAATATGAGCACATGCATAGAAATATTACTAATAGAGGAGCCCTAAAGGTTAAATAATGAATCATCGATAAAATAACCTGGCCACCTTCGATAATAAATACAATCAAATGATCAGTACAAAATATAACTTTACAATACAATATCTTTTAAAGGAGAATGTTAACCATACAAATCAAAACACAATGTGTGGAAAGCCAAAATAAATTGATTTATTATAACCTTAACTCATTCTTGAAGGAGGTTTTAATGAGGTTACACAGAGCCCCTAAGAGCCCCAAAAAGAGGTTTCGGGTCTCTCAATGTATTGAGATAGGCTATGCCTCCTCTAGCATATCTCTATGAGAACAAGTAAGTCGATGTATATTCTTATCACTCATTGAATAATTGTATAAGAATCGTAAGGCCGAATGGTTCAGATTTATATACTATCAGCCTCGGTATTCTTTAATTAATTTAAATTTATTAAACCAGTGTTTTTTACAGACTTCAATGATGTAAATTATCAGAAATGTAAGATTTGAATTAAGTTTATTCAGTGTTTATTTTGTTTTCCAATTCAATCTGTTTGTTTTACGTCGAGTTTATCTTATAACTCGTTTACCAAATTTATAACGAAATATGTTTAAGGAAATAAATGTTTGCCATAAGTTAATTATTTGCTAAATAACTTGCTATAATTGAACATTTAGTTTCTTGTAAATGTTTTATTTCCCTCATTGATAAATATTTTTACTTTTCCTCATTTATACTGTAGGTATATAAAAGAAGTATTGCGTTTGCAAAACAAAATATTGTGTTAGGCACCATCGAGCGTGGTCAACGCCTATACGGGTGATAATTGGCTCTATTAACCCAATAATAGGAAACACTTATTATTCCTAAGGGAGTGAAAAGTAACTTTTTCTCCCTTGGGAGTGAAAAGTGCTTCTTTACTCCCTAAAAACTAGTCAATAAACTTTACATGATACTCCGTCTGGAGATAAAAGCATCTTATTACTGTCTCAGCATGTACCTAGAAAACGATCAGAAAGAGGAGAGTAGGTGTTGTAAGTAAATACCATTAACATGGCAATCTAAATTATGACCAGGCACAATTATTTAAACCTTGCGTGTTCTAAGCAACGATTAAATAAAAAAGTAATTCAAAACACGTTATAAATTAAAGTATAATATTATCACACATAATGCTAATATAAATAATAATTAAAATAATTAATTTCAATAAAGCTCTCATTATAATCAAGAATTAAAAATCCTGTTAATCTCTCCTTTAGGACTTGTTATTTTAGTAGCAACATGTAATAGTACGAGAAAGCATGTAACCTGGCGTGTTATTCACACCTATCTAAACCAACAAACATACCATGTATAAACTACAATTACTGGGTGAAACGTTTTGGATGGTCAAACTATACTTTTAGTAATAATAATAATAATAATAATAGAGATTGTCAAGAACTTAAGAAAGAGCTGTTTTGTAAGTTATTTTTCATCTATAAAAATACCATCATTGTAAAGTTTCAAAATTACTGGATTTTAGTAGTTTTTTTACAAATAAATAATAGTAAATTTTGACATCGCATAGGCTAAATTTTAGATTGTAGAGATAATTTATAAAAGCCTAGCGCCATGTTTTTCCCATATTTTTAGGTAATGTTAGTATTGTTAGTTAATTTAATGTTAGTTATTCCAAAATGTTCTGTACCACGTCCTTCAGAAGAGACGTAAAGCCGGTGGTCTTTAGCTAGTGCCATGACAGGTACTCGTTGCAAAAATCCCTTACCCTAAATGAAACTGGGTATAGGCAAGATTGAGGACCCTCATAGTACATTCATTACAATTCTATAGTGTGTCTACCTTGTAGTTTAAAGTGTATGAAGGTTTGGTTTAACAGCGAGGCACGTGATGTTCCTAGTTTTCACTAGACTATAATAGTCAGTGAAAATATGTATGATTGCTTGAAAAAAGCATGAGAGGAACCATAGAAATCCACGGCTCTTCTGTCTAGATTAGATGAAATATACCTACACTTGAAATTAAAAGGAGCAGAACCCTATCTAAGGGAGCTGGCAAAAAGGGCCAGCTTGTAGGGCCACGTTGTAGGCCCTACAACGTGGCCTACTTGCCTGGTAGTCACTACCACTCCCCCATATTACTACTACTACAAAGTTACCGAAAGTACAAACCTAAGATTCCAAGCCTCCAGTTTTTCAAGCGTTTTGTAACCACTCCAGAACGTTTTCATTCCACTCAGATGTTCCAAACACTTCAAAAACTACACCCAACATTTTTTGTTTGATGAAATAAATTTTGGTTCTTTATTTTATGTACCTTATTGATTTTGTGTTTTTTTGGTACAAAAAGTAGTAGTATCAACTTAAGATCGAGTTCAATCAATACAGCATTCATTGAATTCCTTTATGTGACACAACCTCATAAGCAAATTATGCGTACGAAAATAATAAAATGAGTAATAAAATAAACTCTCCCTGGCAAAATTGCTTCTTATTTTATGGATTTTTTTGCTGATTTTTATGACTCAGCAAACAGAGTTAAAGAGTTAAAAATAATGTGATATATAATAAGCATTATAGTCCTTCTAAGATTGATTAATGTCTCAGGTTTGATTCAAAGATATAAATCTGTTCAAAAGATACTGAAAGATTATTTTTGTGTTCTAAAAATAGACTTGAGTCACATAGTTAAGATAAACTTCCTTCAGGAGACTTACTAACTATTTGTTTACATAGGAATTTTGCTAAATCGTCTTGAAGCGACATCAGTTCAGAAACGCAATTGTGACCTAATAATAAGTACATGTTTTTAATAAACTTATGCGAAGCGATAATGAATTCACGAACGTTTTTTAAAGGCTTAGTACGTACGAAGTAAGTTTATCTTATAGCAGCATTAGTAAAATTTCTGGTGGATTTTGACAGGGAAAAAATTATATTCAAATTAAGAAAAATACACTTTGCATCAAGGTGTATTTTTTTAAACCAATATCACAACCTTACTCGTAAAACCCCAAGTTTACACACATACAGTAACATATTTTGTAACAAACAACAATGGAATTTTTATATCCGACATAAGATGCAAGATATTTTGCTTTTTTATGAAAGGTAAAAGCTAAAATGTTAGAAAGGGGGATGTCAATCAGAGCAGCATGTCATTGCATGTTTCACGCTCTCTCGATATGTTTTCTTACATACCTGTCAATTGCTACCAAACAACCTTATTCCTTCTCTTTTACTTTATCACGTCGAGGCTGTGCTATTTTTTGTTCTAAATAAAGGAAAAGTACTATTTTTTTTGCTGTCAGTCAAAAATAACACGCAGAAATAATTAGCTTGAATAAATTAATTAGGTACTAGAAAGTAAAATAAAGTGTCGTAGGGTGAAAAAATAATATCACCCCCTATTCCCATAATTGCCTAGAAAGCACAAAATGTCTATCATATGTTTACTAATAACAATAATTAAATCATTAGTTGTTTTGGTAGAGATTTTGTGGTATAGAATAACCATGATGTTTTATAAAAAAATCATACCAGAATTAAAAGCAATTAATATATTGTCAACCAAAGTAGTATATAAAATATAACTGACCGGTTCCGACTTTACGTCATCATCAAAGCTGTTTACTGACTGAAACCCAAAATACTCAGTCAATAAACAGCTCTGATGATGACGTTAAGTTGAAACCGGTCAGTTATAATTTTTTAACCTCCAGATGGTATATAATGTAAAGTTTATAGACTTGTTTTAGAGAATAAAGAAGAACTTTTCACTCCCAAGGGAGAAAAAGTTACTTTTCACTCGCTTGGGAGTGAAAAGTAACTGTTCATTCCCTTGGGTGTTAAAAGTAACTTTTTCTCCCTTGGGAATAAAAAGTGTTTCCTATTATTGGGTTATTAGAGCCTATTATATCAATTTTTTAGGGGAGTGGTATTCTCTAGATTTATACAGGTGACCAATCAATTTTTGTAATTTTCCCGGGGGTGGCTTCCCCAAAATTTATTAGGGGAACCCGACCAAAAAAACTTTTTATTGGCTTAAAATCCGTTTTAAGTCAAAAGAAGTTGTTTCGAGCAATATTTTTCAATTTTTTTGGGGGCAGCAGGCTCAAAATTTATATGGGGGAGCAGACCAAAAAAACTTTTTTATTGGCTCAAAATCCGTTTCAGACCAAAATAAGTTGTTTGGAGCAATAAAAAATATTTTTTTGGGGGAAGCACCCCCAAAATTTATAAAAGTGTCCTACCCGAAAACATTAGAATAAAATACAACAAAACGTGTGTGCTTTTTTTATTAAACATTAGGGTAGATAACAATGTTATTATTTATTTTTACTTTACTCATTTCATCTGCAGGTATATAGGAAAAAGTATAGTGTAGGCATACTGTGTTTCAACTAAAAATTCGAAACCGAGATTTCACTTGAATTATCTGTTTCAGATGTTTTAAGACCTCTAAGCGGGGTAAAATCATGACAAAAAAGTACATTTTTGGACTAAATGTCACTGATTTTAATATAATTTGGCTGACAGGTAGGCACTATACAAGGAAGAAAAAACCCAGATTTTTGGCTCATTTGGTGCAGACATATTATCGCAGTAGGGTGGTGAATTATTTTTATTATGATATGTGAAGATTTTGCACATAATCATTTATGACTTTTTTACACTTTGACATACCTTAACACACGTTATGCGCAACTGTGTCCAATCTCATGGCGGTCCCAAAATAAAACTTAGCGGACATTTTACAAACACTTTAAGCTCTTTTGAGGATTTTTTTCAAAATTTTTAAAAAGTCGCTGTTTGAGATATTAGCATTTTATTTTATATTTGCTCAAAATAAAAACTTGTGACTAATTATCCAAAAATAAATACAAGCTATTTAAAAGGGCTAAGTTAAAGCTTTTCAACGCCACCAAAATAAGACATACCATATGCAGAATTTTAGATACAGCCATTTTTGTAGTCAAAGAACTGTTGAAAAATCACATTTTTTGGAATATTCACCACCCTACTGCGACTCAATCACTTGGCTGCACCAAATGAGCTTCCTCTATAGTGCCTACCTGTCAGCTGAATTATACTGATTTTGGAGATATCACGTGTTTTTTTACCTGTGTTAATTTTTTTTGTTTTATAATACCTTTATTTAGAAAATTACAAAATATTATACTACAAAAAAACTCAAACAAGGCTACCTCTCTGCTTTAAAGCTTGCTGGGTCCATATCAAGGATATGGAATGACCCAGCGGTTTTCAACAAGTTCTCTGTCCTTATGTGAGTGTATCTCTCTTGTCATCGTAGCTCCCAGTATATTTATGCAAGACAATTAAAACTGGGTACAAAAATAATCCTCAAGTCAAGATATGCTATCCGGAAAATAATATTTTTTATGACGTCACTAACAGGGAATACTAAACCTTTATGACAAACTTACGCAGTCAGGTGATTTATATTATTTGTAAAATTTAAAATACAGTGAGTTAGTTATTAATCGACGTATACGTTCGGAAAGTGTGAAGTTAAATTAAAAATAATTGAGAATTTATTTTCCTCGTGGTCATTAAAATGATCTCCACTCCTTCCCATCTCCACTTCTGTCATCCAAACAACCTCATCAGCGAAATTTTCTTATAAAAATTCACTAAAATAATTGATAAGTAAAATTATTTTAAAATAAATATAAGTAACACTAATTTTTTTCAAAATTTGCTTAACCCTCACTTGTGAATGATTGGATTATTCCATTCAAGGATAAATAACATCTAAAGGTTTTTATTCGATATTGATTTTACCTGCATTCACAAAGGCTTTTATTTCAGTTTTTAAATATTTAATTAGAACATAAAATAAAGTATTCTGTAATAAAACATTACCGGTTCCCTTCCTTAATTAAAATTAATAATAATAAAAAAATAATTTCACAAAAAGAGGTAATGGGTAGGTTTTAGATTAGCAGGTTTTTGTAATTAGCAGGTGTGAAACAGGGGTAGGTTAATCTTAGGGCTAAACGAAGAGCTAAATGACTGTGCATCCCTTTTTCTCCTGTGCTCTTTAGTATAGGGTCATCTCTCTCCATTATTACTTTATATCTCGCCCCAGCTTTTGCCTTAGCCCTATACATAATGCCAATTTATTAGGTTGCTGAAAACTCGTATGAAAGGCTTCATCCTCTCTTAACTATCTTCAAGCATAATTATACAAAAAGCGAAGCAATTAAAACACTTTATGACGAGTCCAACACGTGTTCGAGTCCAAATTGCTCTCATTTCACACGATTATTCTTTTTAATTCTTTACTTCAAATAAAGCCTATAGCTTATCAAATATTTTTTATACTAATTAAATTTTTATAATAAAATTATGACTCGTCTATTGATGAACGCATGAAACATCTGAGTGAAACCCTATATGACTTTGTAAATAGTTGAGACGTCATTCTCGTCGATCAATTTATTTAAATTATTATATAAAATTAATGATATTATTAGTATTCAACATCGAAGTATCGCAATAAAAGAAAGAAATCAATTCGTAATGAATTTTAAAACGGAGATGCAACATTGATATGGACTCGAGGACAATATCTGAATAGGACGCTGTTATGCATATCAAGTGACGCTGTTCTACATTTCCATTCTTTTCTACTAGGGAAAACGGGGGCCTATCATAAAGTCAAATTTAATATCTTTTTAACAGCTATCTCCACCCCTTCCTAAAAAACATCCCCAATATTGCCAAAACCTCTCCGTTTCTTTACTTATCTACCGTTTATCACTTCTTACTTTTTTTTTAAAAAAAAAGTTAATAAAAAATTAAATCAGTCCCGCAGAGTTTTTTATTCGAAGTGACAAGATTTTTAAAAAAATTATGAGATCATATTAAAGAAACATAAAAATATAAAAATGACTTGAGGTATTTAATATGATTTATTCAATTCTTATTTATTTTGTATTTTCTATAATTTCGTACATTTTTCCTTCATTTGATTATAACTACGGATATTAGGGTGCACACTTGATCAATGCACACTTCATCGTCGTCACCACACTTCACATCCTTAAAGATGAAGATCACATCCCTTAAATACTCGAAGAAGGAAATCAAATTCAAATTGAATTTTATTCGGGGATTGACTACCTTATTTGAGGACTAGTGGATGCAAAAATGAAGCACGCATTCTAAATGAAATTCGCCTGACAGCGGACCACCGCGCCGGAATTATTTATTTAGTAGTTGTAAACTTATATAATGTAAAAACTATTAAAAATTATCATTCCAACCAGGATTGTTGTTAAGCACGGAAACACGCATCCAAAGGAAATTCGCCCGACATGTGGACCACCGCGCCAGAAATTTTTATAACAACCCTGTCAAGTTGGCATCACATTCACAATCCCTAGGTCAGGAAATGACATTTATAAGACGAAAAAACAAGAATAAACTTTCAACGTAAAGAGAAGTTAAAAACATTTATTAAAAAATATTAATTAAATGTTTGAAAATCTAGAAAACGGAAGAACATTTATTCTCTAAAATAGAAATTAAGAAAACATCTCAGTGAGAGTGATCAAACGAGAGAAAAACATTAGTCATTTTAAGAGAAAAGATACTTTAGTGCTAATAGTATTAAGAGCTGTAGCGTGCACATCTCCGACACGCTATAACCCAATCACGTTTCCGCAACAAACATTAAAATGTTCTTTCTAAATATTTTGGATCTCATCAAAAGATTTCATTATTTTCTTGTTGACAACTAGTTCAAAATTGCAATAATACCGGGGTTACCGCAGACCACTCGCAAAAATATTAGTGAAATTCGTCTCATAACTATGATGAATACCCTTTTTTGGGGATGATGGGGATGGTCAGGAGATATCCCCTATCAGGAGTTAGCTGTTTTGATTCCAAGAGATAAAAATATTCTTTTAAAGGCGTCCCGTTTCTCCCCCATCGATACGAAATCAAGTCCCCATTTTATAACAAAAATGTACCCCGGATTAAGCTCTGTCAATCGGTTAGACATTTTAAAAATGGGACTTATGGCGATACCTGCATAGTTTTTTTAGTACATGTTAAGTAGGTCCATCGGTAGCACATCTACAATTTGTTTCAAAAGTCAAATTAAAGGATTGAGTCCAAATAACCTGAAAAGCGTCATTTTCTAAAGAAAAATTGATACAATTGGATCCGCTCAAGCTCAACACACAGAGATACATTTATGACAAATTTTAACTCAATTTCATAATTTTCTGATCTAAGTGATTCCAAAACAACGCATACATTTTATTTGGTACAAGTTAAACTAACTAATACTGGCATGTTAGTCTTATTTAGGAATGCATGTCTTCCTAAATTTCAAATTTCAAATGAATCAGTTGATCCGATAATGTATCTGTATTTTATAAGGCCTTAAATATTTTGCTAAGTCATTAATTACGGTGAATGACGCGTCATAAAAATATATTTTCTTGAAAACACAACTAGACCTAACTGGACGTAATACTTGATTTTTTGCTAACGTGTCAACTCTCTACATGTGGCATAAATGTTCTCTTTATGCTTTGCACACGACCTACAGGAAAACGCTTACAACAAAACACTTATGGAACACTTATGGCAAGAAAACGGGAATTTGTGCGATTTTCTAATATTTTGAGCGAGCGCAGTCATATGAAGAGCTCCACTCAGAATAGGCAGACTATGCTTTCCCTTCATAATTTAAGGTATACTGTCAGAAAAATTTGGTTTGAAGTAGTACAAAAATAGTCAAATTTTTTTAGGCCTGCTCTTGGACTAAATCATACCTTGCATCTACACCAAGGATCTTGAATAAAGGGGATGACGCATTAAAGAACTTTTCTGACTCCATAGAAGTTGTAGGAGATAGAGAAATAGGAGCAAACTTACCTTCCACATGGTTATAATGAAAAAAGGCACCAAACGGTTATGTAGCAAGGTTGTCAAGTTTGCTTCTCAACTTTCTTCTGTGCTTCTCGTGATTGTTACATTAGTGATGCTTGTTAAGTAATTTGTGCCAATTTAATTTTAAATGTTTTGAGTGATAATTTAAGCGTGTTATAACCTTCTCAAGCAATAAACAATAGGAAACCCTTGAGAGGTAAGTTTACCTCTAAAATTTAAGACCTGCGCTGTTATAAAAATTGTGAGCATGCGCAGTTTGTACCAAACATGTACAGTTAGGTTTTGACGTGTGATTCGTGTTGAATTATCTTTATTTTTTGGTTTTCGATAGGGTCACTTTTTTTGGAAAATCGAGTTAGTGCGTCATCCCCTGTATTTAAGATCCTTGATCTGCACAGACTATGATCTTTAAAAATAATCTATAAATGTATATAATATTCGGAAAGAACAAATACATGTCTAGGTAATATATTATAGGCAGTAAATTAGAAAAAGGAGGTAAAGAGTTAGAGGTTTAGTTGTTGGTTCCTTCCTTTCTACAAGGTATAAGATATAAGAGGTGGGATATTGCGGCCGCCCCATTGAACCATCCTCCGGACAAAAAACCCTGTTTCCCACATCGTTTCTCAAAATCATTTACGCTCTATCAAATTCGAATAATATGGTGTAAAGGTGAGGCCGCCTAGGCGTCCGCGTAATCCTCGCTACTTTGAAAAATTCTTCAACACTATTGCTTTACAACATACATCAAAGATATTTCTTTCCCCTTTACTTATCTTATAATATCTTATATTGATGATTTTTTCCCTCTGTAGGTACTCAAAGGAAAAATCATGGATCATTTAATACCACTCACAATATTTATCATTTTAAAGATAAAATACAAATAATCATAGTAGGAATTTCTTGTATACATTTCTTTTCTAAGGTAATGTCAAAGAGAGTTACAAACAAACTTGTTACCTCTTACTTATTTTAAAACATGAGATTGTAAAATAGTGTCTGCGTCACTACCACGGTGTTGCAGCCAATAGAGTATTAGCACATTTATTTATTACATTATCTTTAAGTACGTAATATAAAAGAACACCCTATAAAATATTAGAATGAAAAAAATTATACTTTTGATGAGCAAAAAAAAAACGAAAAATATATTTAAACATGTTCTTTTGGCGGAATAACTGACTCAACTGCATGTGTGACGTCAGACGTATGAATACCGTCTTGTAGTACAATATTCACTAGAGCAACACTCATAAGAGTTTATTCTATACTGTCAACAAGATGATACTGACAGCTGTAGTCATCAAGTTCCTTAGGCATTGTCTCTTTTACATTCTTCTAAACTGTAAACAACTTTTGAGCAAACGATATTTCTAACTAAAACTCCCATCTGTACCTTAAAAGACCCAACCTTTAGAACGTTCCGTTTTCACCCCATTCTCTCACCCATTCCCCCTCTCCTCTTCTTTAAATGTTTATTTAAAATTAAATCAATTATATTTTTACAGCTTAATATATTTTTTTAAATACATTTAATCATTTTATGAGCAAACATTTTTTTTTGGAAAAATGCTTTATTGTGTGAGGCATGGTCATAAGCGATTCTAAGGGGGTCTTAGGGGGCCCCCCTCCCTCCGCTTTGAATTTGCCCCCTACTAATTTAACTAATTTAAAATACATTTAGAAAATAAATAATAAAATTAAGTATATTTATTTATATAAAAATTAAACATCATCAATGAATAATTAATTTTTACTTTATTCTTCCAACTTTTAATAAGTTTAGTTAGCAACCAAAGTTTATCAATCATCATGATTGGTCAAATTTACAACAATTTCTATAGCAGACACTAGAAAGCTTATTATTCATCTCAGAATACGTTTAGATAACAAGTTTTGTAAACTGTTTTCTTATTTTTTTTACATGCTTCTTGATGAAAATCATTTGATTTTAAACAATTATCAAGAACATTTTAAACAGCACAGTAAAGAACATTACAATTAGTAGTCATTTAATCAACGAAGAAAAGGGTTAGAGGTTCGGATTCCTCCTGACCCTAAAACTTAACCCCAAAAAAAATAATTTCAATGATTTTTTGCTACAGGCTGGCTCCGCTACCTTTAATGATTAATTTATAGATTATATTGTTTACTATCTTCAAAAATGTTTGGTTCTAACCACCCTCCCCTGTACAATAATTTACTTTGTTATGGAGCACCCCCTCCCTCTTCAACAATATCTGGCTACACCTAGGCATCGAGTATTTCACTTTATCAATCGATTTCATAAAACATATTAAAAAAATACAAATTGTACAGTCGCTTTTACTTATTGATATCAGAAAATAAGTTTACAGTCGCTCTTACTTATTGATATCAGACAATATTTTTATCTTGTCGACGGTTCTCTTTGTAACGCAAAAAAAGGAAATGGCACTACAGAAGGGTTATGCATAATTGAAACGAGGTAAATAAAAGAATAACATCGCATTTTCAACGTCCATGGGTCATCTAGGCTTCCAGGACAAAACCAATAAAGCCAGGCACCCTTAAACCTTTTAAAAAGCAAATGAAACGTAAGCTTTTAGCTTGAAAATTATAAGAAAAACAGATAATTGTTTATAAATAACATAAAAATGATATCAATTTTATAAATAATTTATTTTATAAATTAAGTCAATAGATACTGCCTTTAGTTCTGTTTGGGGATACTTCGTTTAGCTCTGTTAAATATTACAACAAGAAAAATATGCGTAAAAAAAGAAATGCGTAAAGTATATAAAAATTTAGCATTGAACGACAGTGTATAGAAAAAAAAATCTAATAAAAGGCAAAAGCGTTAAAAAGTCAATTTACCTGTATATTTAGCCACTCCCTTGAATCTAAATGTTTCAAGAACTAGTGGTTCACTTTTTCCCTTGGAATTAGCAGCAAAAAGTCTAAGCTGATATGAATGTGCTGGATGGAGACCGTGAAGATGAAACTGAGGCCTAGGGGAACTCATGTTGTACCTCAGAGACTGAGTGGGTATTTCCACAACTTCCACTACAAACCATTGTGGCAATCCTCCGTCGAATCCTTCCAAGCAGTCTACTTCGACGGATTCTATTGTTTGATTCACTAATGTACAGTTGACAAGCGGTAGCGGCTTACCTACGCACATAAAAAGCACAGCCATAAGCATGATATACGATCTATGTTCCATGAGCCGCACTTAAGGAAATTCTGGGGAAGAGGTCTAGCATTTTAAATTTCCGTTAAAATGCGTGATTCCTTGCTCGATAATCAATTCCGCTGCGACCAGAGCAGTAGATAACCACTAAACACTCATTCATTTTCACATATTTTAAAGGAGTTGCCCATATTTACCCATGGATTGCTTAAAAATATAGTCATAATTCCAAACTCTTCACTTAAACAATGTTATTCGTACACATTTAAAGCTTAGGTTATTCTATTATGTATTTTTTGGCGCATTTTCTTTAAAACATTATCGTGGCCATAATCATTTTTTTTTACAAAACTGAGTATCGTGGCCTAAAAATATTATGTTTCGGACAGGACAACAAACCTTACAACCGAATTTTCGCTAAGTTGAAACTAATACAGCAGGAGTTATGCGTGATAGAGGCAACTTTATAAACATGATAAACTCCTTCTCATAACATCATGAACATGCTTGAAACGGATGTTTATGTCAAAAACTCGGTAATGAATTTTCCAGGGAACACAATACTTTTCCTATATACCGTAAGAATAAGAAGAAGGTAAGAATAAAGTAAGAATAAGAAGAAGGTAAGAATAAATAATAAAATCATCGCTGTATTAAGATTTGATCACAAGACCCTGCTGAGAACTCTGAGTGCTCGTAACGACCCCGGACTCATAGCCCTAAAAACACACATTTAACTCATAGCCCTAAAAATGCCGTAAACGACACCCTACTCGATATTTGTTGTTACTGCCCGTACTTCTGGTTTCCCAGTTTTTGTCGTTATTAACTTCTTATTCACTCAGGTAGTCCTATCGACTTTGAGTGGGTTTAATCGATTCAGTGTCCCAAAACTGTATTAGCAGTAATATGGGGGAAGTGGTAGTAACTGCCAGGCAAATAGGCTTCGTTGTTGGGCCCTTTTTGCCAGCTCCCTCAGATAGTGTTCTACTCATTTTAATTTCAAGTGTAGGTAAATTTCATCTAATCTAGACAGAAGAGCCGTGGATTTCTATGGTTCCTCTCATGCTTTTTTCAAGCAATCATACATATTTCTACTGACTCATATAGTCTAGTAAAAACTAGGAACAACACGTGCTCTTGCTGTTAAACCAAACCTCCTGACACTTTAAACTACAAAGCAGACACGCTATGGTATTATAATAAATCTACTATGAGGGTCCTAAATTTTGCCTATACCAAGTTTCATTTAGGGTAAGGGATCTTTAACCGGCACACATCCCCTCACCGGCTTTACGTCCCTTCTGAAGGACGTGGTACGCAGAATTGTTATCCCTCTCATAAAAATCTCAGAGGTCCGTGCTGGGATTGAACCCATGACTAAATAAACTCGGAAGTTTAAAGTCCATTGATTCTGTGTATTGGCCGCGTACCTTAACGACTGCACCACTGGTGACTCTAAAAACAATATTAACAGCGAATTAATTTCCAAACAAAAGTCGCTAAAATGTCAGCTCAAATGCTCTCTGATAAAAAAATTAGTACTGAATAACCCGAAAAATTGCCTTACCTCATGGGATTCACTACGCATGTCCTTGCCAATTTGGACTCACTTTCCTCATTACTTATCTATAAACATTACCAATCTATTTGTTTTAATAAATTTATACTAAAGTATGTAAAAGAACAAGAGAAGCGAATCCGAAGACATTATAAATGCAATTTATTCTATTTAATTGTGAACCAACTCTACAAATTCAACGACTATGAACGAAAAATTGGTTAACTTATTTGAAAGGGTAAAATTATCATTTAAATTTCTGTTAGTACGCTATGCAAATTGTAAAATATAAAAACAAAATGGTCAGATCTAAATATTCATTGGTTTTTTTTCGAAATTATTGTGATATCGGTTACACAGTGTCTCGATAAATAAGGTCCCAGGATAAAATATAATATATTTGAGTTGAAATTGGAAAGGTCAGATAATTAATGAATATAAAAATATATTAATAATATATAATATTATATATATATATATATAATATATATATATATATATATATATTTATATATATAACTACACACATTTAATGAATTATTAAATAATGACGAATATATATACAATGTTCCAATTTTTTTAAAAAATTATTGTTTTTCGCCCACTCAAGGCTTGTGTATTTGCGGGCCCTATTTCTACGTTCTTGTCTATTATAATATATCATTAATTCAAAACCATAAGGGTCGGAGGGAGGTATGATGATTTGAAATGTAGCACACTCTATTTTCAAATAATAACTAATTTTATTATTTCAGTGAGTACTTGGATGATGCCATTATGAAAATTAAAGAGTTAACAAAAAAAAAAACATTGATTATGTACGAAAAATAACATCTGATAAGTTGGTGTCCGTTTTGTCCACACACTCCTGTAGACGTTGTCCATACTTTTTAAGAAAATGCGAAACGAGTCATACATGTCTAACATATTAAGTAACTTTCATACTCTTAAGTCGAGTTGTCTGTTAGGATAGGATTTAACATGGTTAGGAAAGGTTTATAAGTACCTCCAACTCGATTTTTAGGAACCTCCAACTCGATTTTTAGGAAACTGAAAGACTGAAGGAAAGGAATTCAGCCAACTGAGGAGAACTAGCTGTATAAATGCACGTAACATCATTTAGTCAAGAGAGATTTTTAGTTCACATATTGTAACTCAATGCGGGTTAGAAATATTGCTGATTCATTTCCCCCTTTAGAAACGTGACCTATGTTTGGCACAATGATTTTTAAATTTAATAAAACTTACCCGCTGCCACAACTTGATAAACACACGGTGTTTTCTGTGCTCCCACTGCATTAGAACCCCAACAGGATAACGTCCCATAATCCATTTCTGACACAGGAGTATAATTAAGCGTTGAAACGGTTGCAGTCGATGTATATCTAGCAGGAGGTACTTCAGCTTGCTCTCCCGAATTATTAAAAGTCCATTTAAACGTCACCATAGGCGGGTTAGCTTCAACCTGACACCTTAAAACAACAGTTTCTTGTTGTTTCAACGCTCCGTATATTTCCTCTTTATCCTCGACGCAACGTGGAACGTCTGAAACACAAATTAAACCCAAATAAAATTTTAATGTGATTTGGTCAGAATTAGCATTTGTATATTTAGAATACATAATTAAATTTTAATTGATATATTTATAATCTCATTTTTATTAAGGATTATAGAAATCTAGTCAAAAGTAAACGCTGCATGTATTATTATTAAAAAAAATCTGAAGCCTTTTAATATTTAATTAAAGCGGGTTGCCGGACAAGTAGGATGGGGGAGACTTGTATTTAACCAGATTCTATGAAACAAGCTCCTCATTATCACTGCGCCGACATATTTTGTATTATAAATGAGCTTTTCCTCTAAAAGATATAAAAAATGAGTTTAAAAAATGGCTAGAATGATTTATAAGATTTTTCTCGGTACCCCTCCTTCCAGGTCTAAACGCTATATAAGGACCAATTTTATTCAAAACATAATCTTCAAAAGGTTCTCTTTTTTTAATGCCCTTTGAAAATAAAGTGGGTAAAGGCATTTATACCCTTTTTTCTCAAGCTTTTAAAATTATCTAGTTGAGTCGAACCGAACTGGCTCAAAGTATCTTTTTGCCGTCTGTTAAACCACAAAAATGATTTATTCAAGGTTGCCCGGACAAGCCGTCCTGCTCTTTGCATTTATAGCAGGTTCTCTTTTTCTTTCTTGCACGCTTCTTTATCGAGTAATACACCCGATATCGCTTTTGCTTGTGCATAATACAGCATCCCTAATAGTTTCTTTATGTGGTTTTTTGTTTTAAACCCCTCGTCTTATTGTCTACTGTCTATTAAGTGTTTATAATAAAATGAAGAAATCCATTTTAATAATAAATGGAAAATATAAAATGCCCTTAATCAGCAGAGACACCCCCTGATGGAATTTTTCTAAATATATGGCAAAATGTCATGTATTTATTATTTTTAATTATAAATACCTAACTATAATGAAGATTAAAACAAATAGAAAACAACAACCAATGCACTAAATTCTTCTTTTTCTTCTTCTGAGCGGAAAAATAAAGTAATACAAATCAAATACATATAATTGTTTGAAAGCGGCAAAAGTAGGTGATTTACTAACTCAAGAAAGTCAGTATAGTGCGAATTTATGGCCATGGCAGTAAAAGTAGATATTATCGGTCAGTAATTATTGTCCGACTTATTAAGTTTTACCTAAACTCTAAGAAAACAAAGAAGAATGAGAGTTGACATTTGTTGAATTTCAAGTATTTAAAAACCTAAAATCAAAAAAAGTTTTAATAAATGATGGAACAGTACCCAGATGTAGCATTGCTTTTTGCTTGTAATACTTTCTAGGTGTCTTGCAATTTTTTTTTTTTTTTTGGTTATTATTTAATAACCATTTATTTGTATTATAATGATTCTCGTACGACGAGTTAAATACGCTGTATTGACCATGCGGAAGTATCCAGTCGGAAACGCTACTCCCTCCACACGAAGTATGTACCTAGAGAGACGATCATTTTTAGCGTATATAATCTTCTGGACGAACAATTATTTCACTTTAATAATACTGTTTTTGCCAAATAACTTTTCAAATTGTAATTTTTTTATAGTGTAATTTCATTATCATGCAAAGAAATTAGAATTTCATCAAATATATGTTTTGTTTTAACTATCTTATAACCTAGGTTAACCTTCACTTCAAAAGATGCCATATTTAGGCGGGTTCTATTATAACGTCATATTACTCGATCAACCAAACCAATAAGGTGAAACAACCAAAGCGTATTAATTCCTATGGGATTCGATCATAAGAAAATGCTAAGTATACGTAGTGTACGCAGTAAATAAATAAATATATTTTTATCATTTTAGTCTTGGTGTATAAACGATTATAATAATCTGGCTTAAACTGCAAAATTATTTAAAAATGTTGATTTTTTGAAAGTAACGAATCGAATATTTGAATTTCAAGTCTTTTCTAATAAATTAAGCAGAAAGGAAATGCAGACTGCGTAGCCATTTGACTGAGAAAACTTTGTTCTCAATACATTTCCTTCTTCTTAGCTAGAGTATTTTCAATTTTAGATTTCTACACTAAATCGATACAATAAAACCTTATAAAAACAATTAGAATTATATTACTTTCTTGAATTAAATTTAGAGCAGTTTAATTTTTTAAACGAAACAGGAATATTAAGTAATATCAGCAAGGCCTATACTGAGTAATATACGGGCCTTCAGCCCGTAGATTTAGGCTGCCTTGTTGTTTAGAGAATTTCCATCGGCTCTTTCGAGGCCGATGGAGGTAGAATACATATCTACAACCATAAATATGTAGTGGAGAAAAATTTTCTCTTACTAACTGTTTAGTAAAAGGAACCTTCTTTTCACTCATTGGCGACAACGTAGTAATTAAGTTATTTTCTAATTGCGCCACTTAGGATGCACCGATTGAGCTAATAAATTAGTTAAATTACCAACTCACCTATATTAGCGGATATATTAGCAGGATTATCATAAAATAATATCAGTGAAAATGTACAGTGTAATAACAGCAACGGATATCAACAAAGAATATCAGCAACGCAGTGAGTAATATAAACGAGCTACGATTTTACGAAGTAAATAACAGCAACTTATAAAATAAACAAATAACTTACTTATTTGTTCATTTAAAATAATCTCAAAACTGAAGTCTTATTAATTTGCCGTCAGTTACGTGCAGTGACATCAATGACTTTTGAATCGGGTGTTCCAAATTTGATACTCAATGGATAGGTATTATAATGATCTTTATCATACTTTTGTACTATGTAACCTCATCTTTCAATATTATAATGCTATAGTTCTATAATGCTATAATTAAACGTGAGAACCCATAAAGCTCCTGAAGGTGTTAACAACTTAAACACACAACTTCAGCAAATTCAACCCGTCTAGTCTCCTGATTGTTATGCCATTGCATCACGCAATGACCTCTTATGATCTAATACTATATCATATGATACTACCAAGTTTTGCAAAACATGAATAGTTGACACAGTATATTTGTGCGTGAAACACCTAGGAAATGTAACAAGCAAAATGCAATGTTACATCTGGGAACTGTTCAATCATTCGCCAATCGTCATCATTGATGGCTCGAAACAATGTCATTTCTCACTCTGTTTCGTTACGTCTAACTCATCAGGGCACCGACAGAGCCTGAACCCACTCTGACCTTCAATTAATTCCGAAGAATGTAATGTGGCTCGACACATTCAATGAAGAATATTTGATGATTCAACAAATCATTAGTTGTTTTGACGGAGATTTCGTGGTATACACTCACAATGATGTTTAATAAACAAAACACACTCTAGAATTAAAAACAATAGATATATTGTCAACCACAATACTATAAAAAATAACAGACCAGTTTTGACTTGACGTCATCGTCAGAGCTGTTGACAGTCTGTAAACAGCTCTGATGATGACGTAAAGTTGAAACCGGTCAGTTATAATTGTTTTATACTATTGTGGTTGACAATATATTAATTGTTTATAATTCTACTGTATTTTTTTAAGATAAACCAAATACGTTTTGAAACGGAAAACTGATTCTAAACAAAAACAACTGTTCAAATATTTTCCTTACGTTAAATAAACCTTCTTCAAATTATTCTAACAAATTTTAAAATAATTACTACTTTATTAAATTTGAATTTACACACTGGTTTGAGTTTTAAAAGCAAGTTGTCTGGGAATTAGCCGAGCCATAAACTAAAAGGTTAACATACGCTGTGTAAAAAGTTACTTTATAATAAAAAGCCCTTTAGTTTATTATAGAACTAGAGTGTTAAAGTTACACGTTCAACCTAAAGATCACCGGTCCAGAAATAACTAGAGCTCAGAATGTGCTTTAACTCGAGTTTAGACCTTCCTTGCTTCAAACTTCTCTCTACGCTTCTTTCCCCCTTTATTATAATATAATCATACATTTATAACATAATAAAAAATTATAAAAAGTTAGGAATGTATTATTTATTAAAAAAAATTAAAACAATTGAAATTAGGATGTAATAAAGTTTTTAACAGTAAAAATCGCACGTTCGCTTTTTATACGTGAAATTTTAGAACAATAAATTTTAGTGTATTTTAATTAAACAATTGCTTAATTTATTGTTCATTGTTTGGTAAATTAACGCCAAAATATATATTGTGATCAATTTAAATAAAAATTATAATATTTAACAAAAGTCGTGTTTTATAGAATGAGTTGAATTTATTTGAAATTGCGCCCTAAATTCAAACAATGAATTTAAACTAAACAAATTTCAAAAATTAATTTATTAATAAGTGTATAACGGAAAATGTTTTTCAAAATAATTAGTTATCAGGTGCATAAAAATAGAATATTTGCACAATTTGTTTTATTGCATTATCTTTAAGTACGCCATATAAAAGAACACCCTGTAAAATATTAGAATGAAAAAACGTATACTTTTGATGATACAGCAAAAAAAACGAAAAATCTATTCAAACTTATTCTTTTGGCGGAATAACTGACTCAACTGCATGTGTGACGTCAGATGTAAGAATACCGCCGTGTAGTACAATATTCACTAGAGCAACACTCATAAGAGCTTATTCTATACTGTCAACAAGATGATACTGAAAGCCGTAGTCATCACGTTCCTCGGGCATTGTATTACCTGGAACACGAAATTGTTTTGTTTCAGTCTTCTTACATTCTATTGAACTGTAAGCAACTGTTGACCTTACGATATTTCTAACTAAAACTCCTATCTGTACCTTAAACGACCCAACCTTTAGAACGTTCCGTTTTCACCCCATTCTCTCACCCATTCCCCCTCTCCTCTTCTTTAAATGCTTAGTTCGACTATTTAAAATTAAATTAAATATTTTTTTTAAAGCTTAATAAATTTTTTAAACACATTTAATCATTTTATGAGCAAACCATTTTTTTTTGGAAAAATGCAAATACTCTTTTGCATGTAATGCCGTTATAAAGAATTAATCTATAATGAAGTTATTATTTAAATGTATAAGTAACTTGAATGTACTTAAAGTCCAGCCTTACACTTAGTTAACTTGGTTATATTTATGTGGGGTTATACGAATTCTGTTGATAGGTAAGTTTCTTCGCAAACTTCATTCTAAGTTTTCTAAGAAACTTTTTTATCACAAATAAAATTAAAAGATATAAATTGTTTAAACTCCTCATTTAACAGATTGGATTAGGTTGAATGGTTTAAAAAATACTATGCACAACACACACACTAACTGTTTGTGTGTATGGTAGTTCGAATACTATATTTTTAAATTTCCGGTTTTACCACAGTATTTTTCGAGTATTTAGTCACTTTGAAATGCGCGAATTCGCGCCATATAGCCTACTCGAAAATGATTATCACCGACAGTTATTTTGGTTTTCTTTTGTTTGCCACGGTATATATATATATATATATATATATATATATTATTATTATATATATTTATATATTATTAAAAAACAATATATATATATATATATATATATATATATATATATATATATATATATATATATATATATATATATATTTATTTTCACCTCAGATATGAAAATATACTAAAAATCACGTTTACAAAACAAAATTAAATAATTTAGCTATAATGTTGAGTACATATTTTAAGAATAATGCTGCTTATCCTTGTTCTCTATTAAACTATGATTGTCAGTAGAAAAATGGTAACCCACCAAAAGATACATATTTTTTTAAAATATTTTTTAGGTATATCATTTGATACTATCGAGTTTTGTAAAATATGAATAGTTGACACAATATAATTGTGCGGGAGACAAATGCAATCTTACATCTGGGACCTGTTTTATCATTTGACATTCGTCATCATTGATGGCTCCACATAATGACATGTCCCATTCTTTTATGTTATTTTTATTTTTATTTATGTTATTTTATATTACTTTGATGTTCCATAAATGTGCGATGCAAGCACTTTTATGGATTTATTTAACTTAATTTATTTATATTATAGGATTTATACAAAGCTTAAGTGTACCATTAAAAAAAACTTTTTTATTTCATCCTTTTGCAGAAACCAAAAACCACAAAGAAAGATCTTTTGTAACAATAAAGCAAGTAAGGATGTACAGGCTAAGACTTGAAAGCGACTTAATCTCTGGGTTGACACGCACAACACACCTATCGAGGGATTACTCTGTTCAACAACTCCAGACAACTTACTTAATATCTGACTAAGCCCGACGCCTCCACCTTGTCTTGGCTTAGTCTTCATAAGTAATTCTTAAGTCTTTAAAATCCTATATTAATACTTTTTCTGTATGGAGTTGTCCTACACAATGATTTAAAGAGGTATAAAATTAGTTTATTAAGGAAATTCATTTTACGAGTACGTACCATTTTACGATTGTGAACCATTTTACGAGTACGTACCATTTTACGAGTATGTACCATTTACGAGGTACCATTTTACGAGTACGTACCATTTTACGAGTATGTACCATTTTACGAGTATGAACCATTTTACGAGTATGAACCATTTTACGAGTACGTACCATTTTACGAGTATGTACGAGTACGTATTTTACGAGTACGTACCATTTACGTTTTACGATAGTGAACCATTTTACGAGTATGTACCATTTTACGAGTACGTACCATTTTACGATAATGAACCATTTTACGAGTACGTACCATTTTACGATAATGAAACGTTTTACGAGTATGAACCATTTTACGATAAAATAAACCATTTTACGAGTATGTACCATTTTACGATATAGTGAACCATTTTACGATTGGTGTACTGCCACAAAGAGAAAAAGACTTGACACAAATTTCAATTTGTTTAATCATAACTGGTATTTTTCAGAATTTACCTTTGATCATCAAGTTCGTCGTTCGTACGCGGTACATATGTTTTGATCTATTTATGATTTAGTATGCATGATTCATCTCATTATCTTTATTAGTTCAAGTTTGATCAAATGAATCGTATACGTCCTTAAAATTGTAGAAAATTAGAACATAAATCTACTTAAGTTAAAATTTGGTAAATATTTTATT
>JACMZG010001893.1:4645728-4836541 GCA_018340805.1 Microvelia longipes | reverse complement strand
ATATTTTTTTACATTCTAATTTGTATTAATCGATTAATAAAGTATTTAATGTAGTTATTGTATTGTTATAGTTTTTTATGTAGGTAAATTTTATTTCTTGTTTGACAAGTAGGACTTAATTATCACAGAAGAACTTGATGATCTCTAGCTAAATAACATCTGCAGTAATGGTCACTGTTATGATCAGTTAACAGAATGCAGTCTGGGAGCGAGGTTCTGCGATTTCTGGTTTTTTTAAAGTTCGTGACCAAAATGAATTAGATTGGTTCGATTAGGTTTACGTCATAGGGGTAGGTTATAATGTAGCAGTGGATCTTAAGGTTATGTTTTTTTAAATGGGAAAAAGTTATTTTATCCAATTTTTCGAATTACGGTTTATAAACTAAACCTGCAAATATCTTCAGAGAGGGCGGTATTTTTCCAGGTATTTCCAGAAAGGTAAGGGGAGCCTTTCCTCGCTACGGACCAGGTTCAGTTTAGACTACTAAACAGATATCAGGAGATTTGTCGATGTAGGACATGACTCATACTAGAGCAAGAGCTGGTAGGGGCAAATGCCCAGGTGCGACTCTGTAAAACGAACACTGCTCTCACGAAATTGTGTTCATCTAGCAGACTTCCTGTACTTTCAGAAAATAACTCCATTTTTTCTTACTGAGCAGGACTTTTTAATTTGACTTTTAAGAAGTATACTTTCAAGAAATCTATGAGTTTTTAAAAAAGATCTGGCAATTCTATTACTTTAAAATGTATTAGCAGTACTTTAAAAAAAATTGTTTTATAATATACTGTGGCGAGGTATATCATATAAAAGGGACAATGTAAAGTTTTAAACATTTAGAGTCAGTCAGTAAGTTGATTTTGATAAAATATGAGTTACATGTATTTAGCAAGATAAAGCATGTTAGATTATATTATTTTTCAATTCGCTGCGTTTTTTACCATGGTTAGAACTATGGTTGTTCCAACAATGGTTAGAACCATTGTTGGAACGACTATATAAAATAGTAGAAGAAGAATGTCAACTTACACATAACTTTAAGAGTGACAGGGTTAGAAGTACCCTTTCCTTCCGAGTTGGCAGCAAGGCAGGTAAATTCACCAGCTGTGTGTCTATTGACACCTTGTAGTACAAGACTGTGATCACTAAGTATTACACCTCCGCTGACATTGTGGTGCAGTTCTTCACCCTAAAACATTAGAAAACAGATTCTCAATTTAGTTAAAACACAGAACTTCGGATGACAATTTAGTTAAAAACAGACCCTCAGATGACAATTTAGTTAAAAAACAGACTATCGGATGACCCTCGGATGACAATTGGTCAAAAACAGACCCTCAGATGACAATTTAGTTAAAAATCAGACCCTCGGATGACAATTTAGTTCAAAAAACCCTCAGATGACAATTTATTAAAAAACAGACTATCGGATGACCCTCGGATGACAATTGGTCAAAAACAGACCTCAGATGACAATTAGATCAGACAAATTTAGTTAAAAATCAGACCTCGGATGACAATTTAGTTCAAAACAGATCCTCAGATGGAAATTATTCTTTTAATAAAATATAGACACAACCCACGTCGCAAAATTCATAGAGTTCAAAAACCTAATATATAATAAAACTAGACTAAGACAACATTTAATGAAGTTATAACTTTCAAACGCTATAATATGCGAGTATCAAGTTTAACTCTGTGAGAAAAAATATCTTAATCAAATCTAAATTAACATCATAGTGCAAACAAGCTACATAATACCATATTGATTATGTCAGAATTCTAAAATTATGGTAATATATTATTTGTAAATAATATGAAGCAACAATATCTACATTACTTAATTGTAATTCAAATAAACAAAATTGCTAGAAATGTTTCGATTCACACACGCAGTGCGCTTGCTATCAATGAACATATAATGCTGGAATTGTCATTCTTGTTTCTCTGAGCTTAGTTAAGTTCTAAGTAAGTCGTGCAAGTTATAATTCAAAGGTCGAAGTAACATTTTCTACAAGCCTAATACTAAATATACAGTTTTATATCAGATACGATCTTAGCCGACAAAGCCACTTGTATTTTTTTTTCTCTGAACCCGTAATTACCACCTTTAGCGTGGGCTTACCACACCCCCCTGGGTTAGGAGAGTTAGTGTGGTTCATTTTGTGCGGTTTTTACAAAATATGAACTCACCACAGTAGCGGTAAATCCAACCACAGTGGTTTAGAGTAATGTTTTAACTCGTATTTTTCATCTTAAACAATTTAATACATTATATTAAGCCTCTAAAATATCAAAATGTTTGTCTTATTTGTATAATCACAATGCGGCTCATCGGGAATAATCCCTGCGGGAACAACCTCTGATGTAAGTGTAGTAGCAAAAATTGTAGTGTTTTAAGAAACCTTTAGATTACCAAAGGAATCTGGGCTTATATTTTAGCCTTTCTACTTCATTTTAATTTTCGGTCGCATAGAAAGCTTATACACATTCACTGGGTCACACACTCGGAAATTTAAAAATTGCAGGAGGACACTTAGTGTTTTACTTTTATCTATAAATGCATTTCTTTCGTTTTCTAACTATATTCTCTGTATTTCATCTGTTCCATTTTGTTCTACATTTTCTGTATTGGTAATTATTATATTTCATTCTATGTTCTCTGTATATGTATAATTCCATTCCCCACTGTTGTGTTTGTTTTATTTCTCACTATATTCGCTGTATTTTCATTTGTTCCATTTCTCACTATATTCTCTCTAATTATATTTATTCCAATTCCGACTGTATTTGCAATTAGTTTATTTCTGAATATATTCCCTGTATTTGCATTTGGTTTATTTTTTACTATATTCTCTGTATTCTTATTTGTTTCATTTCTCACTATATTATCTCTGATTATATTTATTCCAATTCTAACTGTATTTGCAATTAATTAATTTCTCAATATATTCTCTGTATTTGCGTTTAGTTTATTTTTTACTATATTCCCTGTATTTACATTTGTTCCATTTCTCACTACATATTCTATACTTGAATTTTTTTAACTTAGTTATTTTCTCTAATTATATTTATTTATTCCGTCTCTTACAGTACTTAATTTTTTCCCATTTATCTTTATATTCTCTTTATTTGCATTAGTTCTATTATTTTCTATATTATCTTAATTACATTATTATCTTAATTACCATATTCTCTGTATTTACATCTAATTCATTTCTCACTATATTTTCTGCATTTCTATTTACTTAATTTTTCACTCTATTTGCATTTGTTCTTACTACAATCTCTTTGCATTCGTCCCGTTATTGGTTTTAGTTTGGGATTTCACTGACTAATGGTCAGATTTTATGTTTAAAATCAAATGCGTCTTCCGATATTTTCATAAATATCTAATAATGTTGGAGTCGTAATGCGGATCAAAGCATTTAATGATATTGTTTCAAAAATAAAATCTAAATCAAAAAGTGTAATAATCCTAACCAATGTAGAAACTAAGAGAAAAATAAAGTCTAGGAGTGTTAGGTCAGTTAAAGATGAGGTTAAGAGAACCGGTAAGTATGGTAACTCGGTTTGTAGATGATTTTCTACCAGTATCTCATTCTCATCACGTACAAGGATGACAATTTTAACTTAGAAAAAGAAAATGGGCATGTTGGGACACACATCGTGTTTCCTAACACTCCCCTCATCTTTCCTTTCTTCTTGCATTATGTTACTTTATCTTGAAAATAAGACTTTTTCTTTTGTTATTAGAAAGTAAACGATAGTGCTTGAGCTCAAATGAGGTTGAATTGACTGCCATTTCAGGTAACTTTTGAATCTTGTAATACAGTGCTTTGATCGCAGAGCGTAACAGTTGCCACTATCACCTTAGTTGGTTCTCGCTGAAGTTATCCCTGATGGACCACAAGGCTCTAAACAGCCATCATTATCGTCATCAGTGGCCTTACCACGCTGAAGACCAAATGATCTTGCATGGAAGAGAATAATACCCTAGTTGAATTTTCATAAAAATGAATGAAACCACTAGTATTACCAAAGATTTCGATGTTCGGTACATAAGAGTACTTCTCTGTTTAAAAAGTACCATCATTCGGTGATTCACCTGATGATTAGTAGTTACGCTACGTGACTATTTCACTCTGAACTATAATACCTTAAGTTTAACGACTGCACATGGGTTCAACCCTAGCACGTGTCTGTGCATAATGTATAACTCTGTTTACTACTTACTGTCGGAATAGACAAAGCACAGTGCGTGGTCCCAAACCTGTACTACCCCTCGCATTCGTTACAGATCCTTAACCTATAGCTTCTTAGGTTTTAAGCAAAATTTATGACAAAATTTGCTTTAGAAACAATTAAGTAAGGTCTGCTTTGTGTTGAAACAAAGTTAAGAGATTGGTTAACAACTGCGAGATTGAGGGATTGGTTGGCAACTATGGGAAGGAAGCAAGCGAGATTCAGGGATTGGTTGGGAACTATGGCGAGGAAGAAGGCGATATTTAGGGATTGGTTGGCAACTATGGCGAGGAAGCAAGCGAGATTCAAGGATTGGTTGGCAACTATGGCGAGGAAACAAGCGAGATTCAGGGATTGGTTGGCAACTGTGGCGAGGAAGCAAGCGAGATTCAGGGATTGGTTGGCAACTATGGCGAGGAAGCAAGCGAGATTCAAGGATTGGTTGGCAACTACGGCGAGGAAGCAAGCGAGATTCAGGGATTGGTTGGCAACTATGGCGAGGAAGCAAGCGAGATTCAGGGATTGATTGGCAACTATGGCGAGGAAGCAAGCGAAATTCTGGGATTAGTAGTCAACTCTGTCGTGGGAGCAAGCGAGGTTGAGATTAGTAGTAACTCTGTCGTGGGAGCAAACGAGGTTGAGGTAATAGTAGTCAACTCTGTCGTGGGAGCAAACGAAGTTGAGGATTAGTAGTCAACTCTGTCGTGGGAGCAAGCGAGGTTGAGGGATTAGCAGTCAACTCTGTCGTAGGAGCAAGCGAAATTCTGGGATTAGTAGTCAACTCTGTCGTGGGAGCAAGCGAGGTTGAGGGATTAGTAGTCAACTCTGTCGTGGGAGCAAGCGAGGTTGAGGGATTAGCAGTCAACTCTGTCGTGGAGCAAGCGAGGTTGAGGGATTAGTAGTCAACTCTGTCGTGGGAGCAAGCGAGGTTGAGGGAATTAGTAGCAACTCTGTCGTAGGTTGGGATTAGCAGTCAACTCTGTCGTGGAGCAAGCGAGTGAGGGATTAGTAGTCAACTCTGTCGTGGGAGCAGCGAGGTTGAGGGATAAGTAGTCAACTCTGTCGTGGGAGCAAGCGAGGTTGAGGGATTAGTAGTCAACTCTGTCGTGGGAGCAAACGAGGTTGAGGTAATTAGTAGTCAACTCTGTCGTGGGAGCAAACGAAGTTGAGGGATTAGTAGTCAACTCTGTCGTGGGAGCAAGCGAGGTTGAGGGATTAGCAGTCAACTCTGTCGTAGGAGCATGCGAAATTGAGGGATTGCTTCACAACAGTATCGTGGGAGCAAGTGTTCCTCTTTCATTTTTAAAATACACTACATTAAAGTAAAGCGGGCATAGTATAATATACAAACAGCAGGAGGATATGGTTGAGGGAATCTAGCTGTTAGGCCAGGATCTTATAAATACCTTGCGTATGCTTTTAATTCTCTCTAAACCTTTGTTGGCTTATTCTCACCCCTTCTTATTTACAAATACATAATATTCTTAGTAAATAATTTAAAATCTGATTACCAAGGACAAAAAATGTATCATAATCGTCAATTAATCATTATCTTTAATGAAAAAATCGTTAACCTTTTTTTAATCATTTACCGCTTTAATCATGATTAAAGCGAACGACGAACTTTAAAATTTTTCAAATTTGTAAAAATATCAGTTTTTTCACATTGTTATTAGAGTGTTGTTTTGCTAACTTACATTATGGAACCAAGCTAGTCGATATGTTTTCGGGTTAGCTTTGATGGTGCATTCAAAATAAACGTCATCTCCCTCTTTGATATCATCTGGATTCAAACTGGAACCCATTTTGAGACTCACAACAGGCATGTCTGAAACACAAAAAAATAAACACTATTGTCAGTTTTATTGTATGTGTATATATATATATAATATATATAATATATATATATATATATATATATAATATATAATATATACCATATTAATATGTGCGGTCAATTTGGGAAATTCATTAGTTCTGTTCAGAGCCATACACAAGAACTCTACTTCATTTATTTGAATCTGCTAAAAACAGTTATTATTGCGTTATATTCTCCTAAAGGTGCTTGTGCGCGCATGAATCTAAGATTTAGTACAAATAATTACAAATTCATAATAACTTTATTTACTTATTTACAATGCATAGTGCGAGCAAAAGTGCCAAAAACAATGTAAAAACCATGCTAGCTTCATAAGTAGTAATTAAATGTATGGTTGAGTAAAAAAATATAACGTCCGATGAATTAAGTGCCCAACCTAAGGTGGACATTGTGTGTAATGTCAGGGCAATGTGGGGAAAAAAGCTCATAGCTCTCTAAATGTCCAAGAAGGCCGGACATTGTGTACAATGCCTGAATAATAATGCAATGCCCATGCGCATTTAAATAAATCATCTCATCATGCCTATCTCTTTTGGTGCGGTAAAAACTGTTTTTATATCCAAAGTTATTGGATATAACTTATTGGATATTGAGGATGGAGCGTGGTCATTACTTAGAGAGGTGACTTTCCCACCTTCCTACCCAATACTGGTCTTAGTCGGCTTGTCTTTATATACACCTGAGAAATCACCGCTTGGTTAGACTAGGTGACTTCCCTACAAGCCTCGCCTTGTAGCGCGGTACATGACAAGGTTTCATTATTGTTGTCCCCACAGATCCGCCGGAGAGCCAAGTGGAGTCCCAAAGTTCCACATACTGTAGGGTAAGAGTTAGGGAGAAGCCCGGAAAATTAAGTCTTAAAAGATAATGCCTTTAAAATCCACCTTTGAATTAAAAGAATGACATAAAAACCACCGCTTGACGTTATTCCACCCACCGGTGAGCTAGACGCGAGTTAAAAGACAAGCAAATGCGAATGATAAGCATAAGTGTGAAACTGGATATAGGGATGTACGAGCATTAATGACTCTCATTGGATTTGAGATACGGTCATCTTCAGTAATCTTCAATAGTCTAGACAAGAAAATAAGACACATCACAACATTAGAAAATTTTAAAGCTAAACTCAAACAAAAGGTCATAGACACTTACTAGACCGAAAACACTCTTTCATTTTAATTTTAAACCCTGACTAACGTCTGACAAATGTTAACTAAACTCTAGATAAATTAGTAAATAAATATGATGGTAACCTAACAACCACAACACTGAGTTAACTCTCATCCTTATAAAACTATAATAGTTTTAGTTACACTGTCAATACCATTTTCAGAATTAAAAACATAAATTATTATTATACAAATTAAAATACAAATTATTGTAATAAAATATTTCAATTTAAATTACATTTTAATTTGATCAAAAAATTAAATAAATCTTGCATCGTGAATATCTTCTTAATTTTCTTCTTCTTTATTCTTTTATAATTTAAATACTGAAATTAGTACTACTGACAAAAGCACTTACTACTTGTATAGAGATGTTGAAATTTTTTCTAAACTAATAAGAACTCTCCCTCACGGCACAGGTCATGCCTTTTGTGAGAAATATTCTCTACATTTTTTATTATATATTATAATATAATATAGTGATATTTTATATTATGTATCTGTACTAAAATGATAAATTTAGCAAAAAAGAGAAATTTATAAAAAATTAATAAAAAAAATCTATGTAGGCGAAGTCCAAAGATTGATATCATTGGGCATTGTGGGCTGTATGAAATCTACTCCTTCAGCTGCCCTGGACGTTATTCTTGGGCTAACCCCCTACATGTCTGGATCAAGAGAATAGCCATGGCTACCTGTCTGAGACTGGAATCTAACAGTCAGTGGAAAGATGAAGGCAGGGACTATGGGCATGTAAAAATTTCAAAAATAATTGAAAGAGAATTCCTATCCTAAAAGCAGGGATTCCCAAGCACCAAATACTCTTAAGCTTAAGCGATCCTTTACCTCTAGGATTCCTTCAAGAGACGAGTGGAAGTGTGGAGAGCACTCCTTCCCAGAGGGATCTCTCATCTGCTTTACTGACGGCTCGAGGATGGAAACTACGGGTTCGCTGGAGCTGGACTGTATATCAAGGAGTTAGAAGAGAAAAGATATTACCCACTAGGAAATCTAGCAACTGTGTATCAATCCGAGGTCTTTGCTATTTTAAAAACTTCGGAATTTTGCTAGAAAGGGATATTCAAGATAAAAGCATCTTTATATGCTCAGATATCAGGCTGCAATCAAAGGCAATAGACTCACCCAGTGTCTCCAGTGCACTGGCAGGAGAATGTCAAACAACAGCTAGAGTTACTTGGGGAAAAAATAAAGTTACACTGGTTTGGGTCCCCTGGTCATTCTGAGTAGAGGGGAATGAGACCGCTGATGAACTAGCCAGGGAAGGCTCCTCTGAACCCTTTAAAGGACCAGAACCAGCTATAGGACTTACCAGAAGCAAAGTCAATTTCCTTTTAGATGACTGGGCGATGGTGAAAACCAGGATGCTCTTCAAACCAAAGCTAATTGCAGACAAGCTAGGAAAATGTTGAAGAAAGCCAACAAAGCCATGAGTATATGGCTCTCTCTTTGGGAGGAAGAGCTTAAGATACCTGGTAGGTATCTTGACAGGTCACTGCTGGCTTCAGAGACATTTGCATACCATGAAAATAAAAAGCAGAGCCAATGTCCAAGTGTGAAGTTGGGGAGGAGACGACAGATCACTTTTTGGGATCGTGTGAAGCATACGCTAGATTGAGGTTTAGTATATTTGGATCAGCCACTCTTCTGGACGACGACTTAATGAAACTCCCATGGGCAGACGTTCTGAAGTTCATTAAGGAATCAGACAGGTTCAAAGAGAATAGAGATTCTATTAGGTAAGAGGTGAGGACGTTCTTGGGCTGGCAAAAAGCGTCCAGAGACATAATTGCTAAATCTAGGATCTTCCCCACCTTTACTATTATTATTATTATTATGTAGGCGAAGATAGGTTTCATAGCTGTGATACTTTTTTTTACAAATAGTCTAGTAATTTTCTCATATATTCTTAAAAAGTTAATATTTGTTTGTTTATTAGATGAACAGACATTTTAATGAAGCCTTTAAGGAGAAGCAAAACATATATTAATCGAAATAAAATCAATTGATTTTTACAGTACTTAAAGTCAACTTGAATACCTCAGAGAAATTCGTATCTGCTCCGATAACCTTGTGCCATTTTTAATCGAGTACAACTAATATAATTTACTTTAATAGAGAAATCAACATAAAGACAGAAAGAAACAATGCGCTACTATTAGGCCACCAACGTACTACTTATCTACTCAGTAGTTTGTTCTTAGAATAATACTATATATAGAAGGGGCACTACTGATAACACGAAAGCCGGTTCACTGGTGCAACTAAGTAATGCTGCCACCCTAACAATATACAATTTTCTAAAAAAAGTTGGCAATACTTCCGGTTGCTGAATTATTATGTTCTATTATTAATTAATGATTGATTATTCATAAAATACTTATAAAAATATCGGTGCATTACAATATTTTAAGCATTTTAAATTTTAGTTTAACGTATTTATTAAAATTATATACAAATAGTAGTCCTCGTCAACTAAATGTAGATTCTCGTATTCCGCCACCCTTTTGCCATCTAAGACCAGTTTTATTAAATACTCTGCAGGTGTTTTAAGTTATTATATTTGTTCTTTACGATATTTCTTCATCAATAGATATTTATGACAAATATTTAAAATAATGTTTTGTTGTCAGGTTGGCAGCATTACTTAGTTGCACCAGTCAACCAGCTTTCGTGTTATCAGTGGAATTACATTGTGTTTACGGTCCTGTGCTCCTTCTATATATAGTATTATTCTAAGAGTTTGTTTGTCAAAAATGCTGATTCATTCCACCTACTTAGATATATATGCTAAAACATTGGTTTAACCCAAAAAAATAACGGAATATATTCAGTAAAATCAGTGAATGCTAAGAGGCGGTATTACTTAGTTGACAAAGTATCAAACTACTTCAGAAATAGTTTTTAACACTTATAAAGTATAAAATGTTATTTTGATCCGAAATATAACTATGGAAAGTAAAAACAATAAAAATATAAACATGATAAAATAAAATAAAAACATGATAAAATAAGAAACAAAAAAGCCAAAACATTTTGAAGGAAAAATAATGACTTCATAATGAGTTGGAATGATAAATTCTTTGGATTTATGTTTTACGTTCTGTAGAAAAACTTTCTTATTTTTTTATTGGATATAATGAGGAATTTAAAGCAAAAAGAAAACGATTAAGACTGTACAAGAGGCTTCTTACAGCGAATTTTCTCTTAAAAAAATCTAATATGGGGGGTGGCTGACGGGCTTTGGACCCGAGAGGATAGTGTAGCAAATATTTTATTTTATTTATTACTCAAAATGTTGGAGTTTTACATTTTTGGTAAATTTCAAATGGGGTGGTTGGGCTGCTTTAAAATACAACCAATTTAAGTAACATAAAATGCCGAAAAACATGATAAATAGCCGAAAACCCTAACATACACTTGGCAAACAACACATTTCGAGTAGAAGTCGATTTCGACGTTGAAGCTCTAAGTTAAATGAAACTGGTTAAGAGTCGATACTAAAATCTACGTAAATCCAGGGTTCCCAGGTTCGAATCTTTGTACCGTTAATATTCCTATATAAAGATAAAGATAAAGATAAAGATAAAGACTTTTATTTGTTTAAGTTACAGGTAAACTTGTATATATAATACAAAACAATATTCCTATATTGTTATACTTACACTACATAAGTTTATAACTACAAAATAATTCTAAGGTGAAAATCTTCAAGCCGGGCAAATTTTTTTTTAAATGTTGCTTCTTTGCGCGACAAACAAGTTTTTGCATTGGTTATCGGTTTATTCTTTATAACCTAAGCAATAGCAATACAACCGTAGAGATATATTACTAGAGGGGCCTTATTGGTTTAATTTTGAAGCATCAAAAAAGTCACCTGACCACCTTCGGCTATCAAATAATCAAATAATCAAATAATCAGTACAAAATTACAGTAATTTATATAGTAGAACGTTAATAATACAAAACAAAACACAAAAAATGTGCGGGAAACCGAAATTAATTGACTTATTATAACCTTAACTCGCTCTTGGAGGAGGTTTCAATGAGGTTACACAGAGCCCCTGAGAGCCCCAAAAAGACGTTTCAGGTCTTTCAATTCAAGTATATATCTCTATGAATACCACTCTTAACCCTATTTTCTCAAAATTTTTTAAAGAAAATACGCTAAACATTTATAAATGAGCATATACTAAGCTTTAAAGCATATAATGAGCATATACTAAGCTTTAAAGCATATAATGAGCATATACTGAGCTTTAAAGCATGTAATGAGCATATACTGAGCTTTAAATAAGTTTAAATAATGGTCAGCAATGCCGACTTATGAATGTTGAGCGTTACGAATAACCTTTGAAATAAATACATAACAATGAAGCAACAACTAGTAATCCTATCGCTCATTTAATGAAGTATACCAGAAGCACATACACCCGGCTTGCGGTCTCCCACAATATTTTAGTTGGTAGGGTGTTAAATATCAAAACGGTACATCATTTCCAATTTTAATTTTACACAGTAAAATTAAATAAAACGTGGATAGTTGGCTCAACTAACTTCTTGTCTTTTACCACAACAAATAAAAGTTTTAAACCTTTATTTTTACGTGATTTTACACTCAACAAATTTGCTCTTTATTTGTTATTTCCTTATAGTCTCCTGTTATTTCGAGTTCAGCAGTCTATTTTGATCTGGAATATTTACTTAAATTTCAAATCTATCATGAATCTCTATTTAATCTATGATTGCAACCTTCCTTTCAAGTCTTATAAAATTTTAGCAGTCTTTAAAGCAGACTCTACATCATATTACCTTTGGCTGTCCATGACACTGTATTTCAAGATAATAAGAGAAGTATATAAAAGCCCTTGTCGCCCGGGGCTAGATTCTAAGAGTCGGACATTTGACTCTTTTTTTATTTATAAAATTCCTCTCTTACTTCATTTTTTTACAGAGAATACTGCTCAAGCTTAAGTATAGACCAAAGTAGAACTCCTACCCCATAAACATGGGAGTGTGGTTTCGTTCCGTCGACAAATCATTCCGTCGACAAACTTAAATTATTTGTCGATGAAATGATTTGTCGACGAAGTGATTTGTCGACAGTAAAAACAATTTGTCGACGGAATTATTAGTTGACAAACTGATTTGTCGACGGTGTGATACGGAGCCAACATAGGGTACCGGGTACCTCAGAACGTTTTCTCATTACATCGGATATGCGACGATAAATAATAAATAAATAATTATATTTATTTTCTATCCAACGGCCCCCTTTCTGGCACTAACAATTCACTTTAATGTTCCCTCAAAATCCGTGATTATACTTGCTGAGTTAAAACGCCTTAAAAAGAATAAAAGAATTCAGTTGTAACAACTTTCAACTAAATTGATTTTTTTTATGTTTTTTAAATACAATATATACAGGTAATAAGACAAAAATTGACGTAATGCTGATAAAGCAACTGTTTCCTTATATTTAACTACACGCGACTAAAATCTCAAACCGATCGCAACAGTTTTCCGCAAGAATTTTCGAAATTTTTACTGCTGAGTCATTATTGCCATATAATGATGTTTTAAAAAATATTTTCCGAATTGCACAACTAAATATAAAGAGTGATTTTGTACCTTGCTTTTGCTCTCTAGCACTGGGGGCTACGAAGGTAACAGACACACACACACACTCAGATACATCTTTGTAAAAACCTCTCAGGAAGTCTTAAAAACACCAGAACTGGTTAATGCAGGAGAAATCCCGGTTTCGGCTTTTTTGCAAATACAATAATTTTCCTATATATCTACGATATAAATGCGGACGAGTAACAATTGATTATTTTACTTTTTCTGATTCCGTAAAATACTGAACTAGAAAGTAAAGAATTCGGACCTTAATAGCTAGAAGAAGGTCAATAAATAGCTAGACAACGGTAGGTTCAAGTATAAAAGGTAAGTGAGACTATTTTCTAAATGGTCCGATCCTTTCAACAAACCATTATGAATATAAATATAATTTAGTTGGTAACGGTAGGGGTCGAATAATATATAATATAATTACCAAACGATCTGATAGTAATTAGGGAGAGTGATTGATCACCTCAACTATGAAGATAGTGTTCTACCTTAAGAGTCCTAGTGCAGGATTGGTGTGTCTAATCCACAGAAGAGCCGCTGCTCTTCTCCAATAAAAATTAATGGCTTCTCTTCAATAAAAACTTATAGCAAAGTTTTTATTGACTTGAAAAATCAGGTACCGTCGATACTTGCTGTTAACAGTATCGACCATAACTGATTTTTCGATTGCTATTAACGTGCGGTAAATATAACTTCTTTAAGTTTTTTATTTCTTTAACCATAGATAGCTAGAAACAACTCGTGCCAGACTACTAACTGCAACAAAACAACTACTGCCAGACTTTCCTGCTGAGTTTTCTTCCTCTCGAAACCATAACGCAGAAACATATTAATATTTTTATATAAATTTCAACTGAGGATCCCAAATTTAGCCTAAACCCAGGTTCTTTTAGGGTTAGGGATCTTTACGAATACCTGACATCACACATGCTTGGAACCACCAAAGGACGGCACGTAAAAAGATTTTCATTCTACGCATAAAAATCCTTGAAACCCCGACCGTGTTTCAACCCGGACCGTCTGGATGAAAGGCGTTTTGGCCAATAATGTGTTAACTTGCTTATTTTGTTACCCTATCGAATAGTTTAATCTAATTTTTAATTTAAAATAAGTGCAATCACACACGAGAAATAGTCTTACTGGTTTCATTCCTGATCATAGGCTTAAATAGAATTTTAGGAAAACATATCAAGTCAATTACGAGTCCGATTTAGCCGTATACAATTTGAAAACGATTATGTCCCAAGTATCTAATGGTTTTAGAATTAGTCGATGGTTTTCTGAAAGTATAGAATGAGTTTGTCCGTCCATTAATTAGAAGAGGGACAGTTGAGTTCATATCGGTCGTTAAAGGCATTAAATTTAAACTAGAAGGGTCTAGCCGTGTGACAAGAGTTTAGTCACTTGAGAAGGCAGGGAAAACCTATGTAAAGGCTATCTCGGACCCTAAACTAGGCTCTACCTTTACAGCTAATGGGCCGATTTGGTCCTAGATGTAATTTAGTAAGGCACGTAGCCTTATTACGTGGGATTATCAAGGAGACCACGATAGGATAGTCAGTGTTATTGCTGTCTCCTTTTAACCAGATTCCTTTGCCTAATATCAGGGACACGATTCCGTAGTTACAATTAGTTCTAAGAGTTTTATACCATTAACTTGCTAAACAATTCAAAGTTATTAACAGATTCTAAATACATTTTCTTCCTAAAGTAATACAAAGAGCTAAACTAAACAACTTTATTAAGTGACCTCAGGAAGGTCAAAGCATGCAGATTTACCTAACAACATACACAATAAAAATCATATTTTCAAAATGGAAAATTCCTAATATATTGAAACATAAAGAAAAAATAAAATACCATTGTTAGGAAAAAAGAACGTTTTAAAAGACGTTCAGAAATTTCGTCAAGGCAGATGTAATATATATAAAGAGAAAAATAGCAATAAACGTAAGTATAGAAACTAAATTTGTCTTCTATTAATTATTTCTATTAATTTGGAAAGTAATAATGAAGACAGCAGTCCGAGTTTTATTAGATTAAATTATTACATCAGAGCTTTCGCACAAGAGATGCTGGGCATCATCAGTGAATCTAATAACAAGCAAACAAAACCATAAACCAATTACAAAAAACAGAAATAACAAATTCATACCAAACAAGGACAACAAACAATTCAAAACAAATGGAAGTTAATATTAAAATTATCATACTCATTTAATGCCCAAACTTACAATTTCTGTTTTTGTAATTGGTTTATGGTTTTGTTTGCTTGTTATAAGATTCACTGAGGATGCCAAGCATCGTTTGTGCGAAAGCTCTGATGAAATGAATTAATCTTGTAAAACTCGGACTGTTGTCTTCATTATTACTTCTCCTAATTAAGATTACTCACAGTCCATTAAACTTAATTCTTAAATTTGTCTTCTATTGTTTGAAAAATTAATTATTGAAATATTTAGTGCATAATACAGTTAGAGTACTTACTGATATTAATTAGGGCGAGATTATAAATAACCTAGCAAGTAGGCCACGTAGTTGGGCTTTATGAGTCCTAATGCAGGCATTTTTTGTCTAATCCACTGAAGGTCCGTGACATTTTATAACTAGAAAGAGCAAGTCCTTCACAGCCAGACTAAACTTTTAATCTCTAGAAACCATAAGGCCGAAACCCAGGTTCATTTAGGGTTAGGGATCTTTTACGAGTAACTGACATCACACAGGCTTGGAACCACTGGTCCAAACGTCCCTTTCGAAAGACAACACATGTAAGGATTTCCATCCCGTCCGTAAAAACCCAAGAGGCCAAGACCGGGATCGAATCTAAATTGACTGCGTCGAAGTGCTCGTGATAACCATTACAACCCTGGTATTCCTAGTTGCGAACATAAAATCACTAATCATCTGTCGCACTGTCACGAAGAAAAGTACCTTAGATTTATTTTTGTAATAACATGAATTATCAATTTATTAATTTAATTTCATTGATCAATTTTTTCTTTGAAAATTAGATAACAAGGATCTCTATATCTGACAAGGAAACGTACAAATAGCAATTTTTTTCTGTGACATTAGTAATCAACAAGTTTACGAAAATTGAACATCGGTGTAAGATAACACAATCATAAATGGTCTGCAAATCATCTAACAAGCTAAAAAGATAAGATTAGGTAAAGAAAAGTTGAGTGATATATTTATGAATGCAATAGGAGCGAAATGACGAGCCAGAGATAGAAATGTAAAAAAAGGTTTCTCAAAGGTAAGAGAAAATACTAGTCAACAAATAAACATGTCTAAGAAAGTGTAGGGGTGGAAATATAGGGGGGGGGGTGTAGTGAATTGTAGCGGTAGCGTGGTGGTGAGTTAGCCCCCCCGTGAGTCCGTCGGTAATTTTCCTCTTCTCAATATTATTTCGCTAGACGCTTTCACAAACCGTCTCTCCTATTCCCACGACATGAATTTCTTTCTTATCTCGGTAGTCGGGGCTATTTATTCCTTTGAGTCTGAGGGTTTTTTTGCTACGTGGTTTCGGGTAATTTTTGCCCCATCCTCCGCGACCTCTTTACAACAACCTTCTTATTTTTTACTCGGGGCGGGTCCGAATTTTTAACACCTCTATGAACCCGAGTTTCTCACACTATCTTACTCTTTATCTACAGCTCTTCCTTAAGAAATATATTCCCACCTACTTTTTTTTCATTTTTTTCTCTTCTTGTTTATGTAATATATTTCAGGCTTTTATTTTTCAAGTTTGTTTTTGTTATCGGAGAAAGGATAAACAGAAAACAACAAAGACTAAGATAGGAGAAAAAAGCATCATTATCATGACAAAGAAAAAAATATCACTTTGATATCTGGACGGTTCTGGAAATACCGTCGACTAATCAAAAGCAACGTCTTTAAACCTTTAAACCCCTATTACATGAAACCTGAAGCATATATAACCACTTGTCGTTCTTAACATTTTTAATTTAAGGTAGGAAATCAGGTCCGAGGTACCTCGGAACTTTTAATCGCCACATCAAATTCGCTACGCTCGTCCTCCCTATTATTCTAGGTTCTCAAAGTCATCAACATTTTTCCAACTAGTCCTAAACATTGATTTTCGTACCAAGTTTCAAATCTTTAGCCAAAAAAAGCTGGGACAGCGATAGTGAAAGTAATTAGGGAGAGATGAAAGACCACCTAGCAAGTAGGCGACGTTGTTGGGCCTCTTTTGCTAACTCCCTTAGATAGAAAATAGTGTACTACCTTATTAGTCCTAGTGCAGGCTTTTCGCGTCTAATCCACAGAAGACCGTGACATTACAATAGAAACAACACGTGCCCCGCTGCCAGACCAAACTTTCCTCTCGAACCATAAAGCAGAAAGGTATATATTTAATATAAACTACTAGGGTCGAGGGTCCTAAATTTTGTTTATACCCAGGTTCAATAGAGTTAGGTATCTTTTACGAATACTGACATCAGGCTCGAATCCAAAGGCTTAACGTCCCTTTCGAAGGACAGCACGTGAATGGATTTCCATTCCTCGCATGAAAATCCTAAAAGCCACGACCGGGATCGAACCCGGACTGTCTGGGTAGTAGGCACACGTGCTAACCATAACACCAACGAAACCCCCCTTAAAATACACTTGGAGCTACGAATACATCGGACACTCAGATACATATACACACACGCACATACATACAGACAAATAACATTGTGAAAACCACTCAGTAGGATTTAAAAACGCCTGAAACGGATTATTCAGGTTCGGATTATTAGGATTATTAGGATTATTAGGATAGTCGGATTATTAGGTTAGTACATGACGGGTAATCACCCATCATGTACTAACCTAGTTGATGCTTCTTAATTCTAGTTACACGTCAAAAACTGAAGATTGTTTGGGCGTATGAAAGATAAAGATTGTACACTTGTTAATTACATAAACGGACAAACTCGTACCAAATTTTGTAGTACCAAATTTTCGTACCAAATCCCTATTGTAGTAAGATACATCACTGGCAGTAGCTAGTGGTCAAATAATCTACCGAAATATCAAAAAATATCTGTGGTTGATGAGGACAATTCATCAACCACCAGGGTCCCAGCACTAGCATAGTGTATTTAAACATTTTTAAATGTTGCATGGAAGGCCTACTTTTGTCTTTATAGTATAACCCTTTGGCCACTCCACACATTAGATTAGTGAGCCCCTCACAGACAACATACACCATAGATATTTAAATACTTGTTGTATTCATTTATTTAAGTTTCGATGTACCCCGTACCCGATTTTTTAAATTATCTTTCTTATACTAGTAACACCAATTTTAAAACTCTCAACACCGTCAAAGTTTAATTTATATTTCATTAAAATCTATCGGTTAGGTAATCGTTTTAACGGTTCATAATCGCATGTAGTAGTGGACCATGCCGTAACTATCAGTTAATAATAAAAACCACACAAACACTAAAATATACACACATACGGACGGAATACTTTGTAAAAAAAACACTGTAAGGGGTAAATTACATTCCAAAATTTGAAAATCGAAGTAACAATTTTGGAGTTTTAGTGCAAAAACAGGGTACATTTCTTATATACCAACGTTATAATTGAAATTTAATATTGAAAAATTCTATATTGTTTTAGTATTATTTTCTTAAGCACCGATCTACGTATCTGATGTTAATATCAACATCACAAGAAATGATTGCTTCGAGATAACTACTAACGTATACCGAGTCTTTTAGGCTCAACAAATGTATTTAGGGCTGGATTTTGAAAACAGTGTTATAATAAGAAAGCTATATGAGAGAACAATCTGAGTATAATGACATTAGGTTTTAATTACGTGGAATATTTAGTGTACAGCGGCAGCTGTGTCCTAACCACATTATATTATATCAGATAATACAGTGCAACTGCTATAAACACGTATTTAATTAACATCCCTGCTCCTATAGTTTATTGAATTTCATTATCAGCTGCTTGGTATTCGAACGTAACTAGATATTGGAGATAAGTAAGATTATAGACTTCAGCGAATTTCCAAAGAAAAAATGGGGAAAAAAATAATCTTATAAGGTTGAGGGTTGTCAATGAGGACCCCACCCCCTAATGTAATGTGCAATAACTGAGCTAACTGTTACAAATAATGGTGTAAACTATCAATATTAGAGTGATTGTTTGGTACAACTCATTAGATATATTAATAAACTATTAAAATATATAAATAAATAAATAAACATAATAATACATTAATAGAAAGACCAGTAAAATCAAAGCTTAAAAACACAAATTATATATTAGTTTTAAGATCTTATGATTAAATATGATATTTTAATTGTTTATTAATGTATGTAGTAGGCCAAGTTGTTGGGCCCTGTTTGCCAGCTCCCTAAAGTAGAGTTCTACTCCTTTTAATTTAAAGTGTAGGTAGATTTCATCTAATCTAGACAGAAGAGCCGTGGATTTCTATGGTTGCTCTCATGCTTTTTCAAGCAATCATACATAATTTTCACTGACTATTATAGTCTAGTGAAAACTAGGAACAACACTTGCCCTCGCTGTTAACCAAACCTCTATACACTTTAAACTACAAGGCAGACACACTATAGTATTATAATGAATCTACTGTTAGGGTCCTAAATTTTGCCTATACCCAGTTGCATTTAGGGAAAGGGATCTTTAACAAATACCTGACAACGCAAAGGCTCGAGACCAACGGCTTTACGTCCCTTCTGAAGTACGTGGTACACAGAATTTTTATCCCTCATAAAAATCCCAGAGGCCGGGCTGGGATTGAACATATGACTAAATAAACTCGGAAGTTTAAAGTCCATTCATTCTGTTTATTGGGCGCGTACCTTAACCACTACACACGGGTGACTTATTAATGTATAGTTTTGTATATAGATTCTAAACATGCCTACAAAGATAGGTGAAATATATTAAAGGAATAAATCATTCAAAACTTTTTTAAGAACTGAAGTCTTCTTGATCAAGCCTGAGATGGAGTTCTAGAAACTTTCCAGTGCTACAAAGAACAAACTACTCAAATATTTCCATAATGAGCTTGTTATGGTGCAGAATAAAGCATAAAATTGATAATTAAACCAAACAAATAACTATTAGCTTAAATTCTGTTACGAGCATTCGCTCCAAAATACATTTAAACAAAAAAACGAAGCTCTAAGGAATAAATACCCATAAAAATAAAGAAACAAACCCCTTAGAAATAAAATTAACAGGTAATTCACCGGGAAAGTAAAGAAATACATTTATTCACCTTATTTGAGAACCTTAAGAAATTTAAAGAATAACAAAGAAAGGGAGTATTTTGACTCTTAATACTTCTTTAACTTGTGTTTAGAATAAACTTGTATTCGCTATGACTTAATGAGCGAGTCTTGGTAATAAATTAGAATAATAATAAAACGGTGCAACCTGAGGGTGCAGGAAATTTCAAAAAGTTATGTCCCAACTTAATGTCCCTTTTATTTAGCTCCATCTTAAGTCTTACTAGAGGCGTTTAAGACAGTATATATCACCAAATCGGGTATTAGGTATCTCAGAATATTTTTATTTAGGCGATTTTTATTTTATCTTAACCCTAATATTAATAATTTAACCCTAAATTACATAACATAATAATAACTTAACCCTAAAATAACTTAAGACTAACATTGAGACACCTAAGATATCCCTACCTAATGGAAATAAATATACTTAAATTTAAATATGGAGAACCTTAAAAAAAACAATGATAAAATAAATCGACACAATATAATTGTGCGAGAGACACCTAGGAAATGTAACAAGCAAAATGCACTGGTATAATCAAGCAAATGATATATGTTTTGCTTGTCATGCATGATGGCGGTAAGAGAGCACCGCTCGTCTCTGGTAAGTACTTCACATTATGTTCTTCGGAATTAATTGAAGGTCAGAGTGAGTTCAGGCTCTGTCGGCGCCCTGATGAGTTAGACGTAACGAAACAGAGTGGGACATGATATTATGTCGAGCCATCAATGATGACGAATGTCGAAAGATGGAACAGTTCCCAGATGTAGCATTGCTTTTTGCTTGTTACATTTCCTAGATGTCTCTCGCACAATTATATTTTGTCAACTATTCATGTTTTGCAAAACTCGGTAGTATCAAATTAAATATAAAATAAATCCCTTAAGGACAAAGCGAAAACGTACTGATAAACAATTAATAAATATGGGTAAAATGAATAAAGATTCGTACGTAAATATGTAATTATAAATAAAGTTTACATTGATTCCCTTTCTCAATACTGAACAGTGCGTGTAGTACTTAAAAGTAGTGCACTCTCCAAAAAAAACCACTGGTTGTCCTCAAAATTTGAGAAACGCTTACTTTATAATTTAGTATATCTTCGAACATTATTATCTACCCTTGTTCTCTATATAACAAGATTAGTTATATCAACAATTCTAGGAACAAGTTTTATCCTAACGTTACCCATCCACCTAACGACCAAACTTGACGATAATTAACAAAAGTGATCATAAAGATAAATGCTGATCCTCCGTGACAACAATGATATTGTTGAATAGCTTATTGTATACAACACTAACGTAGCATTAAACTAACTTTTATTTGTTTGATGTAAATCAATATCTTGTCATCGCACTTCCTCAAACCACTAAGAAAAGTCTGTCTATTCAGTGCTCAAGCGAAGTGAGCATACAATTTATTTTATTGGAAGAAATCCAGAATGTAAAAACGTCCAATTTATTGGATTTATCGTCTTGTGGTTGTATGCAAACAAGAAGAGATAAAAACGTCTGAGAGTAGAATTTGTCAAAGGATCGCAAGGCAAAGGTAAGATATAAGAAAGCGATGCAGTATGTAAAATGTTTCTCTCACAAAGAGACAAGTTATTGTTAGGACTAAGTTGACATAATACAACTTTACTAACACGTCTGCCTCGTTTCGACGAAATAAAGGGCTTTAAAGAAAAAGAAATATTTGCTTTAAGATGAGCTCCAGGAGGCGAGATTAAATCGTTTAAAAACAATACTGCCGTATAAGAAAGACTCTATAAATGCGAAACTTTTACCTTTTCCAGAAATGAGGTGGAATATAAGTTTACGGCTTTAGTAATGAAACCGTGTAAGAAAGACTTGCTTTCTCTGTCAAACTAAAGGAGAAAAACTGTCAGAGCTCTTTAGACAATCAGTTGTAATTTACTGGCGGCAAACAGTTGCTTCTTTACTTGTTTACTTACCCACTTAGCTCCCTCTCGCTTCCTATTTAAACTTAACTAAAACTTAAACACAGTCAATACGTCAGATCTTTCTTTGTCATTTTAAGCTAAAAATTTTCAAAACTAGTAATGATTTATTAAACCTTACTTCTTTGTAATTAAATTTCGGAACTTTATTAGATTAAAGTTTGTTTGTTTCCTTTGAAAAACATTTAGGACTTTACCGCCGAAATTATGGAATAGAATCAAGGACAATTTATGAAGGGAATGAGGTGATAGGGCAATTTTATTGAAACAATAAACGTTATTATGAGATAAAGAAATTAAGCCAAAACTTTCCATGCTAGGTTATAGTAATAGGCGCAAAACGTTGGTTTTGCAAAAATGTTTCAACATTTCAGATTCAAAAAAATCGGGTACGGGGTACCTCGGAACTTTTCCTCGTCACATCGGATTAACTACGCTCATCGTCCCTGCTTCGGAAATATACAATTCGCTAAATTTATAGTGGAACATGTCTTTGGACTTCTTTCTCTCGTCCTCAGATAGCAAATGCATCGTATCAACCATATAGCACTGACCACGCTCAATGCAGCTTAATTTTTATGATCTAACAAAAATCATGGATATACTTGTCGCATTGAAACGAAACTTCGTGTGCTTATTTACTAGGTAATAATATACACATGTACCTAATTTCAACTCAAATGAATCACTTTCTGATTTTTACTATTATTTAAAAAACGTATACAAATCATTTGATAAAAATTGATCTAATGCTGATAGTGAGATAAACTTAGCACGTATGTTAATCTTATACATGACAACATGCGTACCAAATTTTAATCGGATCGTAAAATCGTTTTCGTGTTTTATGATTTTTTGAAATTTTTTCTGATTATTGCGGGTTTATGACCCGCAAATGATGAAAAAAAAAATTGGAATTTTTTTCGGATAGCATAACTACAGCAGTAGACTGATTAATTTCAACTCTCTAGCATAAATACACTGGGTACTACGATGATAACAGACATACACACACACCTACAAACACACACACACTCAGACAACTTTGCAAAAATCACTCAGGAAGCCTTAAAAACGCCTAAAACGGATAATTCCGGTGACATCCCGGTTTCGGATATTTTTGCTAACACAATACTTTTCCTACATACCTATAGTATAAATGAAGACAAATTTATACCTACAGAATAAATGAAGAAACATTTTTGTCATAAAAATTCCAATAAAAATTAATCTCATTATTTATAACTTTAATTGATTTTACAAAAAAAGTAAAAATGTATATTAACCATAGATAATACCGATCAAGGAGCTAATTTAATTTGACTAAGGAGGCAAAGTATAGGTTTGCTCGACCATTACTCCAGTGCAAACTAGAGTAAGTTAGAGTAAGAACTCCAAGTTTTTCGGGCACGTCCTCAATTCTACATCAAACTACACTACACTGTGTTTTATTACGAATCTCGGGCGAAAAGGATCTAAGCAGAATCTTACTTGAAACTGCACTTTTTACTCCTCATAAAATACCGAGTAAAGTACAGTAAAATAAAGTTCTGGCGGGAAATCACTCTTATCACAAGCGATAACAATAATTTATGTGTTACTTATTTATTTTAGCAATATGAAATAATTTCAAAACTTCATTTTCGCAATTTTAAATGAATAAAACGAAATATTAGTGGTAATTATTGTGTTTGAAAATCTGCCTCTGTGGTCCTCGGAAGTCCGGCGTTCGCAGCCCAGGCTATGCTCTAAGATTATATACATAGTAATTAAACTAAAAAGATTTTGCTAATATTAAATAATTTTTAGAGAATAGTAAATGCAACCCATCTGCGGTGATTCCCGCAGAGCGAATACCCTGATGGGTCGAAAAGCCCTAAAACGTGCATTTTATTTATATTTTTTTTTGTGTTTATAATTTAAGGGCATAATAGACTATCAGTGTAATAACTGTACTGATTAATTACTATCAGCCTTACTTTTCGTTCAATTTATGAAATTATTGCATGGAATTAGAGCATATAGTTATACTTTCATTAATAAGTTCTGTCATTAATAAAAAAATGATATTATATTGTCCAATAAATCAAAAGGTAACTATCATATAGGGGCAAAATTATTACAATGATTTGAAAACTCACAGTTTGTTATTATACTATTGCCTCCTTATTGAACGTAAAATCTTAAACTCACCATGGGATGAACAAATGATGGCTACCGAGCAGTAATTAACTCCCTCGGCTTCGCTTCGTGAGTTAACTGCCCGTTTTTAGGCAAGCTAGGAAAAACAACTAAATAATCCCCTCGGCAAGCCTTGGGATTTACTTAATATGGTTCTTTCAGCTTTGGCCTCATAAACCAATCGCCGAGTCATGAATGATGACGAATGTCGAGTGATAAAATAGTTACCCAGATATAGCAGAACATTTCTCTCAATTATATTGCGTCAACTATTCATGTATTTCAAATTTTGGATTCAAATGATATCGATACACAGTTTCATCAAAATGACCGGTGAACTCTCCCATCGTTTATTACCATTTTTATTTTACTCATTCTGTATAGGTTTAGTATAGTGTTGAGGATACAATTTTGAAAGAAACATGTTATCTTTTCATTTATAAGATGTACTTACAGTGAACATTTAATTTCCACCTATCTTCGAGTGCTGAATCAGGGATGTACGGATTCTCAGCTCTGCAGGTTAAATATTTGCCATCGTCGTCGATGACTGGAGTATAAGACAGAATACTAACTGTCTGGTTCCCTTCTTCTGTTTTCTGAAACAAAAACCAAAACAAGTTGTTAAAACAAAACGCTAACAGATTTGTGAGTATATCATTTGATACTACCAAGTTTCGCAAAGCATGATTAGTTGACACAATATACTTATACGAAAGCCACCGGTGACAAAGGAAAGGTAACAAGCCTATTTTACACGTGGGCTGCGATATATTTAAGTGAAGGGAAGAGTGACTTTAGGCTCTTTCAGCGCCCTAATAACTTACACGTAACGAAACAGTGTGAGACATAACATTATATCGACCCATCAATAATGAAGAATGTTGGATGATGAAACAGTTGCCTGATGTAGTATAGCACTTAGCTCGTTACATTTACTATGTCTGTCTCAAACAATTATAAATTGTAGTGTGTCAGGTTACTATAGCGAAATACATTTAGTTACAGAATTTCAAAGATTTTATCGTAAATATGACGATATGTTTTATCTATACAGGGTGGTACATCACAGAAACATCACCCTGATTACTCACCTTCATTTGGAGCTACTGCGAAAATTGGTTTCTACCCCCACTATCTCGACCACTGGGTTTAAACCCAGTTTAAACACATAATTTTTTGTTTGGTAATCTGAGTAGCAAAATGCAACTCTGAAAAGTTTTAGAGCATTACCATTATATGAATAATTTCTAAAACTGTGTCATAACCTGGACAATTTGATACCAATTCCGATTTTGTCACAAAGGTCAGCAAGCCGGACTAAGTTTCTTTGGACTGCTTTCTTTTTGCTTTACAATCCAATTCTCGCCAATTCTTTCGGTTTATGATTCATAGCCTAAATTGAAACACTTTTACTTAATTGCCATATTTTTTGCAATTAGCGTTTTCCCATTAGCACATATGACTAGTCCGGAGTTTGCCCAGTTCATCTAGCCCTACCAAACTCAATCCAAACTCACCGCTCTGGCTAGTTTCTGCACCTAGTTGTGTGCCTAGTTCATCTAGTCTTACTAGCTCCTCTGATCAAGGTCTGACTTGGCACGCCCTCGTTTAACCAGTCTCACCCATCCAGCATCACCAAACTCTAGCTAGGCTTACAGCTCTGGCTAATCCAACGCGGTGAGATTAGCCACCTAACAGAGAACTCTAGCAACCCCGACATCAGTGTGCACAAACTCATTCTTTAGCCCTGACCTGAAGGTCAAAGATCTGCAGTGCTACTAGCAGACGTTTGTCTTTAAGAACCAAGTCACTTCCTTCACTTTCACAGACTAAGTTTTTCGGACATACGAAGGCTCAGTATATCATTATGACCTTCATCTCCCCCAGCCCGCAGAACCTAGACTATTCGTGAGCTGAGACAACGGAAACGAGGATCCATACTTGTCTCAGACCAACCCCGCGCTTTCGTATTAACAGCCTAGAAAACTACGTAAAACTCTGACAGGGTTAACCGACCTTGAATACAAGACCTCCCGAGTGTACAGTATAAGGGATATTCTCATATTAGGGTCCTCCCCCGGCTGGATTTGAACCCTCGACCTCCAGGTTAAAAAGCGAGTGCTCTACCACTGATCCGCATAAATGCGGTTCAAGGTGCTCTACCTTGAAATGCGCATAAATATTTTAAAGATTATCATAAATAAAATGTCCTTTAAATGAACACCAAAATGTTGTGAAGAACTGATTAAGCAAAGGCAATAATATTTTTGTACAAGATATTAAAAAAAGGCATATTTCTTCTGAAAAACAGAAGTAGAAGCGTTACTGTTTAAAACATGAACCATAAACCAAAACATTAAGCAATTGATGGATGATGGATTACTAAGCAAAATGCAAGCATCAAAAAAGAAATCCGCCAGGCTTGCAAAACTATGGGTCAGAATTATTTTTTTCTAATAATAAGAACTTAAAAACGATCGAAGTAGCTAGAATCCTAATTTTTAGCGAATTTCCAAAACAAAAAACACTCTGAATTTTTTTTTTGGCAATATCACTTTTATACCTAATCATTAATACCATAATAAGGTATTACATACCTAGCTTGGTCTGGCAAGCTAGTCATACGTGACAGTTGTACTTGTATAAATCAAGTAGGTATTTTTTTACATGCAACAGGTCAAACGATTCACGGAGACAATACCTACTCGACTTTTAGAGCTAGGTAAGCATGCATACTTTTCTCAAAAAACGGAAGATTTCAACATAAGTTTTATAAAGTTCCCTTCCTCTTGTTGCTCATAGGGAAGACGTAGAAGAAATAAAGTTACTAAAGGAATTTGATTAATACAATGTTTCAGCATACAGAGTCGAAATAACTGTTGTAGATCATTCTACAACAATGTATATTCAATATTAAATATATTATGGATACTCGGAAGTACAGCATGTTTTGATATCACGTAAAACCAACCAATAACAGCATCTCCCTCCAAACCCATCTGCTGCAGGAGTACATCAAGTCTTTATGAGACTATTTCCATATTTGAATAACCACCTCAGGAAACAAGGTTCGTTGTTTTAAGATGTTTTGGTTGAATGCGGCTTTGTGACGTCATTTGATTACCTAACAAACTTGACCGAGTTATATGACGACGATTTAGTTGCAGAGTCTTGAATGATAAAGTAAATCTATTTTGTCGAGTTTACACATTAACGTGTAAAGACAATAAGCTGTTCTTCTAGTACGTTTTAGCAATTTTTCTTTGCACATAATTGCCAGTGAGGTGTCTCGCATTTTTAAAGTATCCAAATTACTCTATTTTTGTGAAAATGACGCAGAAAAGAGTAAGTACGTACTAAGTACGCTTAGTCAGTACCTCACTTTATTCAGTGGAACTTCTTAGGGATGAACCGCCAAACATTATAGAAATAATAGTTTTAGCTCAAACAGACTACCTACGACGAAACAATCAAGTTGCTTACATCATCCACCAAGAAATAACTTTAAAATTGAAACTAATTCAGAAACAGACTAAATATTACGACTATATTCCAGAGATCGTTTTGGAATGTGAAACCTATACATCTTCTTACGGCCTACTAAATATAAAACGATACTAATAGACAGAACCATCGCGTACAACCGCCCAGATATAGTGATTGTAGACAAATTTAACTGTTATTGTTCAACTTGTAGATGTTGCAATCCCACTCTCTTATAACATAACTAAAACAATACAAGATACAATTTCTAAGTATACTTTACTTAAAGTAAACCAATGATTGATTATTCATAAAATACTAATATAAATATCGGTGTATTACAATATTTTAAGCATTTTAAATTGTTGTTTAACGTTTTTAATTAAATTTATATTAAAAGTAATCCTCGTCAACAATAAATAGATTCTTGTATTCCGCTATCCTTTTGCCATCTAAGACCGGTTTTATTAAATACTTAGCAGGTGTTTTAAGTTATTATATTTGTTTTCTACGATCTTTCTTCATTATTGGTTATTTATGAAATGTATATAAAACAATGTTTTGTTGTTATGGTGGTACCCTTACTTATGACCACCAGTCAACCGGCTTGTGATAAAAGTAGAATTACATTGTGTTTACGGTCCTATGCTCCTTCTATATTAGTAATATTCTAAGGTTTAAATGCTCTGTCCAACGTAAATATAACAATTAAAATATAAAAAAAAAACAATAATCTAAATGTTTAATTATAAAAGGCATTTTACGAAACAAAATAAAAAAGTGTGAAAAAAGCACAATAAATAAAAAATAAATAAACGTCAACCCGGCAAACATTGAACTTTCTTGATAAGCTTTTTTATTATTCATTTGGGCTTTTTTTTATCAAAAGAAGTCAAAATCGTAAAAAATAAACTTTTGAAGTTAAATGGAGGACATGAAACATGAGCAAATTGTGACATGCTAACAAAGTCAGCTCGGGCGCTGCGGTAACATTGCTCTTTCTTATAATCCATGCTCTTTGAGTTTTACAGCAAAAAAATTGTAAAAGGGAAAGAAACATGAGAAACATATTCAATGGTTTCATTAAAAATATTCATGGTTGTTCACTGTTTTTAACATTTTAAACAGAATTTTTTTCCTTCTTTTTTATCTTTTTTGGAGGTTAAGAGAGCAAAGGTTTTACGTTTTTGAAACATTAAAGAAATATTATATTAAGGTTTTTCTTTTGAGTATTAAGATTAAGTTAGCCATAAACAGAGTTGAAGTTGAAGGTTTAGGTATTTGAAATAGTACTTGATGAAAGTATTATATAGATTATTATAGATAATATAGAAATATAGCTATACAGGGGGGACAGACATCCCCCCTAAATGAAATTTGGGGTACTTTTTTTGTAACCATGTGTGTGATTGTTATCATCTTAACTCCATACGTTTATGCCAGAGAGTAAAATAAAAACTTGGCACAAGAAATCAATCTTTCGGTCATGTTGTGCTCACTAGAAAGAAAGTTTTTATGTCGTGATTGTATCGGCAATAATGACTCTTAAAAGTTTCGAAAATTTATAAAAGCCTTTAAAATGGTTTGACCAATTTGAGATTTGTCACATATGTAGTCCTACATAAGAACAACATAGAATAGAATAGAATAGAATAGAAAAATGTATATTTTGCAAACATATAAATACAATTGTTTATACATTACATTTTAGGCATGGTTATGAACCGTCAGCCGGAGTTGCACATGCATTAGTTTTTTAACATTATTCTACATTAGTTATAATATACATATATTTATACATTTTTATTTTGTTTTATCTTTATTTTATAATATATTGTGTTTGTTAATTATTGTTTGTATTAAATTATTATTATTATTATTATTATTTTTTTTTTTTTGGTAATTTAGTACTTAAAATTTTTTTTTAACATGCAAACAACACGCAGTAAACATACATATAACACATAACATTATCAAACTTGGTGATTTAACAAAAAAATATTAATAAAAATTTAAATAGATTTAAAAGTTAAAGAAATGCACTAAATCTCTCCTATAACTATAAGCACATTTTAAATATTGACTCAGTTTTAACCAACTTTCTCTTCCATTTAAGATGTCTATGATCTGTTCTTCATTTAGAGTCCGAAATCCAAAATATTTGATTCTGCAGCAACAAGAACAACATATGTGCAAAGTTTCATCTCATTATCAACATTAGTTCAATTTTTATCGAATGACTTGTATACATTTTTTTAAAAAAAAATATAGTTCAACATTTGAATATAATCTAAATGAGTGAAAAATCTATACACTTTACGTAAAAAATAAGAATACTAATATTTGTTTAAAGACGACAAGTATAACTACGGGTGTTGTTTGCATCATAAAAGTTAATCAGCATCGAGCGAGGTCATTGCCCGAATGGATGACCACTGGGAATAAAACGAATATATTTATTGTATGAGGACGAGCGAAGCGATTCCGAAGTTGTATGGATGAGTGAAGCGAATTCCAAGTGGTAAGGAAGAGCTGAGCGAATCCGATGCGATACGGACGATCAAATCGAATACGAGATGATGAGGAAAAGCTTCGAAGTACCCCGTAACTTGAAAATGTAATTGACTACAGGTGTCCCATACAACACGGAATTTAGTAAATTAATAGACAGCAGTAAATTGGAAGGTATACTTTTATTGGCATTGGATATTTTTGTCTAAGAAATCAATTTTAGCGAGAAAAAGTGTCCAAAGTGTAAAAATGAGATATTTTAACTCAAATTGAAGCTCAAATATTGAGATTAAAAATAATTTGCCAATAGAAAAATGCCAGAAATACAATGTTTAGAACATAAATCATTCACTACTTCTTCAATATTTATGAAATAATACGAATGTTACTGTTTTACCTATAGCAGTGCTTCTGACTAAAAATACCTGTGTTTAGGCTCTGTCAGCGTCCTGATGATTTAGACGTAACGAAACAGAGTGGGACATGACATTATGTCGAGCCATTAATGATGATGAATGTCGAATTATGGAGCAGATCCCAGATGTAGCATTGGATTCTCCTTGTTACATTTTCTAGCTTACTCGCACAATCATATCATATGTTTACTGTATTCGGTATACTGCGCTAAAAGCAAACGTTGGTATCAACAACAACATAGTAGTAATTTTTATTTTGATCAATTGACAGCTCACCTAAAATTAGCGAAGGGTAAAATTCTATTTGTATATTTAGAACTCATTCCTATCCAAGGTCGAGTCAGGATAAACCAATGAAATGTCTTCACTACAAAATTGATAGAGCTGTCAACATATATAAGGTAAAATTTAAAGCAAGGCACGTCCGGCGTTACGTTAAATCAAAGTATTACTAATAGTAGGTTGAAAAGGTTAGTAGATTATCGTTATATTGGAGGGATGAACATTTAATTGGCAAGGATTAATATTGCGTCCCAAACTAATACCTACCCACCCCTCTGAAAATCAATCTGTTTACAAGTTATTAATATTCAATAATGAATCTCTACGCGTATTCCTTCAAGATTTGAGGCTTAAAGGATATTTTTGAGAAAAATATTAAAATTTAAAAAATTATAAACTTTATTGGTCAAAAATTATTTTTTATATATAATTCTCATATGAGTTGCAACAATAAAAAAGTTTTCCAAATTTATGTCAACTTTGAAGGTTCGATACTAACATAAGATTAAGTAAGAATATGAACTACAGTCTATCTTTTAGTTTAAAAATCTCCGAGGTCATAAGTATTTTGGGGATTGACCAATCAGAGAAGCCGCTGCCAACCTCTCACTTAAAAGAGAAAAAAATGCCTACGACAATAACCGCTGTAGGAAAAAAACCTTCTCCCCGACAATCGTTCACTTTGTTTATGATTCTTTGTTTGATTACATCGTTTTGAAATCTACTTTCAAATTGATCTTAAAATAATATTTTAAAAATAAAACTACACAAAAGAAATGTAAAAAAACATCGCCAAGAAAATATGGGTAAAATAACCTGATTTGTTTACATAGTTTTTTTCCCGCTCCCCTTCTTGCAGTGATTTATTCATAAGAATCAATGGTGTCCAAACTGACCTGTCAAGATTTTAAAACTAAACGATAGACTGTAATGACAAGTTTAAAAGGCTAACGTTTTACAGAGAAGATGAAGCAAGATTTTTAAACATATAGCAAAACCTTAAAGATTCGCTGCCGAGACAACATCAAGCAAGTGCACCAATGGAATAATACAGATTTCATATTTACTTTATCCTAGAGAAGATCAAGCAAGTTTGTGGAACAAGATCATTTTTTTAATGTTTGCCCTCTTCAAACAAGATGAAGCAATTTTTCCTTAAGATATGTCAACAAAACTTAAACATATTAAATTTAAGGGTATCTTTTGTATAGAGAAGGTGAAGCAAGTTTGCTAAATAAGACAATTTTTGAACGTTTGCCCCCTCCACCTCAGACAAGCAAGTCAGCTTATCCCGATTCTATTTAACATAAACATATGTTAAGGTGATACTTCACATCGCTTACAGTCAAATTGTGTCTCCATTGATAAAAAAAACTCTATTCAACTTTATTATAATTTGTCTTGATATAATCTAAGATATAATTCAAGTTTTGCACTTGTACGCTGTCATACACTGCCAGTATCAACAATTGCGTACAGGTATCTAACTTTGTCGTATACGACATGCCCATCTTCACTGTTTTGAAATCCCTTTTTCATAGTCCTCAGAATTTGATAACTACCTGATTATCACATTAGGTAAACATAAAGCAGTATGTCTTCGGACTAGTTTCAGTCAGACTAAGACAGTAAAATTCTGTTTTGTTCCCAGCGTTCTCGAATCCAAACACTGGACTAGGTCAATAAAGCTTTACATAAGTGATCCAACAAAAACAAAACATACATTATTGTATAATTGATTATTGCACAGAGAAAACACATTCCTTTTCCTATAAGGCTAATATAAATAATAATAAAAAGTAAAAATTCTACTGTAACTATGTCTCTATCCTTTTTTCCCATTACTCTTTACACCCTTTTAAATCTTGTCTTCGATTTCATGAAACTTCAAATAAATGTTTAAGAGCTGGTAAAAGGTAAAAATACTTAAAAATGTAGACCTAGTTTAGGTTAATATCTATATATTATATAGGTTACATATACATATCGCAAAGTTTCACCATGCGAAGCTCAGCATCATCAGGCATTTCAAACGAAAACCCCACCAGAGAAGACTTGTAAGAAATGTAAAAATCAATCCTTTCCAAAAACCCGAAAAACAAAAATGTCAGATTTAAATATAAAGTTAATTAGCAGTTATTTTTAAAACAATAATATAATTACAACTCAAAAAAATTTGTTATAACAGCTTAAAATAAGAGAAAACGCCATAGAAATAATGGTGTTTTGGAACTAGCATTTTCAGTAACTAGTCCATTATGTTTACGTTTATTGTCCACAACAGTCCTAGAAATGTATTGCTGTATAAAGCTGATTGCTCGTGCCTTAGAGGGAATAGTATGTAGTTTTAATTTATTTTATGAGTCGTCGTAGCATCTTTGGTATGTCACTGTTACTCTCAGTCAATCTCGGAATTCTGATTGGAGGGAAGGTGGTACACTATAAAATTTTAAATTTTGAGCAAAACCGCTTAATGATCTTCTCTACACACCATACCAGAGCAACTCTATACCACTGGCGGAATAATATGTAATTATTACTGTATACATCAATATTTTATTACTTGAGCTGGACGTACAATCACTACAGATGGACTCTAATAAGAGAATCTAATCTAAAATGTTGACCAATTTTTTACAACATAGGCAGTTGAAGCAATAGGATGAAACATTCAGTCCTGTAATAACGATTTAATAATAGTGTTCCAGATTTATAAAAATATAAGCAAGAAAGAATTGTTTGGTCGGATAATAGAAAGTTACTGGGACGGTGAGGAGCTAACCGGGTCAGACATAAGATGAGACGAGAGGCTAGTGTTAAGAATTCTGTCGGAAAGAAGGGGCTATCATTTTGTAGAGAAGAAAATTCTGCGGGTAGGGCCCCTAATGTATTCCCGGCCCTTAATCCCCGAGGTAATTTGGCCATCTCCGAGCTTCTCAACGCACTTGGTACCCTATACCTACACAGGACTACTTGCTCCTTTTTTCATAACTTCCCTCTCTCCTCCGAGTCTACAGTATTTTATAAGATATTAAATGTACTAGACGTCGGTCGCTTCGTCCAAATAAGAATATCTTTCTGTATTTTATTTCGTTAATCTTTTTCAGTTAGGTTTTTTTTCAAAGATTTACATAAAGCAGGAAAAAATCTTAAAAAGACGTTTACCAGGAAATTAAGTCTCGTTTGTATAGAAACCATAAAGAATAAAACAAGTCAACGAATTTATTTCAACATATATCTTTATGCGGATTCATCTAAAAATGTTGACACAGCCGGAAACTTGATTTTAAAATCAGTAGGGCATTACTACAGAGATTCTTAAAAAACAGATACTTAAGGACATCTCTGAAGATGTTGCCTAAAAGATCCCTCTCTAAGAAATGACTCACATGATATCATTCTATAGTCTCGACTTAAAGTTAAAGACATTGTTTAAAACCCCTTCATAAAGATATTAAGTGTTGTAATTAACACGTTTTTACTATAGTCAAGACTAATAAATAGTCTATAACGATTAAAAATAAGGATTTATAGCAGTAATAAGTATCAATTGTTCACTCAACCTAGGGTAGTATACCTAACTTCGGCTGACAGAATCATATTTCCTCACTCTTCACCTACAAGTAACTAGTCTAAGTCAATATATTAAAAGTCCTAAAACATCATTTTGGGGCTCTCAGGGCCTCTGTGTAACCTCATTGAACCTTAACTCACTCTGAAATTGAGTTAAAGTTATAATGAATCAGTTTTTTCGGCTTTCTGCACATTGTTTGTTTTGATTTATATTTTCAACGTTCAACTATAAAACCGCCTCCGTGGCCGAGGTCGTTAAGGCGTTAGTTTTTACACTGACCTTTTACACCCACGGAGGTCTGGGTTGTCATCCCAGGTTACGCTCTCAGTTTATAGAAGATTATTGTTTAGATATAATATCGCCAACTTTAGAATTCACTTTGAGCGTAACGGTTACTACTACCACCCGAGGTGGTTCCCGCAGGGGTTATCCCTGATGAGCCGCAAGGCTCTAAACGGGCATTATTATTATTATTATATACTATATAAGTCACTGTAATTTTGTTCTGTTTCTTTGATTATATTGATAGTCGAAGGTGGTTAGAAAACTACAAAGAAGGCAACAGAGGGAATGAGTAACAAACACTAAGAATTAAGGTAATATGGAAATTATATCAGACAGTATTTTAATACTTTGTGACTTAAAATTTGAGTAACAGATTTTTAACTTTTACATAAGATTTAAGCATTTGAATTAAGTATTTTAGCAGTCCATGCTCTTTTATATAATCTTTTAAACGTAATACTCAGATTTTTTTTAGTTGTTAGAGTTTATAAATGCATTAGATAAGTTAAAGCGAAAAAATCCTTTTTTTCTTTCTTACGATCCACTCCCTAGGAGCTCTAATTACGTTAAAAGAAGTTTTAAAAACATTAATTATACAAACATTAAAAAAATATAAAAGTCGTATCGGTAAGAATTAGTAGGTCCAGTAATTAGAACATCTTTTTTTATACCTCAGGGAAAGAGGCGGGAGGGGGGCAATCAGGGGAAGAGAATTCTAATTTAATTGTTTCCACCTGTAATTGGGGTTTAAGGGTCATAAAGAGATTAATTACTTGAGAGTTTTTTTTATAATAAAGAAAATTCATGTTAAACATCATTATTATTTATTATTCTTAATTATAAAAATATCCGATAAAAAGTATTGTTAAGAACATTTTTCTAGAAAAATGGTGGAGTGCAATAATAAAGAACTAAGTGTACAGTAAAATAAAGATGAATCGATTAACAATACCAATGAGCTATCAGAAAATAATATGGAAGAATTTAAGTGCAAGCAATATATTGAAGTTTGTATCCTTCAATTTGTTACTCATATACGTATGTCTTAACATACATAGCATTTAATACAAAGAGAAGTGTATGGTGCAAGAGCCAGGCCCAAAAAATGTGACTCATTTTGTACTACTTCAAACCAAACTGTTCTGAAAATATACCTTAAATTATGAAAGAATAGCATCATCTGCCTATCCAGAGTAAAGCCCTTCATATATATGCGCTCGATCAAAATATTAGAAAATCGCACAAATTCCAGTTTTCTTGCAATAAGTGGTTCCCTGTAGGTCGTGTGCAAAACATGAAGAGAACATTTTTAAAGCTGATAAAATTTCCTATGAAACGAGTACTTTTTCATCAAAATCAGATAACTACAACTAAGGTTATGACATTTGTTAAATGGCCAAAGCAAATTCATAAAAAGTCGATATTTTTTCAAAGAAATTCGTTGACTTTGCTTATAGTAACCATTTTTTAGGTGTTTTTGAAAGAACCATACTTTTGGTTAAAGTTATACGATTTTTTTACGTATTAAAAAATAGTTATTATAGTTATACGATTAAACCCTAGTTTTTTAGAACATTTTGTCAGCCTTAAAAAATGATCTCTTCGTGTTCTGCACACCACCCACAGGGAACCACTCATTTTAAGAAAACTGAAATTTGTGCGATTTTCTAAATTTTTTAGCATGTGCTATTATAAAGGGCTCCACTCTAAATAGGCAGACAATGTTTTTTCCTCATAATTTAAGGTATATTATCAGAAAAATTTTGTTTGAAGTATTACAAAATGAGTCACATGGTTTCATATCCGGTTCCTGGACTATTGGATTTGCAGCCTGGTTTGCAGATTTTATATTGTTACATAACAGCTTGACTAAGCCACATGTAGTTAGTTTCACAGAAAAGAGAAGTTAAGTAATGATGGCGTTAACGACTCAGCTTAAGAGAAAATGCGAAGTGGGAGTTAAGTAATTGTCATAGAAGCCAAACCTATTTACCTCCCGCTAGTTACTTTTCTTCCCGAAGAGAAAAACTCAAAGTTGGAAGACAAGACTGAAATCATATTTTTTAATAACCTGCAAAAATGTATGCTTAGTTTATTAATAGTTAGTTTATTAAAGCTAATTACACAACTTTAAATAAATCCTTTTTTGTAATCGTAAATGTAGCAAGTTTTAAATACATCTTAAATATTTGATAAGTACAAGAGCGGGCGTAAATGTTTTAGTAAATTTAATTAAATAAGTAAAGTTTTAATTTGTATTACACTCAACAGCTAGAGATAAATCTTATTAATGATTTGATAATTTTGTGCGTCTACAGTGAGAATTGAACTTGTAACCTTCAAGTAAATAAATAGCCTTGTTCGCTACTGACTGGGCTAAAGAGAAAATACGGAGCTGGAATGAAGTACACGCATGGAGAATGTACATCCTTACAGTATATATACTCTTTGGTAGATGATATGCCAACTGAATCTATTTACCGCCCACTAGTTTTTCTATATGCACATGGAGACACTTTTTCTACCTTCTAGAGATAATACATATTTAACCTTTTAGCGTAATAACGTTTTCTTTATCATTTATCTTTTCAATTTTTCACAATAAATTAAATTAAACAACGAATTAAATAATAGTTGAAAGATTGTAAGTTTGAACAAGTTCAGAAAGTTGAAGATTACTAGAAACAACACTCAAAAGTTTAGATAATTGCTGAGTTAGACGGTAACCTAATGACGTGGGTTACTTGTCAACTCCTTGTAGCTGACCTTAGCATCTTAGCGTTTTGTTCAATTGTTCTTAACTCCAAGAAGACTTTTATCCTATATCAAATCTTATAACTTGTCTAACAAATACTTTATAAAAGGGACAAGTATGCTTTCTAAATGCTTCTTGTTTATAAGTAATATTTTTTATACAGTTTCTAATATTTTTTTTTAACTTTTTTGATAAATACTTTTTAGTTTTTTTCACCTACTATCGTGGGAATATAGGATAAGTGCTGCGTTTACTTTACAATCTCAAAACAAAAAATTCATTATAAGAAAGGTTTGTCAAAGATTTTGTTTTTAATAAAAAAACGAAAAGAGGCATATTATTTATGTAATTTTTATGTTTAGGAATGAAAGAATAAGTATTAAAGAGATTAGGAAAAAACTAATATGATGGATATTGGAAAGGAACTAATAGGTAGGAAATAGAGATGGGCTGGCCATGTTATTAGAACTTATGATTGAAGGTGGACGAAAAACATTCATAGAATGGACTCAGTTGGAATATTGGAGAAATAAAGGTTAGACCCAATAGAAGATGGGACCATGAAATGACAATGTGCTGTGGGGGTGTTACATGGAGAAGAGTGGCCTTAGACAGAAACAAAGAAGTTTGGTTAGAAAAAGAATTTTAACAAAAATAAACCCTTTTAATTATTTAAGTTGCATGATTATTGTTAAACATATGTTTATTGTTACTTATGCATGTTTTGTTTAATTTTTCTGTTAAATTTAATAATACTGTAACTTAGTTTTATTTTTGGTTATTTTGCAGCATTGAGGGTGGTTAGTGCTGTATAGGACACCGCTGTGAATGAAACGGACGCACTTACTATCTAAGGACAAGCGAAGCGAGTCCAAAAACATGTTGCAGAATAAATTTGGCGAATTGTATATTCCGAGGACGAGCGAAGCGAGTCCAAAGCAGGGAGGATCAGCGTAAAGAATCCGATGTGATGAGGAAAAGTTGTGAGGTACCCCGTACCGGATTCTTTTCATTGATATACGCAGAAACTAATGTTTCTTTTGTGTTATCTCACATATTATATTTAAACCGCAAAAGACTTCGATTTTGTTTTAAAGTACCACCTTTTATTACGACAAAGAAGAGAAGGTAAATGTGTTAAAAAAAGATGACTTTCATTTCTCTCAAAACTCCTATATGGTAACAAGTGGATAAAAGAAAATAATTACCAAGTATTGCGTACAGCATCAAGTAGGAGTCAAAATATCCCTTAATACATTATATGTAGATGTTTCCCCTAGATGCCTTTCTTACGATATCTACATATATATGTACAACATATACCTCTTATATACGTATATACGGCTTTTTGCTTGTCTTAAAACTTTACACACTCCCTTGGAAACAAGTAACATCTCGAAATTCGACTACAACTTTTACTATAGAATTCATATAACAAAATTTACATAGGAAACGAAGGCCGATTTACTTTAGAAGTTAGGACTGATGTGTGAGGCAACAAGACTTCATCAACAGTTTTTCTTCTCAAAATTTTAAAACATTACTTTTAGAGTATTTTAAACAACATGAATATTAAATTTGATGTATTTATTTCACTCTTTGAAGACAATTAATGGATTGTCTGTTCTAACTCTAACACTTTAAACTTTTAACTTTATAAAATGTTTATGTATTTATTTTGCTTGAATTTAGATGTTACAGTAAAGGTTATAATAAATTGAAGTTGAGATAAATACCAGCATAAGATTACTCACAGGAGTTCTAAACGTTGCACGTCCCCTAAATAAAGTGCGCTTAGAAACTCTTAAGAGTGAGTCTATTTCACTGAATACGCTAAGGAAATAAGAATTGAGTGTTAGGTTAAATTAGAATGTAAATGTTTTCGAATTGCGGGAGAAACCCTTAATATTATCAGCAGGAGAGTTAACTGTTTTTGTGAACTTAAAATGCGAATTAGGTATATATGCAGAAATTAATGTACTTTCAAATAAAGGTATTACAATTGCAGGTGCTGAGATTACTCTTGTTCTGAACGAAGGTATGTAAATTGTAAACACCTGGGGTTACTGATGTTCCTAAACGCAGGTATTCCAATTGCAGGTGCTGAGATTACTCTTGTTCTGAACAGAGGGATGTGAATTGTAAATAGCTGGGGTTACTGAAGCTCCCAAACGCAGGTATTCCAATTGCAGGTGCTGAGATTACTCTTGTTCTGAAAAGAGGGATGTGAATTGTAAACACCTGGGGTTACTGATGTTCCTAAACGCAGGTATTTCAATTGCAGGTGCTGAGATTACTCTTGTTCTGAACAGAGGGATGTGAATTGTAAATAGCTGGGGTTACTGAAGCTCCCAAACGCAGGTGCTGATATTACTCTAATTCCGAACGGAGGTGCTCGAATACTGTAGTGCAGAAAGGAGGAATTTTAATTGTAAAAATTTGAGATTATTGTAATTTTAAACGAAGATATTACCATATTGTATTTACCATTCCGTATTTACGAAATTGTACATACGGAGATAGCTGTAGTTCTGAATGAAATTATCTGAATTGTAAATGCTTAGATTATTGCAGTTTTAAACGGAGATATCCGCATAGCAATGCTGATGATACTACTATAGTTTTAATTGGTGAAATACTGAATTTACAATTCCGTATTAACGGCATTGTAAAAACGGAGATAAATGTAGTTCTAAACGGAGTTATCCGCATAGCAAAACTAACTATTGTTTCAAATAGAGGAATTAGAATTGCAAATATGGAGATTATAGTAGTTCTAAGTGGATGTATCAGCATTTCAGTACTGTAGTTCCAAACGGAGATATGCGCATTTCAATGGTGACGCTACTGCATAATATTTTGAAATATTCAGCTGGCAGACAGAAAGAGACAATATATGTCTATAAATATCTAACATTAAACAATCTCACAATTATTGTTAACACAAACAATCTTTCGAATTAGTCAGTCCAACTAAATACATACGGTTGCAGCTCTCATCTAATAATAATCAATTTTTCCAACTATAATACATTTTTCATTAATTAATGTAAATGTTCATTTTGATGGAAAAAATACCTAAAGAATAAAAGACTGAAACACTTAACTAATTAGCTCTAATTGCTAATTTCAAAACCAAATTGAAACCGACAACATAATAGGTAAGGGCAAAATACTGTTGGCAACGTTTACTATGTCAGAGCACAATGGCAAAACGGGTTCCATATCACATTAATTTTTTAAATCTTTTGGACACTGCAACCTTACCTAATTATTCAAAATTAGCTTCACCGCCATCCTTTTTATTTTTTTTTAAAAATGACAATTCGTTGAAATTTAAGTTAAAAAAGTATACCAAATTAATATAAAGACAATAAAAATCGACGCCAAAAATGGCCCTATAATCTAAACAGTATTTTAACGTTTTTTTTATTTTTCTCCGCATTTTTTAATAGGAACAGTTTTTTAAAACTAATCAGAGCGATTTAAAGTATCCTTATTTGAAACAAATTCTCGTACAGAAATATTCCAGCATTGAAGTCCTCAAGCTGGTCAAATGTCCTTCGGAATGCTCAATATCTTCTCAACAATTCATTACTATCAAACGGTTATTGGCCACATTACTGGGTCCAACTCCTGCCTTTTGAGCAAATTTTCCTAAAAGACAATCACATAAGGTAGTTTGCTCGTTTTAATGTTAATAACTCTAGTTCGGGTTACCTCAGAACATGTTCGCAATTATTTGAAGTCATCCTAATTTTTTTTCAACTCATCCTCAGAATAATCATCTAATTTATTTTATAGTTCAAGTTAATTTACAATCAACACATATGTTTTTTTCCAAGCGGTCACTCATCCAGATATTGACCTCGCTTGATGCTGCTTAACATTGGTGATACAATTCTATCGGACTATGAACTTTTTAATTACTTAACAGCAGGTACATTTGTGGTAAATTTCAATTTTATCGTAGTATTAATTTCTTAATTACTTAACAGCAGGTACATTTGTGGTAAATTTCAATTTTATCGTAGTATTAATTTCTTAATTACTTAACAGCAGTTACATTTCAGTTAAATTTTAATTCTATCGGACTCTGAAGTATTTTATTACTTCCGACTCAGCAAAATTAATACAGTAATCAATTTTTGATTTTCTGGGCAGCACATCTCGCCGATCAGTTAAGTAGCATTAGGTCGATTATTTTATTAAGTACATTATCTTATGCATTTTAATAGAGGGAGCTAGAAAAGGTAAACATATTTATACCGACATATTCACACACAACAAGATAAAAATCAATCAAGAAGTCTTAAAAATGCTTGAAATTGACCAGTCTCTCGAATTTAATTTCTTATTGAAAACACAACTTTAGTATAAGTTCCTTTTACTAGAATAACTATTTATTTATTTTTTTATTCATTTTCTTTTTAATTTACCATAACAGTATCCCTGCTATGGCTCTTTATTTTCTAAACATGCACCGCTTTTGCATAACATGTTGATCTTTTATCTTCTTTTTTCTTTTTTGCATTTTCATTTTATTTTAGTTGTAGCATTTGGTTTAAGAATAATTATGATTTTTTTTTTTTCTTTAATTGTAATCTTCTTTCTTTTTCGTAGCTATCTTCTGTTTATCATTATTTATCATTTAAGTTTTTATGAATTTAATATTTTAAATACTAAAATTTTATTTATTTATTATTTATTTTTTTTTTAAACTTCTAATAGATTATCGTAAATTTGAATCTTTTTATTTCACAACTACAATAACTATTGTTGTAAGATATAAAAGATAAAATAAAAAAGCTCGTCTGATCTATGTTCAGAATAGAAAAAGTCACTAATATTAATAACACACTTTTAGTTTATAGAGCATAAGATAAGTATGTTATGGGAAGATTAGGAAAAGTTTGCTTGAAACCTAGGTTCGCACTTCTCTCTCCCTCCCTTGGGGGTAATGTATATTTTTCTCCTTTTTTCCAAAGCTCTCACGCTAAGGCTTTAAAACACGCATTTACTTAAGTTAAACTTCTATAAATTATTCTTATAGCCCCATCTACCAGTTTCTGTCTAACTTAAAAAAATAAAAATATTTAAATTAAATTAAAGAATAAATTTCCTTCAGAAACTTTTTTTTGTAATTTATGTATTTATTTTTAATTGAATTAACCAATTAGATAAGGCGAAAATTATTTGCGTTTCATATTTTTTTTTTATTTTCCCTTATTTTTACGGCAAGCATATAGGTAAAGTATTGCGGGTTTGCAGGAAAAATCCGAAACCAGGATTTCGCCTGAATTATCCGATTCTGGAATTTCCAAGACTTTCTGCGTTCTTTTTACAATGATGTCTGTCTTTATGTTTGTTTCCGTTGTCTTCATAGCTCCTGGTTTGTTATTGCCATAGAAAAGTAAATTTTAATTTTTGATAGATTAATATTTAAATTTAAATTATTATTTTATTTAATTAATTTAACTTTAAATTTAATTTTTAATTTAATTTTCAATTTAATTTTCAGTTTAATTTTTAATTTAAATTTTATTTAATTTTTAATTCAAACTTTAATTTTTTTTAATTTAAATTTTAATTTAAATTTTAATTTAATTTTTAATTTAAATTTTAATTTAAATTTAATTTAATTTTTAATTTAAATTTTAATTTGATTTTTAATTCAAATTTAATTTAAATTTTTTTAATTTAATGTTTTATTTAATTTTTATTTTAATATACATTTTAATTTATTTTTTAAATTTAGTTACTTATTTCAATATTTAATTTAATTTTTAATTATTTTAATATTTAATACATATTATATTTAATATTTATTTTAATTTTATTTCAATTTAATTTTTAAATTATTTAGTTATTTCAACATTTAATTTAATTTTTATTAATATAATATTTAATATTTAATTAAATATTATTTTAAATTAATTTTTAAATTTAGTTAGTTATTTCAATATTTAATTTAATTTTAATTATTTTAATATTTCATTTAATTGATTAATATTTTATTTACAATTTTGCTACTCTTATCACTAATATGCCAAAACTATGAGTTAGCACAATGAAATATATGATTTATATTAATGAAATCACAGAAATAAATTAAAATACTAAGAATAAGATATTTACAATAGCTTCTATTTACTAATGTAAAAAACTCTTCAGCTTTCTAGTAAAACTGATTGAGTTGAAATTTGAAACAAGTCCTATCCCATTATGTAATAAATAAGCATATTAAGTTGCAATACTTTACGGCTAGTATTTTTACGGTTATTGGTGATTCAAAGAGATAGTTGTAAAGTTGGCAATAGCAATGGCGGGAAAACGAAAGGGTGATCATTTTTTTATTATAGGATTAGCATGGGAGCCGATAAAAATGCTTCTTTTATTTCTTTATTGTTTGTTAATTTGTGATAAATAAGGTAAAAATTAATAGAACGACCATCGGTGCTAAAAAATTTTCAATATTTCATAGATAAATACTTTGATAAAACCAGGATTTTAAAAATAGAATCAGGCTCTTATCACAACAGACTCGGATTAGTCCGATTTAAGCTAGAAATAATAAAACCTAAACGGATAATTGAAACAAACATTTTACAAACAAGTGAATTTACTGAGTTATTAATTATTTTACTGAGTAAATAAAATATATTAATAAATTTAAACACCATTACGGTGAAAATCAGCTTGTTATCAGTTAATTTAAATACCTGTTACAACTAATTTAAACAATTTAATGCAATAAAAAGGTAATTTTGTGTGTTAGTGCAGACTAAAATTATTTAAAGTAACTTAAATAAAACACTATATTGTGATTTTCACAATATAGTGTTTTATATTGTGACTGAAATGAATATCACTCAATTTAAATACTCGTTAATAAATAACCCATTAACATCCTATTTATCAATAAATATGATTTCAACAGTTTTACAAAAACAATAAAAAGAATTGTTAAAATGTGTAAAGAATTTAAAATTAAATCTCAGTGATTATTAGCGCTAAGAAATTACAAAATAATAAAGCAATTGTGCCAATTTATTCAAGTTTATTCAAAATGAATTCATCAATTGAATACAAGGGATTATCCAACAGATATTTTTTTAATTTTGTTAGAAAACGGTTCTTTATTTTTTAAAGTAGTTATCAAGTCAAGTAAGTGATTGCATAGTTTTAGTCCAAAGTATGTAATGTTATGTTTGGCAGTCTTAGTCAGCCTGTGCTTCCTTATAAGTAATTTATTGCTCTGTCTAGTTGGATACTTGTGGATGCTGTTTATTTGGTCCTATTTCTCTTGGGTTTCATAAATATAAGTAAGGGTCAGGTTACAAAATAGTGCATATCAGTAAATGATTCAACATTGTTAGATCACTAATGTTAAGCAAATCCATTAAGGTCAGTTTTTATAACTGAGGGCAGAGCAAAGCAAATCCGAACAAAAATTTCAAAATAAATTAAGTGATTATATAGTTTAAGGACCAACACCTTGATGGACGAACGCTGAACAGATGTGTTTGCTGTACGCGGTCGAGCATAGCGAAGATGTACTGCATTATAAATAAAGTCAATATCAAAGAGCGAAGCGAGTCGGAAGTGGTGAAGATGACCGTAACGAAACCGACATAATGAGGAAATGATCCGATGAAGAAAAACTCAATTTATTTAAAAACAATAAATGTTTATTGATAAAATACAAATAAATAATAACATGATATTTTATTTGTCTTTTATAGGAAAAGACAAATAAAAAATAACATATTTATTTATTTGTTATTTATAAGAAAAGACAGATAAATAATAAAATATTTATTTATTTGTCTTTTATAGGAAAAGACAAATAAATAATAACATATTTATTTATTTGTCTTTTATAGGAAAAGACAAATAAATAATAACATAATTATTTATTAGTTTTTTTATAAGAAAAGACAGATAAATAAATACATTTAGGTATTTATTAAGTTGTGGAGTAGTTAAGTGTTGTGTATTTATTTAAGTTTTACTATAATGTGGAGTAACATACAATTAAAAATATGAAATTTGGCATAGAAAGGCTAAAGGGTTTGTCTGCAACTAATCAATTCATTACGGCTCAGAATATATTCGGAGAAAAGCCACTTGAAATATATGTTCTGCGAGTGAGATTACGAGCTATTTAATATCTCACCCTAAATATTTAATAATTAAAAGTATGAATTCAGCAACTTTTGAAGGGGTGGATCAATAATTTTAAACTTGAAATTCTAAATTCTTTGAAAATTTGTAAACTTATACGTAATATACAGAGTTTAAAAATGAATAGTGGCGACCACTGTAGAGGTTTAGATCGATTTAATTGTTTGTTCAATTTTAATTACTTTCAAAAAATTTCCAAAAGAAAATCAGCTTATGAGAATAGGGTAGAAAGAGGTGGACACATACACCCACGCACACACACACACACACACACACACACACACACACACACAACAATATATATATATATATATATATATATATATATATTATATATATATATATATATATATATATATATATATATATATATTTATTTAGATCTATATAGAGATATAAAACTAAATATATATCAACACATATAAATAATAGAAGACAACATTAGCGCCGACACCGAGCAGTGCTTGTTTAGATCTCTGTACATAATATATCTTGCTTGACAATTTTCTTAGGAAAAAATCGCTAATGGGATATTCTATATGTAGTTGGCAAGACTGAGATAAAGTAAAATAAACCTGTCGTTTGGTAAGCTTCTGTTGCCTTTCGAATCCGCGTGCTTGTGAAGTTTTCTCCATGTCATTTAAAGTAATGACGCAGCCTTTCTTATTCTGCACCTCAATTAAAGTGCCATTCCAACCGTGTAACTTCACCCTAGTAATAAATATCTAATATGTAAGTGAGGAGTCTAAAACTCTACCAACATGAGTAACTTAAGGGGGCTGCTATTGCACGGTGCTTAAATTAAGTAATTTCTTTTATTCCAGTTTATGGCCTAATATTATTAGGTATGTCTATCTCGCAAGTTCTTATAGTTGATTTTTAGGCTCCGACATGTCACCAACTCTGTAAGTAAACCGACAACATTAGACCAAATTTTTTTACGTACAAATATCATGGATGTTGAAGTAAAAGAAAATATGAAGCTCGTAAAGTTATTAGAAACAAAAAATTAAGTATTGCGTATGTTTACCATCAAATAATATTGATTACGTATCAAACATAAGAAGATATATGGTTATAAGGTCCAAAAAAGAGATCCAAAACAGATTTTTCCAAGGCATGTTAAAGGTAAAAGTATAATAAATGCATCTTCTTAAAAAATATACGTTATAACAAGACTATTTTATTTCCGGAGTAATTTACAATCGGAAATACATATATCTTCATATAACGATTTTCTATATATTATATTATAGAACAGACTATTTTATTTCCGAAACTATTTACAATTGCTAATAAATGCATCATAAAAAATAACGTAATATCCATAGAAGAGACCATTTTATTCCCTATATTATTTAAAATCAGTTATATATACGTATTCATAAAATATACAATATGTCATAGAAAGGCCATTTTATTCCCTGTATTATTTAAAATCGGTAATATATAAGTATTCATAAAATATACATTATGTCATAGAAGAGACCATTTTATTCCCGGTATTATTTAAAATCGGTAGTATATACATATTCATTAAATATACATTATGTCATAAAAGAAACCATTTTATTCCCGGTATTATTTACAATCGGTAATATATACATCTTCGTGATAAAGAGAAAAATCATTCTTATAGAGCGACGTAATTGAAGAAAAAGAGAAGAGTTCGGTTCTTTAAATCGAATAAATTTAATAAGCAGTAATTATTTCGATCCCATTTGGGTCATCTTCAGGCTTAAAATAACACAGTGTTGAACAATTTTCAACAAAAACAGTAAACAAAAGGTTAAGTTTAGGATAACCACGCTTCTACATGAACAGAACTTTGGAACTATTGAACTCTTGAATCTATAGAAATTTACTTAGCCAGCCACAGGACAGACATAGAATTTCTCAATCGACAAACTGACGTATCTGCTTCACCAATCTTCAAGAAATTCAAAAATATAACAGAAAAATAGTTTGGCATATTAATTTAAGTATTGTTATCTAAATTACGGTTATCCTAAACTTAACCTTTTGTTTATTGTTTTTGTTAAACATTTTTTAACACTGTAATTTTAAGCCTGAAGATGACCCAAATTGGATCAAAATAATTATTGCTTAATAAATTTATTCGATTTACAGAACTGAAGTATTCTCTTTTTCTTTAAATATATACATCTCTATAAAACTTATAAATTAAGTCATAGAAAAGACTATTTTATTCCTAGTATTATATAAAATCAGTAATAAATACATCTTCATAAAAATACACGTAATATCTTAAGAAAGAAAGCATGTAATGATCTATTGATCAAACTGGTTGAAAAAGGTTTTTAAAACTAAAAAAAATTAAATTGCGTACACAGCAAAAAAAAATAAAAGAAACGTATAAAAAAAGAGTAAAGTAACTCACATGTCTTAGCTTAATTAAAGCAAGCTAGAAAAACGCGTTGGAGCTTGAATTACGATTTGCAAGCAGATAAAAAGTTGTAATTACTTGACTCCGGCAGCAAAGTTCTATAAAGCAAACCGCTAAGTTTTCTCTTGACTAACTCTTAGGTATTACTTAAGATTATAAAACTTAATATTAAGGTTATTGTTAAAAAGTTATTTTAGTATCTAAGGAGTGAAATAAAGAGAATGTAAACGGTATATTTTAGTTTTTGTTTCTCCTCGGTCCATCTTTCTATTCATGCTCTTTTGTTCAAAGTTTTGTATTAAGGATACTATAGTGCAAGTTTTAATATAAGTAACAGCTACTTTAGGAATTAAGGTTATACCACCGCCAAACGGAAAATAAGCAAAAAAGGTATATTTTCGTCAGAGATAACTCTGTCGGAGTTATTTTGAAGAAATTTGTCCGATTTTTGTCCTGCTTTTGTTTCCCTATATCTAATGATAGGAAGGGAAACCGAGGAATGGTAGCTCATTAGTAGAGCGCTCGCCTTATGATCTGGGGGTCGCAGGGTTTAAATCCAGCCGTTCTCTCGGCAGGCTAACCCACTATAGGAGGTTTCACAAAATTCGGATACATTGTCCGTGACAAGTCTGTATCCACATTTCTGTTTTCTCCAGCTCATGTATAGACAAAGTTCTGGAGACTGGTGGAAGGTTGGAAAGATACTGAACCGTAGAACTGAGCACTGTGAAAGTGGATACTAAATAGTACCCAAGCATTGTTTGTGGTCCCACGATTAGCGTAGGAATACTGTGTTTTGTTCTGGAAGACGCCTAGGGATCTGGAGCACTTTGGCTTTCAGGTCAGGGCTATAGGAATGGATTTATGCTCACTAACTTCGAGGTAGCTACTAACGCCTCTACTTGTGTCGCGCTACACCGTACTAGACAAAGCAGCTAGAATAACGAGTATCTAGTAAGACTATAGAAACTAATGAAATTAGTAAAAATAAATAGCAGGTTAGCTAGATAAGACTAATGAAATCAGAGTAGCTTGTGGGACTACAGAAAAAATATCCTTTTCCTATGTCCTATAAAATATAGCTTTTCCTATATCCTATAAAATATAGCTTTCCTACATTCTATAAAATATAGCTTTCCTACATCCTATAAAATATAGCTTTTCCTATATCCTATAAAATATAGCTTTCCTACATCCTATAAAATTAGCTTTCCTACATTCTATAAATATAGCTTTCCTACATCTATAAAATATAGCTTTTCCTATATCCTATAAAAATATAGCTTTCCTACATCCTATAAATATAGCTTTTCCTATATCCTATAAAAATAGCTTTCTACAATATATGGCTTTCCTACATCCTATAAAATATAGCTTTCCTACATCCTATAAAATATAGCTTTCCTACCTAAAATATAGCTTTCCTACATTCTATAAAATATAGCTTTCCTACATCCTATAAAATATAGCTTTTCCTATATCCTATAAAATATAGCTTTCCTACATCCTATAAAATATAGCTTTTCCTATCCTATAAAATATAGCTTTCCTATATCCTATAAAATATAGCTTTCCTACATCCTATAAAATATAGCTTTCCTACATCCTATAAATATACTAATCCTATAAAAATATAGCTTCTCCATTATCCTATAAAATGTAGCTTTTCCTACATCCTATAAAATATAGCTTTCCTACATCCTATAAAATATAGCTTCTCCATTATCCTATAGAATGTAGCTTTTCCTACATCCTATAAAATATAGCTTCTCTATTATCCTATAAAATGTAGCTTTTCTATTATATTATATAGCAATATAAATGAAAAAAAGTACAAATAAAATAGTTTAAATTTTTAATTAAAATTAAATTAACATCAGTTCCATTGAATTAGGTTAAACCGAAAATCTGAGAATACAAGCAAATACATGAAACTGGGACGGAACATCAATAACGAAGGCACAGAGTCACTGTGGCTGACTAGTTTGTATATATTTAATCTTATTTAATTTAAATTGGCTTAGAATTTTCATCTTGTATTTTTTTAATTATAATGGTATAGTACCCTTCATTGTATTTTAATAGAAAAGAGTTATGCTATAGGTAAATTAATAAAACACTAAGATAAGTTAATGTCTCGGGATGATCCATAATAATACCTATATATTAGATAACAATATATAATTAAAGAAAATAATATATTTTTGTAATTATTTCTGTTCTTTTTTTATGATTACCTTCAACATATATTTTAGGTATGAATATGGGTCACGCCGAAACTGCCATAACTTAGTGGATTTAAAGATATATTGGATAAAGAATAATTCCCTCTTACTTAACTTGTAATTTTTACAAATAAATAAACATTCATTCACAACTGTGGCTACAACACAATTTTAATTAATTAAACACAACCACACACACACACACACACACACACACACACACACACACATATATATATATATATATATATATATATATATATATATATATATATATATTATATATATATATACACAAGCTTCACAAAAATAAGTGAAGCTTATGCGATAAGGCGATTAAATTTTCCATCAACCAATTTTTTTCCAGTAACAAATAATAAAATTCAGAAATATAAATAAATTTAACTCAGTTAAAACACGAGTGGTATTTCAACATTAGCATTTTAATTAGGCTAATTATATAAATAGTAATCGATATTTAAAACGTAAATACGCAGAATATTGCATTCAATGTAATTTTTTACAATATATTTTTACTGTATCAAATTTGATTTAAGTGCAACAACAAAAGCATTGAACAAAACTTTGGTTCAATTAAAAATATTTAACAAAATGTGAAAAGTTCCAGGGAGCCCATAGCAGCTATCGTATAACAGCTTGCAATGAAATCATAGCATTTTTAGTAGTATTTTATTACAAACATAATTATTAATATCTCCATGACCAAGTGATATTTATTTTTAATTGCAGTGTTATTAAATATAGTAAATCTCTAAAAACAAGAAAATATAAAAAGTAATTTTTATGCAATCACATACTTTTTTATGTAGAAAATATACAGAAAATTCACCGTATATCGTGTTCTAGCACCTAAAGTCCTACAAATAGAAACAAATTGGTTTCTGTATTTATTATGTATGAATGAATCAATGGATGTAGATCTATGAGAAAAAGGTGTATCATGACTTTTCTTCTCAAATCAATGGATGTAGATTTATGAGAAAAATGTGTATCATGACTTTTCTTCTTAAATCAATGGATGTAGATGCATGAGAAAAAGGTGTATCATGATTTTTCTTCTCAAATCAATGGATGTAGATGCATGAGAAAAAGGTGTATCATGACTTTTCTTCTCAAATCAATGGATGTAGAATTATGAGAAAAAGGTGTATCATGACTTTTCTTCTCTTTATAGATGAAGTTTACAAAGAAATATAGTTCCAATAATATAAAATTTATTTGATATTAAAGAAACATCTCACTTATTTAGTTTTAAACAAATCAGGTACGGGGTGCTTCAGAACTTTTCCTCAAAGCATCGGATCATCACACTCATTGTCTCTACTTTGTCCTAAAAAATATAAAAATTACTAAATGCTTCGCTTATCTTTGGACGTTTTAATTTTTACACAGGTCATTACTTTAATTTATACTCTTTGTTCTGGGACTCGTCAATGGACGTAAAAAAGTTCAAATAATGCATATAACTATATTTCGGCTCTATGTTTGCAAACATAATGTAATATTGATTGATATTAAAATTTTCTAACTGCATATGTAGTTTTTTTCCGACGGAAAAACAACTTAAATTAAGACTAGTATTAGAAATATTAATTTTGCATTTTACTTACGGTTTTAGCCATCCGTTTCATTTGCCTGCTTCCTTTCCACCAGGTGACAATAGCCTCAGGCCTAGAGCCTGAAGCTCTGCATTCTACTTCGTATCGTTTTTCGGCTGAAATCTGACGCTCTTTACTAGTTATATGGACTGCTACAGGTTTCACTGGAATGAAAAACAGGAATCGATTAACAAGAAGCATACATAGGAAACTAGATGGCTATTTTTAATGGAAACAGGTAGATTCACAAAAAGTCGATTGTCTGCTTCATAAAAGAATTAGGCAAAGGTTTACAAGGACTCCTGTTTATATAATATAAATGCAGATTTACATGGATCCATATGTTTTTTTTATGTAATATATTAAGGCGGATTTACATGGACCCATATGCTCCTTTATATAATATATTCAGGCAGATTTACAAGGACTCACATGTCAGTTTATATAATATATTCAGGAAGCTTTAGAAGAGTAACAAGGACACATAAGCCTGTTTATATAATACATACAGGCAGATTTAATTGGACCCATATGTCTGTTTATATGATATATACAGGCAGATTTACATGAACTCATATGGCTGTTTATATAATATAATTAGGCAGATTTACAAGGACTCATATGCCTGTTTGATAATGTATTAAGGCAAATTTACAAGGACCTATATGCCTGTTTATATAATATATTCAGGGAGATTTTACAAGGATCCATATGCCTTTTTGATAATGTATTAAGGCAAATTTACAAGGACCTATATGCCTGTTTATATAATATATTCAGGGAGATTTACAAGGATCCATATGCCTGTTTTGATAATGTATTAAGGCAAATTTACAAGGACTATATGCCTGTATATATATAATATATTCAGGGAGATTACAAGGATCCATATGCCTGTTTTGATAATGTATAAGGCAAATTTACAAGGACCTATATGCCTGTTATATAATATATTCAGGGAGATTTACAAGGATCCATATGCCTGTTTTGATAATGTATTAGGCAAATTTACAAGGACCTATATGCCTGTATATAATATATTTCAGGAGATTTACAAGGATCCATATGCCTGTTTTGATAATGTATTAAGGCAAATTTACAGGACTATATGCCTGTTATATAATATATTCAGGAGATTACAAGGATCCATATGCCTGTTTTGATAATGTATTAAGGGCAAATTTACAAGGATATATGCCTGTTTATATAATATTATTCAGGGAGATTTACAAGATCCATATGCCTGTTTTGATAATGTATTATTTACAAGGACCTATATGGCAAGATTTACAAGGACCTATATGCCTGTTTATATAATATATTCAGGGAGATTTACAAGGATCCATATGCCTGTTTTGATATATGTATTAATTAAGGCAAATTTACAAAACCTATATGCCTGTTTATATAATATATTCAGGGAGATTTACAAGGATCCATATGCCTGTTTTGATAATGTATTAAGGCAAATTTACAAGGACCTATATGCCTGTTTATATAATATATTCAGGGAATTTACAAGGATCCATATGCCAGGGACCTATAGTTTATAATAATATTCAGGAGATTAAGGATCCATATGCCTGTTTTGATAATGTATTAAGGCAAATTTACAAGGACCTATATGCCTGTTTATATAATATATTCAGGGAGATTTACAAGGATCCATATGCCTGTTTTGATAATGTATTAAGGCANTGATAATGTAGTTAAGGCAAAACTTTAACAAGACCTTATATGCCCTGTTTTATATAATATATTCAATGGAGATTTAACCAAGGATCCATATGCCTTTTTGATAATATTAAGGCAAATTACCAAGGACCTATATTGCCTGTTTATAAATAATTCAGCGAGATTTAGCAAGGACTCCAATATGCCTGTTTTATAATGGTATAAGGCAAATTACAAGGAACTATATGCCTGTTATATAATATATTCAGGCGAGATTTACCAAGGATTTCCATATGCCTGTTTTGATATTATTAAGCGCAAATTACAAGGACCTATAGTGCCTGTTTTTAATATACAGAATCATTCAGAAGATTTACAAGATCATATGCCTTTTCTGATAATATTAAGGCAAATTTACAAGGACCTATATGCCTGTTTATATAATATATTCAGAATTTAACAAGGATCCAAGCCTGTTTGATAATCGTATAACGGCAATTACAAGGAACTATATGCCTGTTTAATATTAATATATCTCAGGGAGATTACAAGGATCATATGCCTGTTTGATAATTGTATTAAGGCAAATTTACAAAGACCTATTATCTGTATATAGATATACTCAGGAGATTACAAGGATGCCATATCCCGTGTTTGATATTGTATTGAAGTGCAAATCTACAAGGACCTATATGCCTGTTTAGTATAATATATCAGGAGATTTTACAAGACCAATTCTGTTGATAATCGTTTAGGCAAATTTACAAGACCTATATGTCCTGTTTATATAATATAATTCATGGGAGATTTACACCAGATCCATATGCCGTTTTTGATAACTGTAAAGGCAAATTTACAAGACCTATAATGCCTTGTTATAAGAATACTTCAAGGAATTACAAGATCCATTGCCTGTTTTGATAATTATAAGCGCAAATTTTACAAGCCTATAGTGCCTGTTTATATAATATATCCAGGAAATTTCAAGATCCATAGCCTGTTTATAATGTAGTTAAGGTGCAAATTTTACAGGACCTAAGCGTTTATCATAAATATCAGAGATTACAAGGACATATGCCGTTTGAAAAATTATTAACAATACAGGACTATAGCTGTATATATATATCAGGAGATTCTACAAGATCCATTAAACCTGTTTTGAATAATGAAAAGGCAAAATTACAAGGACTTATAGCCTTTTATTATAAATCAGGAGATTACAAGGATCCATATGCCTGCTTTTGATAATGTATTAAGCATTTACCAAGGACCTATATGCCGTGTAATAAATAGTTCGAGATTTACAAGGAAATCCATATCCGTTTGATAAGTATCAAGGCAAATTAACAAGACCTATATGCCTGTTATAATAATATATTTCAGGAGATTTACAAGATCCATAGCCGTTTTGATAATGATAAGGCACAATTTACAAGGACCTATAAGGCCTGTTTATATAATATAATTCGAGGAATTTAACAAGGATCCTATGCTGTTTTGATAAGTTATAAGGCAAATTTACAAGACTATACTGCGCTGTTAATATATATATCAGGAGATTTACAAGATCCATATGCCTGTTTTGATAAGTAATTTAAAGGCAAATTTACAAGACTATATGTCCTGTTTAGTATAATTATATTCAGGATAATACAGGACCCAATGCCTGTTTGAGAAGTATGAAGGCAAATTTACCAAGCGACCTAATGCCTGTTTATATAATAGTATCAGGAGATTACAAGATCCCAATATGCCTGTTTTTGCATAATGTATTAAGGCAAATTAACAAGACCTATATGCCTGTTATATATATTATCACGAGATTTACAAGGATCCCATTATGCCTGTTTTTGATAATGATTCAAGCAAATTTACAAGGACCTATATCCTGTTAATAAAATATTCAGGAGATTTACAAGGATCCATAGCCTGTTTAATAATGTATTCAAGCAAATTCTACAATACCTATATCCTGTTTATAATAATAATCAGGGAGATACAAGGATCCATAGCCTTTGGAATAATTTTATAAGGCAAATTTACAAGGACCTATATCGTTTATATAATATATAAATCGGAGATTACAAGGATCCATAGCTGTTTCGAATATTATTAAGGCAAATTTACAAGGACCATATCTGTTAATAATAAATTCAGGGAAGATTTCTACAGGATCATATGCCTGTTTGATAATCTATTAGCAAATTTACAAGGACTATAGCTGTATATAATATATTCAGGAGATTTACAAGATCCAACCTGTTTAATGTATAAGGCAAATTTACATAGACCATATATGCCTGTTATATAATATATTAGGAGATTACAAGGATCCATATCCGTTTTGACTAATTATTAAGGCAAATTTACAAGGACCTATAGCCCTGTTTAACTAATATATTAGGAGATTTACAAGGATCCATATGGCCCTGTTTTGTAATGTAGTAAGGCAAGATTACAAGGACCTAATGCCTGTTTATAAATATATTCATGAGATTTACAAGGACCTATATCTTGATATGTATTCGAAGGCAATATTTACAAGGACCTATATGCTGTTTAATAGTAATATATGCAGGAAATTACAGGAAACTCATATGTCCTGTTTTGAATAATGGTATTAAAGTGCAAATTTACAGGACCTATATGCCGTTATATAATCAATTCAGGAGATTTTACAAGGATCCATATGCCCTGTTGATAATGTATTAAGCAAATTTACAAGACCCTAATGCCTGTTTATATACTAATATATTCAGATATTTACAAGGATCCATATGCCGTTCTTGATAATGTATTAGGCAAATTTTACAAAGGACCTAAAAAGCCGTTTATATAATATATCAAGGAGTTAACAAGGACCATATGCCTGTTTTGAAAGCTAATAAAGGCAAATTTAACAAGGACCTATAATGCCTGTTTATATAATATATCTCAAGGAGATGTAACAAGGATCCAATCCTGGTTTTGATAATGTATTAAGGCAAATGTAACAAGACCTATATGCTTTTATATAATATTCAGGGAGATTTACAGGATCCATATGCCTTTTTGATAATGTATTAAGGCAAATTCTACAAGGACTATATCCTGTTTATATAATGATATTCAGGGAGATTACAAGGATTCCATGCATGCGCTTTTTGATAATTGTATTAGGCAAAATTACAGACCTATATGCGTTTATATTAATATATCAGGAGATTTACAGTCATAATGCTGTTTGTGATAATGTATTAAGGCAAAACTTTACAAGGACCTATATGCCTGTTTATATAATAATTCCAGGGAGATTTACAAGGATCCATATGCTGTTTTGATAATGTATTTAAGGCAAATTTACAAGGACTCTATATCTGTTTATATAATCATATATTCAGGGAGAGTTTAACAAGGGATCAATGCCTTGTTTTCTGACTAATGTATTCAGATCAAATTTACACAGACCTATATATGCCGTTTAATAATATACTTCAGGGAGATTTGTACAAGGATCCATATGGTACAAAGGCTTTATGGCAGTTGGAGGGCAGTGTAAAAAAAAGGACCTATATACCTGTTTATATTATAAATTCAGTCAGTTTCTTAAGGACCCCATTGCCTGTATATATAATATATTCGAATATATTCACAAAGATGCAGACGCCTGTTAAGTAAGTAGACACAGGAAATAAAACGACTATTTATAGTTAAATTAGGTATATTCACAAGAAACCTGACAGCCAGTAATAAATCATAGATTTAGTAAGACTTAAATGTCTGTATAAAATGAATATGAGAGATGCTCAGGGACCAAAATGCTTGTTTTCAAATTCAATAGGGTAGATTTACAACGACCCATTGCGGTTACGTAAGTTAACTTCAACGGATGCACCTGCAAGTGGTTGTGTTGTGACCAATTTTGACCTCAAATTGTAAATATAGTTGATGACAATTTATTTGTGCAATTATCTATATACTGAGAATACACATAGAGACAAGAATAGCTATGAGATTATGTCAAATGTCTGTAAATTATAATAAATACTGGTGGTTTCATGCCGTAGACTTGAGAGGCGGCTAGAACACTTACTAGTAAAGCTATGATTCGGTTGAAATTTTGAAACAAAATACTTACAGTTAACATCTAAGACGACTACTTTATTAGCTGGAGGAGTGAGGTTGGTATTTGATGCTTGGCATAACAACCTTGCGTTTAAATGCTGTCTCCCGATGCTAGGAAACGATAAATGATTAACTGTCATGCCGTCGACCCTTTGCTCGTAAGAATCGTCAATGACTGTATTCTCTAAATACCATATGAGACGAGGCCTTGGCCGACCTGAAACAGAAGCAATTATTGTTTCTTCGGATATTTGTATAATAAGACATTAAGGCTTGTAAGAGAAAATGTTAAATGTATAATTTCTATCCTACTATAGATGGCCGTGTCACATAACTAACAGTGTAATAACTTTGGTAGGGTTTATCCTCCTACCAAGTCTTTAGCAGCAGCTATGAAACTAAGCCTCCTAACCATATCTTTTTCTAACTTTATTATTATTAAACCATCTCGTTAATTATTACCATTATAACGGCATGAGCAACCAAAACACTATGTTTCGACATGACATTGGTCATTATTATATAACAATAATAATAACTGACATGATATATAAGGGCGAGAGACACTTAGGAAATGTAACAAGTAAATGCAATGCTACATCTGGAACTGTTCTATATCATCTCGCAGATCGTCATCATTGAATGGCTCGACTTACGTCTCATTTCCCACTCCTATTTCCGTAACTCATCCAAGGCGCCAAAACAGCCGCTTCGCACACTCACTCGATACTTCAATTAAAACCCCTGCCGAAGAATAACTTAAAATACAATATGAATAATGTTGTTTACGAAGAAGACATATACGATGAACATCTGATAACCGATATCGAGCTGACAAGCAAACATATAATCAGTTAATACTCCGATTTTGCAATAGTAAAATTGACCAGTATAACTTTGTGCGAGGGAACACCTAGTGAAATGTAACAAGCAAAATTCATTGCTACATCTGGGAACTGTTCATGTCCATCATTCGACATTCGTCATCATTCCGAGATTTAGCATTGCATATTGTTTGTTCTTTTCCTAGGTACACAATTATATTGTGTCAAGTATTCATTTTTTGTAAAACTCGGTAATATAAAATGATACATAAGAAATAATTCTTTATTCGCATCATAAGAAAGTGATACAAAATATTACAACCTAATGTTGATACCAAGTAAATTTTCACAACTAGGTTCATAAAAACATAATTTATTTAAATACAAAGAAAATATTTGGATAAATCAGTGTAGTGCCAGGAGTAGTTTACTAAAAACAAGACGACAGGAGCGCAATCTAGTAGTTATAACAGTGAAACTACCAAAATACATACTAGCGCTCCTGTTGACAAGCTAAGGAACTACCCTTTCCTTGAACAAAGTATATCCCAACACCATCATTCTTTACCTATAAATTCTTCGGTTGCTACGCTACCTATCTAATATACCAGTACTATATTGGAAGGTCTCTCAGCTTGTGTCACCCAGTAAAGTTGGGTGAATTTTATTACTTACTTATTCTTACGTAAATAATATTATAATTTATATGCTACAACCGATATTACAAGTATTATTGGTGTACAAAATTAATTAGCTAAAAATTTAACCAGTGAAGCCACTACGAACCAAAATTTACCACTTTCATCAATAATAAGTTGCGAAACTAATAAATTATTCATAATAATGACTAGACGATTAATGATATTGGTCAGTACTTTCCAACATCTTATAAATATAAGAACTTCAAAGTTAAACAAACTTAAAATACTTCTGCTCCTATTAAAGCAAATAGAGAAGCAGCTACTAAGTATAAAATTTAGCGGTATATATGAAACTTCCTTAGTTCGGGCATCTCCGTGGCCTCTCTATTAGAGGTTAAATACCTCAAAAACTATGCTAGTCACAATTAAGGTTAATATTTCAATGTTTTATAACTCTTCAAACATACAAACAAACAAATATTTTTAGCCAGTTTTATTTTTATTTTTATAGGTATAACCGCAATTTTGAGACACTATGTGTGAGTTTCCTATAAATAAGACATGATTTCTTACAAGACTTCCTATAAATGAGACATGATTTCCAATAAATGAGTCATAATTTCCTATAAGATTTGCAATAAATGAGACATGATTTCCTATAAGATTTTCTATAAATGAGAAACGATTTCCTATAAGATTTCCTATAAATAAGACATGATACCTTGTACTATGTCTCATTTAATTTTATTGGACTGTTTATTCTAAGCCATGCCCACAAGGATTTGATTATTATTCCGAAAAATGTTTTTTAGATATTTAAGAATTTTGACCCCTGAATGTGGAAATTTATTATAAAATTGGATGTCACATATATTTATTATTGCACCTTTTAAAAAATTATACGGAATGAAAGCTAAAACTCTGAAGAGAGGGTATGACTCAAATGACCTCAAGTTATTAACATTAATTTAAAATTTTAAAAATAAGAACATTTCAAAACTGGCAACCGCATATTTTCTCTATTATTTGTTATAAAAAGATTATTTTTTTACAAAAAAAAAAACAAATGTGTGTATAAAACAAATAAAAAGAAAAAACCAAGGTTTTTTATTTTTGGAAAAGGGGTTTTTTGTGTGCGGAAAGATGTTTTATTTTTATTGTTATATACCTTAGGAACGTTATAGAAAATGTCAGAGCAGGAAAGTAGTTACGAGCCCAGAAAAACGTGATATCTCTAACATGTGAAATAGGTAACATAAAAGCTTACACCCCTCCTCGGATACTAACTATCAAAACTGAGAAATGACCGTATAAAGAAAGTACGTAAAAGAGGGAAATACATAAACGGCAGAAATTATAAAAGCGCTGCAAAACTTTTAATAAGACCGTCATTAGTTGTGGCGTGAATGCCACATTCAACTCATGAGATCGAACTGTATTGGAGTGGCCACGTATTTAGTTAGAAGATTCTATCTTAGAGAAGAAGTAAATCAAGCACAATAAAACAAGTCTTTCCACGTATAAAATAAATATTCCAACAGTGAATTTTCCCAAAGGAAATTCGCTAAAAGGCCTAGCCACAATCAACCTCTACTGGTTATTGTAAAACCCACTATAATTGTGCGAGAGACACATAGGAAATATAGCAAGCAAAATCTAAGTTTCGTCTAGGAACTGTTCCATCATTCGACATTCGTCATTATTGATGACCCGACAATATTGTCATGCCCCACTTTGTTTCGTTTGGTTGAACTCATCAGGGACATGATTAGTTCGACCTAAAGAAACAGATGACGAATGTAGAATAATCAAATACCTCCTATATGTAGTCGTGAAATCAAAAATTCATTGAAAAAAGTCAAAAGCAAGACACTATCCTCGATTGTGTTCCCAGGTAAATAACGAAAAAATAAAAATCTTAAACAGAGAAAAGCATCTTATTAAACGTAGAATGATAGTTTGTACATAAAAACTGACTCAAAAACGATGATAAAAAACAAGACTAGAAGATATTATTTATTATAATATTTTTAAATTAAAATACTCTCTTCTGTTAATGTTGATCGCCTTAGGGCATTTTTCTCACTAAATTTGCCTTTTGGTCATATTTTTTCCTCAGTTCCTAAACATTCTTGATCATAACCATCTGTTATGTTGACTATATTTGGTTCAAATAACCAAATTGTTCAATGTATTGTATTTCTCAATTGTTGCTAATGTATGTTTTTGGTTCCTGATAAGTTTGTGGTTTTGGTTTAACTTTAAATATTGTTTTCTTTTAAAATGGTATGTTAGAATTATAAATATTTTTATCTACTCCTTGTATTGTAAGTTCTACTTACAGTCTTGTTATCTCACACGCTAAATGTACTTTTACTCCCTAGGGAGGAAAAGTGAAAGTGTTGCCAACTTGACAGAATTATTTAGTTAAATATTTAGGAATTTATTTTAGGAAATTTTTATATAAGATTTTTTTTTTGGTGTTATGTAGGTACTACGGGTTAGAATATACAATATACACACGCTAATGTTTAAATTACAAATATAGTATACACATTATTCTATTGACAGCTTACAATAAAAATAATGTGAAGATAGTGGCTTTTTCTCTCTTCATCAGAGTAATTGACATGGGTAAGAATAAACCTAAACTAACACATATAACAAATTAAGGACTGAAGAATATATAATAGTTGTTAGTATTAGTTCTCTAGTCGTAGATAAAATTTAATATGCAACAAGGGATGAAAGTTTTCAGCTCTCGTATTATCTCCCTCGGCAAGCCTCGAGCTAACTAGTTTTATCTCCCTCGCTATCCGGCCTCGAAGCTAATGAAGTATCCTCCTTCGGCGCTGCCTTAGGACGAAACTTTAACTTGAGCTGTAAAACTTACTTTCATCCCTTGTTGCATAAATAACTATTGTTCATCTGGTGCTGCAATTCTTTGTGTTAGATTTTACTGATGATCCAGAGTATCTCTCTGCGAATCTTTTAATACGTATATGATTAAATTACAAGATCTGCAGTCTTCAATAAATTGTTTATAATTATAAATAATGTTAAGTGACTTAAGTCTGCCTATAAGATATGCTGTCTCTCGTACTCAAGGATGTCATATTGTATTGCACTTTGGCGAAAAAGCGCATTGCCTACCAATTTATTTTACCAATGAAAACCTGACAAATAATTTTTAAAATCAAGTCTTCTACCTCTTGGAGACCATATTTAAAAAAAATATTCTCTCATGACATTACCGTGTTTAGTTATTTATTATTGATATTATTATTATCATTAATAATACCTTATAAAAAAAAGAGTATTATTATAACACCAGGAACCATAGAGATATGTTTACTAGAGGGCCCCTATAGGTTAAATTTTGAAACATGAATAAAGTAATTTGGCCACCTTCAATTGTAAATATAATCAAATAATCAGTATAAAATTACAATAATTTATATCGTAAAACGTTAAAAATACAACTAAAGCACAAACAATGTGCAGGAAAGCGAAATAAATTTATTAATCATAACAACTCATTCTTAATTAAACTTTCAATGAGGTTACACAGAGCCCCTGCGAGGCCCAAAAAGATGTTTCAGGTCTCTCAATGTATTGAGATAGGCTATGCCCCCTCTAGTATATTTGTCTATGCCAGGAACAATAAAATTGTTGTTCCTCATTGTAGATTATATAAAAATTTAAATCGCCCCAGATTCTTTTTAACACATTGATTTACTGCTTAAGCTCTAATACCCAATCACTTGGAATTAAAATTTCTGTAAAAATAATAAAATTTTATTTGCTGCTAGAAGCAATTTATTTTATAGATAAGTGCAAAAAAAGTAGTGTAAATGTGTTTTCTATTGATAAGTGTAATATTTGATTTAGTATTGTTTATCTACTTTTATTTTTGATTGTATTTTATTTAAATTTTAAGATATGACTTTGAGAAACAAATTTGTTATTTATTTAGTAATTTCTCTTTTGTGGCACTATTTATTTTATAGAACTTCCACATCTTGATAGGAAATTTATACACAACAGCTTAGAGTTCCATAATAACAACAAAAACTAATTATTTAGCTATATATTTCACTTAACATTGTAGTCATCTTCAGGCATCACAGGTATTTTTTTTACAAGATCATAATTGACTAGATAATTACACAGACAAACAAAAGCTTAAAACTAATAACACAGTTAATTAAAACTAATTAAAACAGTCAAATAACAAATAAAATAAATGAATTAAAACTTCAACCTGTGATGCCTGAAGATGCCTACAATGTTAGGTGAAATATATAGCTAAATAATTAGTTTTTGTTGTTATTATAGAACCTTAAGCTGTTGTGTTTAAATTTCCTATCAAGTTAATTTCTTTGCTTATATTTTATCAACTCCATAAATAAAAATGTAACATACAATTCTAGTATAATATACTGTACATACAGCTTACAACCAAAGGAGGAGATCAAAACACATATTTTCTTAAAAGAAGTATTGGTAAATTTCGTATCATCTTCAATATTTCGTATAGCTAACAATAGTGGCAGCTGATTATGCGACGAATGAAGATAAGGTAACTGATTAAGTTAAATAGAGATAAATTAGCGATGAAATACATCAATGCATTAAGAAGACATATTGAACTTTTACCAGCTTTAGAGAATCCATGAAGCTAATAATAGTACAATATAGAAGGACAACACAACAGTATTTAGTTATGTAAAGGAGACACTAATTAGCAACAAAATACATCGATTTGTTTAAAAGAAGTAAATTTTGTAATTGTTTACCTATACTTTTCATCATATTAAATCTATTGTTCTAATTTTCTCTTGCAATCCTATTCATTTATTTGTCCCACAAACCCTGTCTAAGCCTTCTGGAAATCCTTATCGATTTCTTTCTTATATAAGAGATTAATCATTTAAAAAAAATAAAAAAGCAAAGTCAAAAAGAATGAGTTATTTGTATAGAAAGGAAAGAGCCTTTTTTGTTTTTTGTCCTTCTGTTTACCTAATTAACAAGGATTGGAATAGCAGCGGGGAATTAGCTCAGTTGGAAAGGTCCGATTTGAATTGTAAAGTAGTATTCCATGGAATAGCTGTCCTATTCACCCCCCCCCCCCCTTTCCTACTTCAGCTACATTTAAAAATTCTAATTCTCCATCCCTCTATGTCTTCCTTCGATCGGAATTACATAGACTGACTGATACGGAAAGAATTTTTCAACTCCCACCTATTTTAATAAAAAGTATTTTTATTTTCCGTCTCCCATACAAGTTACTGGATGAATTTAGAGTTTTTGTTTCGTATATTTTTTTCTTCTCTCTTTCCGTCCCGCCCTTACGAATTGATGACCTTCTCGAAAAAATGAGAATACAGAAAAAATACTCCCATGAATTGTAATATTCTATAATGTTACTAGAGTTTGATGTAGAGTTTTCTTTACCACGCCCACTGAAATTACTGTTGAGCAACGCGAGACCGTTCATAAATGCAGGGAATACATTTTCTAAATGTGCAACTAGAGAGTTAAAAATAGGGTTTTAAAGTTACTTCGTCAGGAGAAGTATCTTAAAATTCTGGGGAGAAATGGGGTTACGAGAATATAAAATGTAGTTTGTACGACTTTTTTAAATTTTAAGAACAATTATATCAGAATCAGTCAAAAATTAAAATAAGTATTACTTCGTTCACACACGGGGTTTGGCAGGGGGTTCAACCCCAACTGTTCAACACACGGTATTTTTCACGGTGAAAATACCGTGAGGGGTTGAACAGTTGGGGTTGAACCCCCCTAGGAGGTTGAACAGTTGGGGTTGAACCCCCCTAGGAGGTTGAATAGTTGGGGTTAAACCCCCCTAGGAGGTTGAACAGTTGGGGTTAAACCCCCCTAGGAGTTGAAACAGTTGGGTTAAACCCCCCTGGAGTTGAACAGTTGGGGTTAAACCCCCCTAGGAGGTTGAACACGAGGTTGAACACCCTGCCAAACCACGCGTGTGAGGAAAGTATAATGTTTATCTCATTTGTTCAAACTCATAAGAAACACAGGTTACTTCGTAGCTCGCATTTCAAATTTAAACACATCAAGAACTGAGGTAGCCACAGATGTGTTTAACGTCCCGTTAGATTAAGAAAATTTTAAACTAACACTATAAAATTTTTAGCAATTTCGATCATTTTTTAATTTTCTTGAAAAAATTGTTGAAAATATTATATGGCCACGGTATTTTTTCTGTCATGAATTAATTTATAGTTTGGTATTATTTATCGTTATTTTGGTAACACTGTTGTATATGTGATGTCAAAAGATACTGTGGCAATAAAGTCATTATGGTTTAGTTTAAAAATCCCCAAGGTCATAAGTATTTTGGGGATTGACCAATCAGAGAAGCCGCTGCTAACATCTCACTTAAAAAGAGAAAAAAATCCCTATCAAAATAACCCACTCCCCTACAACTTCTATCGGAGCACATATTTATACACCCAAAGAGACTAAAACTATGACGTCACCAATTTACCGTTAGGGCACCTAGCTACCCAAGGAATGATAAGAGCGTTGTATCCTCCCTCTAATAGTTTTAGTCTCTTTGGTCAGAGCCTACCATTTATCATCGTCTGCAGCTTCGCATTCACTTCTCAGCTTTAGTTTCAATAGCCCTCAACTTCTCCGTTTTCGAGTGTTTTTTGCCACTGATTATTGTGTATTGTCCAATTCTTCACTTTATAGTATTCTAGTTTGAATATAATAAGTGGCTTACCTTCCAAGTTTTCAAAGCGGGCCTACTAGTCGAGGTAGCAAAAAGCGGCCCACATAATGAAAATGTGCAAACATAAACATAACTATAATTAAATATATAATTCTAAAACACCAACCAATCCACATGGGCCTTCTTCTCAGGGCCTAAGGCCCAGAAAGCAGTGGCCACGAATCGGCAGTGGTGCGATGCGCTCAGGTTGCAAAGCAGCCATGTATTTTATTTATTTCGATAGTTGCTGTCTTCGATGCTGAAACGTTGATATTTGATGAAAGTGGATGTCACATATTTTCTTAAACTAATGCCCCCTCTACCTCTAAAATTGGATTTCGGGAGCAAAAATATAAAATATGTTTGCATAAAATGAGGGAAATTATGAGGGACGAGACGCTGAAGCAAGCGGTAAAGGGAAGTTCCCGCACAAAATTAAAATACTATGTGCCTACAACCAGGCATTAAAAAGTTTTCTTTTACCTCTTAATATCTTTTATGAAAAATTCAAATAACCACATAATCGGATATAATATTTTAATTATAAAAACACGTCCAGATTTCCAATCACCCCCAATCTAATTATTAAATATTAACGTTTATTTACATAATAAAAAAATAATTCAATAACGCGAATCTCTCTTTTTTCCACTCTAAATTCCTTATTTCAATTTAAATTACAAAAAAACTTCGTATTAATACGTTTCTTTTGAAAGGTTATACACTGGTGCTTTTAAATAAAGTGTATAATTACAGTTAAAAACTCATCAAAACGAACGTATCTCATATTTAGGAATTATATATCTCTTCCATTTCATATTAAATTTTTTTATCTTCGTTAATTTATTTAGTACGTGATACATTTTGTCAAAGTTTAAAGACGATTATTATATTTATTGTCGTTTAGTTTTACGTGAAGCTTTTATTAAGGTTTATATTTTTATTTCAATACTGCCTTTGAAGTAAATTAATAATGTTTTATTGTATCAATTTCCTGTCTTGTCTCAACTTAAAGCGGACGTTAATTGTTTTCGTTAACAAATGTAATTATTTTTACTAAATTGTATTTACTCTGTGTAAAATATAATGTATAAAATTTATTTTTTTTTTGTTTAATTTTAGTTTTAATTTCTTTGTCTAAGATTATAATAGGTTCATAGCATTATTTTGTTTTCATTGTAATTATAGATTGTTTTAAAACCATATTACATTCATCAGCATTAAGGTAAATAATATTGATATAAGACGCGATAAATCATAAATGAAAAGAAGAAGAAAATATCTAATGGTATATCTCCGGCATGTGAGGGGCGGAGGTTAATAGATTAAGCCATTCTAGCAGCTCGCAAGGCCACTGCCACTTTAGACGTCTAGGAGGATTATCTGGAATAATTCTGGAGGAAAGAATTTCGACTAAGGGATTGAAGTGAGGGATTTGAGTGGGTTGAGGAATCGTGGATGGACTTATGAAACAGGATTAACAATAGTCTGATTTACAAAAGAAACATAAGGGGACCCTTTCCTGAGTGAAGGGTGAGGTCTGAAACGAAGAAAGGTTTGGTGCTAACCCGGACTTTCGAATCGTGGGCTCAAGCTGGCTTGAGAATGGTAGAGTAAATTTGATGTTTATTAGTCAATATTAGCATAGATCGACAGTCATGAAGTTTAAGAAGTATTTTGAAAGTCTGTCTACGTGTAACCTAAGGTAACGGACAGTGGAAGATTAAAGAACGATTGTTGCTTGGTTAAGGATGACTGGAGAACAAATACTTTGACAAAGAGCAAAGTTTACGTGGACAGTTTTCTGTTTGTTGTATCCTCTTTTCCCTAACTAATGTTCAAGTAGTATGAGATGGATTTAAAGGTAATCGGGAGTGGACTGGGGACGGCTAGAATTGTTTTGTCATCAGCAAAGGCTGTATTTGGATGTTGGAGGATGTCATGAGTGTAAATGGAGTACAAAAATGGACCTATAATGCTTCCGTGAGGTACCCCAGCTCTCACAGGATAAATTGAAATAAAGGAAAAAGCAAATATTTTCTTGAAAATTTCTAACTCTGAGAAAGGATTGACGGATGAGGTAGTAACCGAAAAAAGGATAGTCTTGATCTTCCAAAGCAGCCCAGTATGCCATCCCCGTTTCAAGGCTTGTTCCTCGTCCAGGAAGTCAGCCGAGCAATACTTTTTTATTCTCAAGACAGGAGGAGATAGCGTCGACTATTCGATAACATTATTGAATGTTGGATTGGTGGGAGCAAAACGAATTGTTGGTTAAGAAGCTGGCAAATGAGCAATGGGTAAATTCTATGCAAAAGATTCTCCTCGAGAACTTCGCTTATAACTGACAAAAGGCTTATTGGTCGGTAGGAGCAGAGAAGGTGAGCAGATTTTGATGGCTAAGGAATCATGAATATTGAAGCAAATTTTAGGAGGTGGGAAAGAGGGAGGCGCGAAGAACAGCGTTCATGATGTTGGCGAGAAAATTGATGCCTTTCTTAGAAAGTTTTTTAAGTACGTGGGATGTTATCAAATCATACCCAGAAGCTTCACGAGTAGGAAGGAAACTTAGTATACTTATTTATTATGTAAACGGATAATATTTGTACCAAATTTCAACTCAATTGGATTATTCCATTATTTTTAACGCTTCTTAAAAATATACTTTTCCTTTGATAAAAAAATTGAACTAATGTAGACAATGTGATACTTGACCTATAAGTCGATCTTATAATATATGAACGTGCAATACGTAAATATGAACATACGTGCTAAATTTCAAACCAATTAAAACAGTTTTTAGCGAATTTCGAAATTTTTATTGAATTTTCGAATTTTTTTGAGTCATTATTGCCGGATAATAAAATTGACGTCATAGAGTTTTCCCGAAAGTATACTAGACTTATTTGTATTTTGGTAATAAACTGTGTACCATACACACAATGGGAACAACAGTGATATCAGGCACACACACACACATTATCTGACCTAATGGGTGTAAATCACTCAGTAGGTCTTAAAAACGACTGAAAACGAAATATTCAGGTGAAACCTCGCTTTTGGATTTTCACTTCAAACACAACACCATCCAATATATCTATGGTACAAATTGAAAAAAATAAAAAATTGAAAATTGCAGATACTATTTTTACAATGTGACCAACCGCTATCCTCCTGTTATTATTCTATTCCCCATTTTCAACTGCATAACATTACCTAAATCTGAACACAACAGTTCACTTACATATAATAAAATATATCAACAGAAACTCCAGAGTAAAAGGAATTAGAGATGTTTGTCTTGGGGAAGTAGCAATAGGAAAGGGTTAATAATAATTAGTTAGTTATCTGGTTTTGTATTGTACGGTCCGTTATCTCTAGTGAAATGATTAATGGTATTACGAACAAGGAGAGGTTATAAAAGCCCCAATGCTATCCACACAACTCGTTCTACCCCTGAAATATCTCTATCCATCTAAATATGATTAATCATTATCAACAAACATTGTCTTTTATAAAATTTATACACAGAAAATATCTTTAGGATTGTTGTAAACACCTTTATATTAGAATCGATTCATTTCTGAATTCCCTATTTTTGTGACAAATATTTTCAGCACTAAGCAATAAAAATGTCATTACAACTAAAATAAACAGGAGGAACTTGTCCTAATTATTTCTAGAAGCATCGGATAAGCCTGACATGTTGCATATCAATTGTTATTTATTGTTTGCAAACAACTACTTCTTTTTTGAACCAATAATTTCGTAAAATTAATTTTCAACCACTCATAAATAACTTAATTCGTTTGTAAATTTTCGCTAGTATAATTTCTAAAAAGAATAACAAAGATTTAACTTTGCATTTATTTATGTTTCTAAAAATTGTTTTGATCGTTTTCAGAATATCTAAAGCATACAGAAACTAAAACCGCGTCTAAGTATAAATAACTAAAACAAAAAAATACATTACAAATCATACTATAATAAAACTAGCTTTACATTTACTATCCATGTAAAGTTAAATCAAACTGTTGTTAAAACAAGCTTTACATTTACTTATTTTGTAAAATTAAATTAAATCTAAATTAAGAACTAGATTTAAATTTAATCATTCAAAGTTAAATTAAATAAAAATTAAAAACAAGCTTTACATTCTCTAATAGTGTAAAGTTAAATTAAATGAAAATTAAAAACAAGCTTTACATTCTCTAATCGTGTAAAGTTAAATTAAATGAAAATTAAAAACAAGCTTTACATTCTCTAATCGTGTAAAGTTTAATTAAATAAAAATTAAAAACAAGCTTTACATTCTTAATAGTGTAAAGTTAAATTAAATGAAAATTAAAAACAAGCTTTACATTCTCTAATCGTGTAAAGTTAAATTAAATGAAAATTAAAATCAAGCTTTACATCCTCTAATCGTGTTAAGTTAAATTAAATGATAATTAAAACACAATTTACACTTTCTAAGCATGTAAAGTTAAATTAAATCAAACTTAAGGCTTACATTTAATAATTATGTAATGTTTTTTTTATTAAAAAAAAGAAAATTATAATGACAAACATCTAAAATAATTATTATACATCAGAGATTTTAATACCTTCTTAAAACTAAAATGTTTTTGAGCATATACATAAATGAGCATATAGCTAAAATGTAAATGTTTTACATTTAAGTTAAATCAATTAATGTAAAGCTATTTTTATTAATAGTATGATTTGTAATTTTGTTGTTGTTGTTAAATATTTGAATTATATATTCCACTAATTCTCTATACTTATTTACTCCTTTGGTTTTAGTATGTTCTAGATATTCTGAGTATGATCAAAACGTAAGTTAAAAATTTACAAAAAGTAGTCGTTTTTATTTATTGTAGAATTAAATTAAAGAATTAAAGATTTTATTTGAACACACGGAGAGTATTACTATATTCTTTAATCTATAGAATCATGGGAATTTAAATTCTAATTTTTTCGGTACAGTTTCTTAACATAGTTCTTAAGATAATCTTAATATGGTTTCTGTAAAACGTGCAAAAAATAATGTTAAAAAATTAATACGGATTTCGAGTCAAAGTTGAAAATATCATTAAGACTTATTAACTTCTTTATTCTTAGAAATACTAGCGAGGACATTTATATGAAAGTTTGTCAATATTTGAAAAAAATCTTTCCGGTACAAGGATAAGTTATTATAAAAGCTTTTTACAAAAGGAGTCAAAAATAAGCTGGAAAAATCATTATTTCTTTAATATTAGTTATTATTAAGCCTTAGACTCCGAGCCTATTTATTTGTCAATATTTGACAAAAGCTTCAAAAAGCTTTCCGGTACAAGTATAGGGTTTTTACAAAAGCCGTTTATAAACCGTTTCAACAATAAAAATCATTAATTCTCTAATAGTTACTATTAAGTCTGGATGGACTCCGAGGGAAACATGTAAACAGGCTACATTTTAACAATTTCTTTTGTTGCCATATATTTTTTCTGTGAAGGAAAGCATTTTCTCACTCCACCTAATAAAACTAGAAAAGGGTTAGGACTGGAGGTCGAAAGACGGTTAGTCTCGCAAGAGTTTCCCAGTCTCTCTGTATCGTAAACAGCAAGGGAGAGGCTCCAGATATCCGCGCTTCTTCCTCCTCGCAATCGATACGGCGGAGCACACCAAGGCAACACATAAAATCCAAAAAAAAAGAACTATCCCGAGATTGGGACTCGTAAATAATGATATTAATCTGAAGCAGAGAAAAGAACAAAGCACTTAAGATTTTTTTTCTTTATGTTCTGAGGTTTTGGGATTAAGTTAAAAATTAATTTAGATGTGTTATCTAAACAGAGTCATTAATAGTGTTCTGGCTCATTTACGGTAATAAAACCAAACTATATAACATTAATTAATCAAAGCAAATTTATTAAAAGTATTAAAAGAAAAAAAGAATTATTTTGATTTTTTATAGAAGACAAAACCAATTATTTTTTCAGAAAAAGGAATAATATTGTTTGGGTACTACAGAGATTTTAAAACTACACCTGCTCTTCCAAACTATATTTCAACCTTCCCTCAAGGCATACTCTTGTTATTATACATCTAAAATTCATATGTATAAATAAATGTGCTTATTTAAATCTAAGTGCTATAAGTGCTTTTATAAATCAAAAATAAAAAGACTCGTTATGCTGATTAGTAAATTATTATAATCTTGTTAATTAAATAATAAAATATTCAAGAGCAGTGGTCCGCATGTCAGTCGAATTTTCCTTCGAATTCGTGTTTCAGTGCTTAACAATCTTTTTCTTCATAATGTTTCCGGTTTAAGCTTTACAACTAGAGCAGTTACTGGTAACTCGTTTTTTTCTGTATTTTTTTAAGGTAATGTGCATATTTATCCAATTGGTTTTACGAATCTATGGCACCTTAATTAAAAGTTCACACCATTATTTGCATTACTTAGGGCAGTAAATGCTTATCTTAAAAGGTTTTAGCACTTTTCCTTAGATAAATACATTACGTAGGTCCCGAGAGTGTGCCCAAAATCCGTTTCTTTCAGAGGCGAGGTTTTACGAGATTTTTCCGCGTCAAGAGCCCTCTGAATTGGATTTTGAGCACTCTCCCGGGTCCGAATGGAACGGATGCCTATTTAAATAGAGAATTTCTTCAAAAGCAAACTCGCTGTTATCATTTATAAGTTAAACAATATAAAGAAGACAGAAGCAAGCTATTTCGGATTCATTTTATTTAACAACAAATTTATTTGTATATGTATTTGAATTTTAGATGCTTAACATTAGTATACCCGAGGAGAAGACGAAATATAGTGAAGAAGAAATCAGAATATGTTTTAATTCCTGTATAGTAATAGAGATATTATTACTAGAGAGGCCCTATATGTTTAATTTCGAAACTTCGAATAAGTAACCTGACCACCTTAGCTTATAAATACAATCAAATAATTAATACAAAATTATAATAACTTTTATAGAAGAACGTTAAAACACAAATTAAAACACAATCAATGTGCGTCATAATAATTGATTTATTAGAACCTTAACTTTCTTTTGAAAGAGGTTCCAATGAGGTTACACAGAGCCCCTGAGAGCCTCAAAACGATGTTCCAGGCCTATCAATGGATTAGGATAGGCTATGCCCTCTCTAGCATAGAGATATTATTACTAGAGGGGCCGTATAGGTTAAATTTTGAAACATCGACAAAGTAACCCAAAAAGATGTTTTAGGATTCGCAATATATTGAGATAGGCTATGTCCTCTCTTGTATATGTGTGTATAGTGCCAGAATAAACTTTTTAACATTAATATGAGGAACAATAAACCCCTAAGATCAAAAAAACAATAAACTACAATAAACTAAACAATAAACTAACAATAAAAACCCTTAAGAAGTAATATACATAATAGAAAAACATCAATGTCTCTTATATATAAATAATACCAGAGTGATGACAATGTTCAATGGTTTGACATGCTCATGTCCAATATATAGTCCACTAATGTGAATGTGTCTTACTCAGGGGTGGGTGTTCCCCATAAGGCAGAAATTTCTACTTACACTTATAAAATATTTGAATGTGGCTGAAGTACTATCACAGCTGGATTGATTCTATAGAAAGTGAACAGAATTTATAATTTATTTATGATTTCATAATTTTGCTTATATATTAAAAGTTTAGAAAACATACAATTTTCCAAAATTTTTGAAGTGGTTGTTGGCAAAAAAATCAATTAGATAATATTCGGTCCCAACGAACCCATTGAGAAGGAGATTTTTTAAGTCGAAAACAATATAGGCTTAAGGAAACCGGATTTTTTTTTATAACCATAAAAACAATTAATTATTTTGTGTGTAATTGAACTTTGTAGCTATAGCATCAGCACAGAGTTTTGATAGAGCCTTAGATCTGAAAATGTGACTGAATTAATTAATGCAAAAATCTCACTGCTAATTGGAGTGGAGACAAAGGATGTTGGACATTATAATCAGAAGCAGTTGATCTATAGCTAACCTCCAACAAGGGTCTTACATCGATGATTTTCCTGCATTGATTACGTCAGTCAATACTGATGATCTCTTCATATCTCCAGCTAACCTCCGACAAGGGTCTTACATCGATGATTTTCCTGCATTGATTACGTCAGTCAATACTGATGATCTCTTCATATCTCCAGCTAACCTCCGACAAGGGTCTTACATTGATGATTTTCCTGCATTGATTACGTCAGTCAATACTGATGATCTCTTCATATCTCCAGCTAACCTCCGACAAGGTCTTACATTGATGATTTTCCTGCATTGATTACGTCAGTCAATACTGATGATCTCTTCATATCTCCAGCTAACCTCCGACAAGGGTCTTACATCGATGATTTCCCTGCATTAATTACGTCAGTCAATACTGATGATCTCTTCATATCTCCAGCTAACCTCCAACAAGGGTCTTACATTGATGATTTTCCTACATTGATTACGTCAGTCAATACTGATGATCTCTTCATATCTAAAGTTTCAGAACACTATGCTGATGCTATAGTTACAATGGTTAACAACACACAAACTGAATAATTGTTAACCGTCTCAAAACAATTTTTAGTGTTCATTGCGTCAAATGTGATTTTCTAGTATGATGACTTTACAATAAAAATTATACAAAAATTACTGTTTATAATTTGCTTTTGGAGCCAATATCATTTAAAAAAATTAAAACCTTTAACAACCTCGAAATTATAGCACATACGTATAAATTATTAAATAAAATCAATCTGATAGACAAATAGAACATTTTCTCAGCTTTCTAATTAATCTGTTATTTTTTAAGCTAGGCGTAATACTTTAGCCCCAATCAGCGATTTTATGAGTCGAGTGGTACTGAGACAAAATTCGATATTATGGGAGGCTAAGAATTCAACCATTTGAGTGACCATTCAAACGTCAGAGAGAGTATTATTAAGCTTAAAGTTTTCACAGCCTAAAACTAAGTATTTTTATAAAGTAATTTTATTTTATTAATTAAGTAATTTCGTTGAAAATGACCTGTAGAACCACCTACATATTTAATTTTTACACCTGGTAGATATATGACACCAGAGTAATCACACCGTTACCATAAGAGGCAGTAGTCACTCGAATATGACTTCGATAAAATAAATATCATGACTGTAAAGTCCCAGTAGACATGTACCAACAGACCAAAAATTTACAATAGATATGCTCATTTTGACCATTTATAATATTGGTTTTGTAAAATTTGATGTCAATCCCAAATATTTAATATACAAGTAAAGGTCTAACAAACGATAACATACCAGATGCAGCTTCGCAGACTAGATTCACATCAGCTCCCTCATTATAAGGTTCTAATAATTTAGTTCTATCTCTTCTTTTGGCATCGTAGATAACAGGTTTCTCTGGAGGAACTGCAACAGACAAGTGTTCAGTTTTGTAAATACAATTATTTTTTATCAGTAAAAGGACTAACGTGACAACAAGGTTAGTTAATAGGAGTAGTGAAACGACATTTCGTGGAGAATGTTATTTTTCTGAGTTTGTCTATACAACAATACCGGCCAATATGGGTTGTGAAACAGCATAAGAGTAAAGTTTTGACACTTTCAGCAGGTTGTACAATTTAGATAAAATCAAGTTGCAAAACAGAATGGTTTCTGGTTTATAAAACGACAATGTCAACCAATATAGGTTGTAAACTCTATGTTAAAAAATGTTGATTTTCTGAATAAGTTGTTCTGTTAAACGACAATGTCAACAATGCGGGCTGAGGAATACTATGTTAAGGCATATGTTGATTTTCTGAGTACGTTAAACAGCTGGCCGAGAAGAAATGTTTTATATTTTAAGGAGGTTTGACAAAAATTTATATTACAAACGTTGGTCTTTTAATTAAGTTGAATAAGGGACCATTTTGACAAATACAAGTTGCAGAACAACATGTTTGGAACATTTTTGATTTACTGATTAATTTTAACGACTATGTCATTTAAGGAAAATCCATGTTGGGAAATAATGTTAGTCGTCTGCGTGAGTATTATTAACCACCAGTATTACCACCGCAACACCAAAATATAAAAAAATCGGTACGGGGTACCTCGAAACTTTTCCTCATTATATCGAATTTGCTACACTAACCCTTCCTACTTCGGACTCGCTTCGCTCGTTCTCAGAATGTAAATAAATCCGTTTTATTCCGAGGGTCATCCATCCAGCCACTTACCACACAATTTCAGGCAGAAAAACTCGCAATTCTCCCTTGGTAAGTTAATACTATAATTTTATATAAAATGTAAAAATTAACAAAGAAAATCAAGTCAAATAAGTAATACTATGTTTGAATGAGGTCACCCTATTCTTACTCTCTTAAACACAAAGTCTAAATATTAATAAAAATTTAAATTTATCTCTAGTCTTTTTTAGATGACATTAATTAAAAATATAGCAACTATAAATCCTGAGGGTTTCTCGCTTATCTATCGGGTAGAATCGTTTTATAAATTATACTCTAACCGAGTTAAAACATCGCCCCGTTTCCGAGGTAAACCCCATTTTTCTCATCTCAGGTGGTTCCTATAGTCGAATAAGAAATTATTCCCAAAGATTTTTCTGATTTATGGAACACCCGATAGAATATTTTTTATCGACTTTTTTCAAGCAATATACATTTAGGGTAAAAGAATATACTTAGGAAAAAAAGGGTAAATAGAAACTAGAAATAACGTAAACAAAGTATTATAGAAATATTTTACTTAAATTGTTGCTATTTTTACGAAGATAAATAATCAATTTAAAAAAATATATAGAAAAATGCTTTTTGGGGACTTGCGAGTTCTAAAAAAAAATTGGGTAACTGACTTCTCAGGTTAAAATATTTACAAAATTTTGCGTATAGGTCTTAAAACATTGTAGTTGGAAATTAGAAGGATAGACCGAAAAGTGAAACAACGTCTTTCCTTGCCTTACGTATCACACCAACATATACTTCCGTCGACAAATACTTTGTCTACGGAACGATTTGTTGACAGATGATTTGTCGACGCAACAACCCGGTCTCGACCATCGACATATTATTTTGTCGACAAACTAAAATACTTATTTGATCGAACGATTTGTCGGCGTAACGATCTATTGACGAACAGATTTGTCGACGGAACAATCACACCATACAGCGTACACCATAAGTGTAATATACAGTTGGACAACACTAACCTACTGCTAACCTCAAGAGGGAGGATTCGAATTCCCACCATAAAACGATGTCTATTCTTCCTTTATTTTTAGTAATGAAGTTTTTTTTATGTTAAACTGGCTTTTATTGGCGGAAAATATTTTCTTACAGATAGATTCATACAAAATTGAAATAAGAAAATGCACATATTTACAACGCATGAAACATTGCAAATGAATTACCATTTTGTTTAATCCTCCGTAAAATTATAGATTAGTTTAGAAAATGAGGAAAATAGGGAGCCCAGTCCTAATTATTAGTCATGGCTGTTAATTATCAGAAATCAGTCGAATTAGCATGAACAGAAATTTTCCAATTGATGGCAATATTAAATTAATGGTACCATAAGATATGGTACCATATCATGCACGTATTAAGTGCGTCACTTTTAAAATAACTGAAGAAATTTTACATTTATATTTAAAATTAAAATCAATTTACATAATATAATTTAAATTAATATGTATTTTATTGATAAAGAGTGTTAATTGTTTTTAATTTTAAAAATACATACAATAAGGTAAAAAAAAATAGAATTGTATCAAAAGTAACAATATTTCAAGAAATACATTTTGAAGTGGAATCGAATAAGCGTCATATTTACATCTCGAGATATGTTTTGTCACAATTTAATTTTTTTCTTTCGTTTTACAAGTTCCAATTGGGGTAAAAATGTTGACTTGGAAAACGTTTTAAAAAACAATTGGACCTTAAGAATGTTTTGAAAAACAACTCTATCAGCGAATAAACATGAGGTAGAAAATTTTCAAAATTTTACACGTGTTTATTTATTCTGGAAAATGTCCCGGATGGCAACATTCCGTATATCTTTCATTTTCTTTTTTCTTAACTCATCTTTTTTGTTTTTCTTTCTTGAAGCAAGTTTTTTTTAAAAAAAAAAAATCTTTTTCTTATCAGATTACACGGTGAAAAATAAAAGAGAAGACTTTTTCATGTCACGCTTCTCTACTGGACGTCTTATGGAAAATATAGTAATATTTTGACGGGTAGTAAGAAACGTCTTTTCACCGAGATACACTAAACGAGCTCATTCGGATTTAACTCGAGAAAATATTTCTACTTTCTTTAAGATGGAGTCGAGGGGAGAAAAACCCCAGATGAAATTCGAAGTCTCTTTAAGTGTCAATACGGCGAAAGGAGAAAAAGTCTAGTTTCAACTTGTTCTATATACCTCACACCGGGGCTCTACATTCCATTTACAGACAAGGTAGGGTGTAAAAATACTGACCAGGCCTTAAATCACTGGTTGGAAGCTTTAAAACGGGCTTTCCCGACCGTCTTATTAACTTTCAACACCTATATGGTAAAGTTAAAAGAGGGGAAACACTGCTACTGTCCAGTAAGCCAATTTCAAAACCCTCCTATACCTAAATCTGACTTCCCAGATAACTACACTAGATTAAAACAACTGGAAAAAATCTAAGATGTCCACTTTTACAAACATCTCATAAACGTCCATTTTCGCAACAAAGTCAATTCTTATACACAGTATTTTTTCAGAGCACGAATTCTTGGTGATTAGTATGGACTTTGTTGATTTCTTTTCCGAGATTAATTTCATTTGGGACTTTTTCCTGTTACAACCAAATGAATCGCTAAGTAGGTTTGTTTCACGGACTCCTGTTGGTCAAGGTAAATGTTACTTATCATATAAGGTAATGTTCATATAACTGGCTATTTTGTTAACTCATATTTTGAATATCGATTTGAACAAACGGACTTTGTTCCCAGTTTAACTAAAAGTGTATTAAAAGACTTTGTTCCAGTTCAACAACAAACTTTGTTCCCAGTTCAACTAAAAGTGTATTAAAAGAACTTTGTTCCAGTTCAACAAACAAACTTTGTTCCCAGTTCAACTAACAAACTTTGTTCCCAGTTTTACAAACAAACTTTTTTCCCAGTAAGAACTTTGTTCCCAGTTCAACAAACTAAAATTGTTCCCAGTTCAATTAACAAACTTTGTTCCCAGTTAGAACTTCGTTCCTAGTTTTACAAACAAACTTTGTTCCCATTTTAACAAACAAACTTTGTTCCCAGTTCAACACACGAACTTATTTCCCAGTTTCAGTTCGTTTCTGTTCTTGTCTTTTACCCATACTTTGTCCAGAATCAAACAACCAAGCAACATACCTCACTACAAAATACTCTCTTAGTATAAATAAAAATTGCAAAAATATCCTATTTATTGATTCCCAGCGGAGGAAAGAAGGAACAGGTGATGGTATTTCATTAGTAAGACTCTTAAATCTCTTCAAATACACAGTTGAAAGGCTTTAAGAGTTTTTAAAGGAAATACAGTGCCAAAGGTGGACGCGCATCTTCCGCGAACTAAATGTACGGTGCTACGTAACGACAAGCGAAGGAATTGCTAAAGATCAAAATCATGAATAGAACCGAGTTGGTTAATTTATCGGGACAATGGTTTGAAACGTATAGCTTTTGTTTAAATCCAGAAATAATCCAAATAACTACCTTTTACTTAAAAAAATCTAAGGTGACACATTTAAATTTTTAGGATTTAACATAGACAACTCACTAAGTTAGAAACAACATATTAATCTCTTGTAAAAAAATATCTTCTCTTATACATCCGTTTAAATGTATGAGAAGATATCTGGATAGTGATTCCATCCAAGGTCTATCATGGTATGTTTGAGAGTAAAGTGAGCTATGGATACATTGAGTCGATTGAAATTTTCCTTAAACAAAAAACTTGTAAGAACAATTGCCGGTGCTGGTAAAGTAGACCACTTGAAACCGCTCTTTAAAAATTTTAAATTGTTTAGCTTCAACAGTGTATTTGGTTCTCACATGTCTACAAACACACAAAACAAATGAGAGTCAGTATGCAACTTTGTAACACAACTATCCCACCAGGTTTAATCATAACGTGATGACACCAACTCACAGGTTGACTAAGTCAGAAAGCTTTGGCTGTCAATAGGAATCAAACTGTTAAATAAACTACCTGAAGAAACAAAGAAACTACCATATGTATCCTACTACAGTAGAATAAAAACTTATCATTTAAATAATCTTTTGTATAATGTAATCTGAATTCTTAAATGCATACTGTAAAATGAAATTTTTAATTTTCTACAGTATTGTGTTTGCGAAAAACCCGAAACTTAGATTTCACCAGAATTATCCGTTTCAGGAGTTCAGGAGTTGTCTATACATGTGTGTGTGTGTGTGTGACTGTTATCATCGAAGCTCCCAGTGTATTTATGCTAGAAAGTGGCAACTTTAAGTTTAAATACTATTAAAGCTTTTGAGGAGGAATAGGTCCAAAATAATATAAAAAAATAATTTTGCCGAGCTTTCGATATAATTGTATCTTTTTCAAGGCATAACATAATAAATAATAAGAGGCCTTAATAATTTAAAAGGGCATTTGCCCTAAATAAGGAGTTTTTAATTGTAGATCTTTGTTTAGACCATAATGTAACTCAACAACATTGTTACCTTTTTTGTTTTTAACGGATTTTTTTGTCTGTTTGCCCAAACATCTATTTTTTAGCAACCATGTAACTGTTTTTGTTATTATTTTTATGTTAAACCTTGAAAAAGATAAAATTATATCGAAAGCTCGGCAAAATTAGTTTTTTTAAATTATTTTGGATCAATTCCTCCTCAAAAGCTTTAATAATTTAAAATAGAGGTCCCTATAAAGCTTTTTGTCTGGCAACTTAGTACATAAGTTAATCTTTAGGTCTAGTTAAGGTATCCGGAGAATAATTTTTATGACGTTATTATCAGCAATTATGACTCTACGAAAATTTACAAAATTCATAAAACATGATTAAATTCAGAATGCATGAGACAAGCAAGTTTCATCTCATTATCTTTACTCGTATACGTTTTTTTTAAAATCGAAAAAAAAACAAATTAAGTCAATAAAAATATATCATTTTATAAAATAAATAAGTGTACTAAGTTTCGTTTCTATTAGGCAAATATATCTTACGGTTTTTGTTTAATCATAAAAAGTTCATAAAAAATTAGTTCCGTCACTGCCATGGTAGAGTTCCGTCACGAGGTTTCATATACTATTGAACACTGCCATTGTAGAGTTCCGTCACTGCCATGGTAGAGTTCCGTCACGAGGTTTTATATACTATTGAACAGTTCTGTCACTGCCATTGTAGAGTTCCGTCACTGCCATGGTAGAGTTCCGTCACGAGGTTTTATATACTTTGAACAGTTCTGTCACTGCCATTGTAGAGTTCCGTCACTGCCATTGGTAGAGTTCCGTCACGAGGTTTTATATACTATTGAACAGTTCTGTCACTGCCATGGTAGAGTTCCGTCACGAGGTTTTATATACTATTGAACAGTTCTGTCACTGCCATGGTAGAGTTCCGTCACTGCCATGGTAGAGTTCCCACGAGGTTATATATACTATTGAACAGTTCTGTCACTGCCATGGTAGAGTTTCGTCACTGCCATGGTAGAGTTCCGTCACGAGGTTTTATATACTATAGAACAGTTCTGTCACTGCCATGGTAGAGTTCCGTCACTACCATGGTAGAGTTCCGTCACGAGGTTTTATATACCATTGAACAGTTTCGTCACTAGATTTAAAAAAATCTAGTTATAACAAACGTAAACATAATTTCAAATCTAACAAATTTTTTAAGATATGCTTCTATGCGTCCTATAAAAGTAATACTTAAACGATCACAACTGAATCTGGATACATGTTGTTTCACGAATTTTCATATAATTTTAACTGTCACACCAATGATATAATTTAGGTTAATTATAATATAGCTAGCCAATAATTTATACCTGGAATTTAAGTACCAATCAAATTTCAAACTAGATGTAAATGTTTTACAGTATCTAACAAAATGTCGTAAGACAAAAAATCGTAAAAATAATTAAAGTTGCTGGCCGTCAAAATTTAAATATTTTCAAATCAATATTTATAGATTAATATCAAAATAAAATTTTGTAGATTGATCTATTCCTTTCAGGTGTACATATTTTGTTAGTTTTTAAAATTTGTGATTTTTAATGACTTTTAAAAATGTGTGATGACTCAGCAAAATAGGTAAAATCCTGGTCTGTCAAATATCACCATCCGGACAGCTTAACTTGATCTAAAGTCTGATTTTACGGTAGATCTAGTTGGAAAACTAGACCTAGTTGATCTAGTAGTCAAAGAGCCGGAACTGAAAAATGTCTCATTTTGTACTACATGAAACCAAATTTGTGAAAATATACCTTAAATTATGAAGAAAAAGCATAGTCTGCCTATCTATAGTGGAGTCTGCCCTTCTTGTTGTTGCGCATGTTAAAAATATTATAAAATAGAACAAATTTCAGTTTTCTTGGAATGAGTGGTTCCATGTGGATTGTGCGCAAAACATGAAAATAACATTTTTAAAATTTGACAATTTTTTTTAAAGGAGTGTTTAATCTTCAAAATCGGATGGCTACAACCAATATTATGGCTCTTTCAAAAAAACCAAAAAATGGTTAATTTATGCAAAGTCAGCAAATTTCTTTAAAAAAATATTGACTTTTTGTGCATTTTTTGGCCATTTAACATATGTCATAATTTTAGTTGTAGTTATCCGATTTTGACGAAAAAACGCTCGTTTTATAGAAAATTTTATCAGCTCTAAAAATTGTTCCATCCAGATTTTGCACTGGAGCGAACGCATTTATATGAAAGGCTCCACTCTGGATAGGCAGACTATGTATTTTCTTCATAATTTAAGGTATATTTTCAGAAATATTCGGTTTGAAGTAATACAAAATTAGTCACATTTTTTAGGCTCGGCTCTTGGACTATAGTACAGAGAAGAAAAATTGAAACATAGTAAAAAAATGCCACAAACGATTTTTAGCTGAATAAATTCCCTAATAAAAGAAGGTCAATTTCTCCTGACGTACTTCGACCATACTAAATAAAAATATTAAAAAATGTCCAGACTTTAGCTGGCCTTATGATCACGAGGGTTAGGGATTTCAAAAGAATAACGTGACAGAACTCGGCTATGCACATTATAAAAACAATTAACACTTCAGTTCTCTCACGGTTCAAAAATTAATCAGTTTCATTCCAAATTTCATTCCTTAAAGTTTCGTTTTAGAAATGTCAATAAAACATAAACTTAAGAGATAGTTAAGATGGGAAAAATGCATTATATCCTTAGGAATGCGTTCTACATTGCTGAACAATGCATTATATCCTTAGGAATGCGTTCTACATTGCTGAACAATGCATTATGTCCTTAGGAATGCGTGCTACATTGCTGAACAATGCATTATGTCCTTAGGACTGCGAGTTACATTGCTGAACAATGTATTATGTCATTAGAAATACGTGCTAATTTGCTGAACAATGCATTATGTCCTTAGGAATGCGTTACTTTGCTGAACAATCCATTTGTTGCTTTATGTTTCCGTTTATGCTTCATAACATAAGCAATACTACTTCTTAATCAATTTTTAAATTAGATTTTTCAAAGGAAAATCTCTAAAATCTTTCAGTTTCCAGATTATACTAACCTTAGATTAGCATAATCTCAGGTTTAATTTAGTGCAAATAATTATGTTCACGATTTAGTATAATCAACAGGATATAAATATGTGCATTTTTTATATTTTGCCTTTACAAAACCTGCCTATGTGCGCATTTCCTTTACAAAACGTGTCTATATGTGCAATTCCTTTACAAAACGTGTCTATATGTGCAATTCCTTCATAAAACCTGCCTACGTGCGCATTTCCTTTACAAAACATGTCTATATGCGCATTTTCTTTTCAAAACGTGTCTATATGTGCATTTCCTTTACCAAACGTGTCTATATGTGCATTTCCTTACAAACGTGTTTATGTGCATTTCCTTTACAAAACGGGTCTATACATTCATTTCCTATACAAAACGTGTCTATATGCGCATTTTCTTTTCAAAACTTGTCTATATGTGCAATTCCTTTATAAAACCTGCTACGTGCGCATTCCTTTACAAACGTGTTATGTGCATTTCCTTTACAAAACGTGTCTATATGCGCATTTCCTTTACAAAACGTGTCTATATGTGCAATTCCTTTATAACCATTTCCTTTACAAACGTGTCTATATGTGCATTTCCTTTACAAAACGGGTCTATACATTTATTTCCTTTACAAAACGTGTCTATATGCGCATTTTCTTTAAAAAACGTGTCTATATGTGCAATTCCTTTATAAAACCTGCCTACGTGCGCATTTCCTTTACAAAACGTGTCTAATGGCATTCCTTTACAAAACGTGTCTATATGCGCATTTTCTTTTCAAAACGTGTCTATATGTGCATTTCCTTTACAAAACGTGTCTATATGCGCATTTTCTTTTCAAAACGTGTCTATATGTGCATTTCCTTTACAAAACGTGTCTATATGCGCATTTTCTTTTCAAAACGTGTCTATATGTGCATTTCCTTTACAAAACAATTTTTACTTCAAAGGAAATCCTCCCGCATTCGGACCCTCCGCGCTAGAATTTTTATTCTAGCCCAATGGGACTTATTATTACCTTGTTTGAAATTATGAAGTTATGGACTGACTGACTAAATTCCCAACTGGCGTTAAAACTCGATTAAAAGGTCCACCTTACCAGTCGAAAATCACTATCAATTCCTATTGGATTCGCAAGTATTACTTGTTCCTTGGTTTTTAACAACTACCAATAGTTATAGTTATCAATTTGATTTTACTATGTATTTTTAAACCGATCAATAGATCCACAAAACCCCTGTATAAGGTAAGAATCATAAAAATAGAAGGTAGAGAAAAGAGGCTGAAGCAATATGTGTAGAAAAGGGGCTAAGACGTATGGGATGTGTTAAGTGCTAGGGAAACATAAGGTACTAGGGGATTATTAGTCTATATTAATCACTCCTGTACCCTGGGATCAATCATGCACTTAGCTATCACAACACTATCAGGTAGACGTGCTAACAGACCAATTAACTACCTGCCCTCCTATTAACCTTCCTGTAATATATACAATCTAATTACTTGTTTTAATCCTTTACACGTTTTTTATGAAAGGAGCCAACTACAAGCCGCATACTAGTATACAAGTCAAGTTATTTATTAAATAACATTCATAAATAATATGAAATTGTAATTTATCCACTATGGGAGTTAAGAATGTCATTTCTCTGCACAATAAGTTGGTTCCTGAGACGAAAGTCATGGCAAACAAAGCATTTGATTCCCGAGGCAATGCCAAGGTATTTATATTTAACACTGAAGTTAAAGACAAGGGATTTATGAAAATTATCTCCCGGTGCGAAGCCGAAGAAGAAATTCCTTGCGAGGGAAAAATACCACTTTACTCCCTAGGTACACAATAAACTTTATGAAGTTAAAGGCAAGGGATTTATGACGTAATTTTAGGCAGTCGTAGACGTAATTTTACCATTGTCTTATACATTTTTCGTAAATTTTCGTCGTGGTATTGCCTTTATTATTTGTTTGAAATTCTGTTACGAATTTTGTGCGTGACAAAAAAATCAAAATTCATTTTAATCTAATAGACTTATTTTGCCCTCAAACAGGTATGAGTCAATGATATATTTTTTGTCGAATTTGTTTAATATAATAATTATAATATAATAAAATAGCTATATTTTGAATTTTGAGAACAGTAGTTTCATCTTTTTTGTGCTTTGTCTACTCCAGGGTTTGCCCTCGTCAGGAGGAGATGGCTAACAATATTATTCAACAATATAAACTCAAATACATAATGTTTAGATACACACATTAATAAACGCATATATACATACATACACGTATATATGACCATACATAAATATGTATTTATAATATATTATTATTGTTGAGAAAATTATTTATTTTGATTACTTTTGTCTTTTTTTTATTCTACAAAATTTGTTTTATAATTGTATAAATAAACGAATATGTTATTTGCTCCAAGCGATTTTTTTCATAAATAAACGGATCATGAATCATAACATCTTTTTTTTGGTCAGGACACTGCACCCAACAAATTTCTTGTGTAATTTTGTTGTGACCAATATTTATACATTTTTAAATAAAAATAATCCCCTAGTTAAAGCCTTTTAATTCCCCTATTATGTGGCAGCTGGGGGAAATGGGAGTCGGAGAATTCTACGTCGTCTAATAAGAAATGTAAAAAGGTTGATAATACACACAATATATTTAGATAAGATATAGATAAACAGATATAGATAGATAATACACAGATTATATTTAGATAAGATATAGATAAACAGATATAGATAGATAATACACAGAATATATTTAGATAAGATATAGATAAACAGATATAGATAGATAATACACAAAATATACACAGCTTTATTTTTTTAATTTCTGAAACTGAAACACTGCGTGGAACTGACACATGTAAAAAAACTTAATCTATACGTTTCTCTTTTTAGTTTTGAGTAATTGAAATACGAGTAATAGTTGGAGCAATAAAACGTTTTAAAATTGGAATAAAGAGTTTAGAGTATACATTAACTCTTAACTACTAAGTGTAGGGTCTAAAATAACTCTACACTACTAAGTTTAGAGTCTACAATAACTCTAAACTACTATTTTAAGAGTCTAAATTAACTCTAAACAACTAAGTTTAGGGTCTAAAGTACTCTAACTAGGGTCTAACTCTAAAGTACTAAGTTTAGAGTCTACAATAACTCTAAACTACTATTTTAAGAGTCTAAAATAACTCTAAACTAATAAGTTTAGAGTCTACAATAACTCTAAACTACTATTTTGAGAGCCTACATTAACTCTAATTACTATGTTTAGAGTCTACATTAACTCTGAACTACTAAGTTTAGAGTGTACATTAACCTTAAATTACCAAGTTTAGAGTCCACATTAACGTCTACATTAACTGTAAACAACTAACTTAGAGTCTACATTAATTCTAAACTACTAAGTTTAGAGTGTACATTAACTTCAAATTACCAAGTTTAGAGTCCACATTAACGTCTATACATTAACTGTAAACAACTATGATTAGAGTCTACATTAACTCTAAACTAACAAGTTTAAAGTCTACGTAGTCTAAAAAATCTTCCCCTCAAAACCATTGGTTATTTAAGCTTATCAAGTTATTATTAGCCTAAGAAAATTTCCTCATTTCAATTTAAAGTCATCATAAAATGACGTTATCATTTTTTCCCTTCATTTGAATTTCATCACATTTATTCAGTATTTCTTATACAAATTTATGTTTATTTAAATTTTTTATTCCACTGTTGTGAAAATAAAATAATAAAGTATATAAGTTAAAAATGTTGGCCAAAAAAAAACCCAGAGACCTATGTTGGGGTATTCTCTCCAATTATAAGTTGGGGTTCCCCCAGGCCAATGATATTGGGCCGTTCCTCTTGCTCTTTTGTTATTATATCTTCATCCCTAACAAGTATCATTAGCTAGTTTTTTGTAATATTTTGTTTTGTTTTTGTCTATCCCCTCTACCTACGAAACTCTTTCCTTAAATATATACACTAAAAAAAATACATTTTAATATAAAAGAGAAATATGAATTAAAAAAAAATTAAATAAAAGTTTGTGAAAAAATAGAAATAATTATTTAAAAAGTTCACTTCGATGAAACAACTTCCTCCTCATCCCTCTTCGAGCTATATTATTTCTTTGCCTAATTCATACCGTAGATAAGTAGAATAAGGCGTGTTTGCAGAAAAAATCCGAAACTGAGATTGCACCATATTATCCGTTTCAAGCGTTTTATAACCTAGTGAATACGGCAAGTATTTAAGTGTGTTTCCTACATTCTTTGTATCCAAGTATTTTTAAATTAAAAAGTTAAAACTTAAAACAAAATTCAATCTTTAGGTTCAAGATAATTTTAATAATGTATTGATAATGTAACAATCTTAGAATAATACTAATATAGAAGGAGCACAGGACCGAAAACACAATGTAATTCTACTGATAACACGAAAGCCGGTTGACTGGTGCAACTAAGTAATGCTGCCAACCTGACAACAAAACATTATTTTAAATATGTGTCATAAATATTTATTAATGAAGAAAAATCATAAAGAACAAACATAATAATTTAAAACACCTGCTGAGTATTTAATAAACTGGTCTTAGTGGCAAAAGGGTGGCGGAATACAAGAATCTACATTTAGTTGACGAGGACTACTTTTAATATAATTTTAATTAAAAACGTCAATCTACAAATTAAAATGCTTTAAATATTAAAATGCACCGATATTTATATCAGTATTTTATGAATAATCAATCACTAATTAATAATAGAACCTAATAATTCAGCAACCGGAAGTATTTCCAACTTTTTTTTTAGAAAAACGTATATTGTTAGGTGACAGCATTACTTAAGTGCACAGTGAACCGGCTTTCGTGTTATGGAGTAGTGCTCCTTCTATATATAGTATTATTCTAAGGTAACAATAGATAATGTATTGATCGATTTGAGATTTGGCCAGCTTGTAGTCGTATGTAAGACCTACAAACGTACCAAGATTCAGTTCAATATAATGATGGTATCCATAAAAGAAGTCCACGGGAAAAATTACAGTGGAAAAAAGTACATGGCAAAAAATTATTTGGAATAAGAACACAATGAGCTTATAATGCCAACAATTCACTGGATACTTAAATTTAAACTAAAAAGTTACTAATAGCTCTACTATATTTATGCAATGCTAGTTATTGCATTAATTGCTAGTAATGAGGTAATGAGTAAGGGATTTCCAACAGCTTGCTATTTGTTCTAGCGTCGTCATCACTCCCAAAGAAAGGATATAAAAAAGTTTCATTGCATAAATATAGTAGAGCTATTGGTAACTTTTATCCAGTGAATTGCTAGCATTTTTATGGTGTACTTATTCAGAATATTTGTTTCGTTGTAATTTAATTTATTTTCGTGTACTTATTTTCCTAGACTATCAGGATTAGTTAAATCGTTATCAAATGACTTGAACACGTTTTGAAACAAGGTTAAAAATAATCTAACTGAGTTAAAATTTGATACAAGTAAAACCTTTTAACGCATCAAATGCGTATGAGTTTCGTTCCAAAACGATAAGTATATATACGATTTTTGTAGGATCATAAAAGTTATGTTTAGAAGTTTAGAAGCTTCAAGAGAGGTCAGTGCATGGCTGGGCGACCGTTGGAACAAAACGATTTTAAAGACTGTCCGAAGTAGTTAAGATGAGCGTAGCGAACTCGACGTGGTAAAAAAAGTTCCGAGGTACCCTCCTTCGAATTTTTCCGGTGATTCTTAACAAAATAAATTAATTTAAGTAAGAGACATTTAAGACTTTTTAAGGGTATCCTGGTTTTATCTGTTACCAACACAACGCATGACTAGTTTAAATAATATTCAATGAAAGGAGAAATAACATTGAAAGCGAGGCGAGCATAAGAAACACGATGGAAAAAACCTAGATGTAATTAAATTAGAGAGTAAAAAGGATTTGAATCTGGGAGACAAAGGTTAGAAGAAAAGGTTTTAAGATGTGGACCCTAAGATTTGAATTTCTGTGAAGCAAGACCAGGGGCAAACGTAGAGAGAATTGAGCCAGTCGGCTCCTGAGGGTTGAGACAAACGATATCCCCTCGTATTACCGTTTCTAGAAGCTTATCTGTATGGTAAGTACGGATAAGACAATTCCCTATAAATAATTCAAACTAATAATCAGAGTCGACGTTTATTGGAATAACCGAGCTCAATAGGAAAGCCCATTGGTTATTTATCTTCCCTTCTTCTCTTGAAAATAAAAAATCTTAACTTATTGAACCAAAGATATCGTATTATCGATTAAAACAGTTTAAAACCCACTTATTCGTGAAGTAAGACCTTAATAGCATCTTATAATCAACGTTTTGCTTGAAAGAAGTAAATAGGAAGGCATACTGTTATTGGTCTTTTCGGGTTCTATGGATAAATACAAAGGAGTGATTTCGTTCCGTCGACAGTTGACGGAAAAATTTGTCGACTGTACGAAACAGGTTGTTGCACATAACATTTAGTAGACAAATAACTTGTCGACGATATGATTTGTTGACAACTGATTAGTCGACGGAGCCGAATACAAAACATTTTGTATCTTGCAAATTTTTGTCATAGACATAGACTCATAGACAACACCAAAAATACTTTTTTCGCAATACTCAAAAAAAGTTTTACACAAACACCTCATGTTTCATAAATTTATGTCTTATGGTTCAAAATGTAAGAAATGGAAACTTTTGGTCCACCCAGTATGTTAAAAACATCCGTTTGAATCCCAAACTTAATATAATTCTCCTCAAGGATCAATCATTCAAATCAATCAAATTCAAATTTGTTTTGAAACTTCCAAAAAGGTTTACATAAACGTATCCATGTATTTCAATAAAAAGTAATAAATGGTGAGATGAAACTTGTTGCATTATGTTGTTTTTACACAGGACTACAGCGTGCGAAAATGCAAACGGGTCTGACTATTACTATCAGTTTTATTAATAATTTTTAAGTTATTAAAGACGGTTAATGACGCCAAAAAACAATTATTCTCCGTAAAGCACTCAGACTTGAAAATTTGATTTTTGTACTAAGTTTTTAACTCTTTAGTGTAAATGCACTTGGAGCTACGTTGATAACAGACATATACACATACAGACATATACACATACAGACATATACACATACAGACATATACACATACAGACATATAACTTGGTAAAAACCACTCAAGAGGTTATAATAAAAACCTAAAAAGGATTGATCAAGTAAAATGATGTTCAAAAGTTTTAATCCAAAAGTAAACCTTTTCCTACAAACAAAAGGTATACGAGATGGAAAGTAAAATGTAAATAAATATTCTTGAAATTAAAATTACAAATAAATTAATAGGGCCCATTTAAAAATCTTCGTTGGAAACAAATGTGATATTTAGGAGAAAATGAAAAGGGTACAGACTGTGTGTGGTCCGAGGAGGAGTCGATAGAGACATATATGGCTCTACAAGCCAGATATATATCTTACAATGTTAATTATATTTATTGAGGTATAATTAAAGGCCTCGCGTGTATCTACCCTTGCATTAGAATAGTTTGTAAAGACCCCGAGCTATAAATCCAACATTATACAAGCTTAGATAAAAACTACAAGGTAACTTTATTATATCTGTAATCTAAGTGAACACGACCTTTCCTTAGGAACTGTTCCGGTAGCGACTCAGTCTACCGAAACTCATCATAAAATATCTTTATAACATGACTGAAATTATGAAGGCAGTTAAACAAAATTTATCAAAATTTGGATAGCAAAGACTTTGCATGACTGGAAACGGTGGAATGTAAATAGAAATAACAGAATATAGAACTGTTTTCAGTCTTTCGACCAATCAGCTACATTAATGTAGTCTAACTACTTCTGAGCTTAAATCATTAATCAATATATACTTAGAGAACCTGTAATACCTACAGTATTTTAGCATTAGAATATCTACAGCGTTTGAACGTTAAATTATTCACAGCATTCGAGCGATAGATTAGCTTTAGAATTCAAACGTTGAAATAGTAAAAGCAGTATAACGTTAGAACAGCTTCAACATCCCAATGTCAGAATAGTTATAGCATTCTAATGTCAAAATACCTACAGCATTCATACGTTAGATTATATACAAAATTTTAACTTTGGAATACCTACTGCTTTCATACGTAGATTATATAAAAACCATTTATCGTTGGAATACCTACAGCATTCATACGTTAATTTATATACAACAGTTTAACGTTGGAATACCTACTGCATTCATACGTTAGATTATATAAAACCATTTATCGTTGGAATACCTACAGCATTCATACGTTAATTTATATACAACAGTTTAACGTTGGAATACCTACTGCATTCATACGTTAGATTATATAAAACCATTATCGTTGGAATACCTACAGCATTCATACGTTAAATTTATATACAACAGTTTAACGTTGGATACCTACTGCATTCATACGTTAGATTATATAAAACCATTTATCGTTGGAATACCTACAGCATTCATACGTTAATTTTATACAACATAACGTTGGAATACTACCATACAGCATTTATTACATACAGCATTCATAAGATTATATACACAATTTAACGTTGGATACCTTCTGAATTCATACGTTTAGATTATATAAAACATTTGTTGGTGGAACATACAGCATTATACGTAAGATTATATACAAAATTTTAACGTTGGAATACCTACAGCATTTAAATGTTAAATTATTGGCAGCATTCCAACGAAAGAATAGCTTCAGAATTTTAACGTCAGAACAGTTACAGCATTCTTACGTCAAAATACCTACAGCATTTATGTGTTGAATTAGATACAACATCTTAACGTCAAAATACTTACAGGGCTTTAATGGCGGAATAGGTGCAGCATTCTAACATCAGAATACCAGAAGCATTTAAACGTTAGAATACATACAGCGTTCAAACGTTAGATTACCCATTGCATTTAACGTTATATTAGATACAACATTTTAACGTTAAAGTTCCTACAGCATTCTAGTGTTATATTAGATACAATATTCTAACGTGAGGATATCTAAAGCATTCTTACAATAGATTAGATTGAAACGTAAACTTTTACTTATTAAAAAAAACAGGAGTAAGGCAGTAAAAGCTGAAAACTTATTAAATAGAAAAGGATTAATTTAGCCAAAAAAGAAAAATACTTATCAATCAAGGAATATTTTTAAATATATTGGATTAGTAATAAGGAGCTTTAGCTATCAACACGGTGTTCGAGCTATACTAACCAGGCTTACAAATTATAGGTCATAATATTTACTAATATTAATTAATCTTTGAACTGACACGGGAGGGGGGCTAATATTCTATTCTACATCAAAATATTCCATTAAAAGCTACATCATTCTATAACGATAGAATACCAGCCGCATTCTAACTTTAGAATACCAACATCATTCTATCGTTGAAATATCAACAGCATTTTAAAGTTAGAATACCAACAGCATTTTAACTTTAGAATACTAACAGCATTCTAACGTTAGAATACCCACAGCAAGTTAAAGTTAAAATACCTACAGCATTTTAACTTTAGAATACCAACAGCATTCTAACTTTAGAATACCAATAGTATTTTAACGTTAGAATGCCAAAAGCATTTAACTTAAGAATACCAACAGCATTCTAACGTTAAGATACACACAGCATTTTAAAGTTAGAATACCAATTGCATTTTAACTTTAGAATACCATCAGTATTTTAACGTTAATACCCACAGAATTCTAACGGTAACCTATAACTTTCCAAAAGTTTCTTTAAGTCTCTTTTCTGCTGGAAATTAACTTTTAAGTTTTCATTTTCTTCTTCAGTTACTTATCGTGAAAAAAATGTTTTTGTCACCCCAAAAAATTGATAAAGTAATACTTATAAATAAAGTGATAAACAGTAAGGGTAAAGGCATTAATATCAACAGATTTTATCTTTGCTAAATACGAAAAATATGTAATTTCTTATGCAATAGATAAGTGATATGCTGAAAAAAGCAACAATATGCAGAAAATTCAGCGAATTTACACAACTCAGCGCATATCAATTAAATTACAGTTCTGTCTGTTAATTAAACAACCTCCGCAGTACAGTACCTATGGCATTCCAAATTCAATGTTTTTGACAGTTTTTAAATAAAGTGTAAAAACAAAACGGTTCTATTTGATTCAGCGCTCCAAAAACTTAAGTAATGACATTTCCCTGGCGAAATATTTTAACCTATATTATAACTGATTTTTTAAGAATTTTGCTGACTCAGCTAACCGAGTAATGAAGTAACAACCTGGTTTTATATTGAGTTCAAGTTCTCTACTTTGCCCCCTAGGTTAGTTAAAAATATCCGTTGAAAGATAGGCTGTGCACAAGACTCACGCGAAATCATTTTTATAATCAGTACCCTCTGAAATTGTTTCTTTTCACACTATCAAACTTCGTGCCCGCATTCAGTGCCACCTAATTAGCGAATTTTTCCAATAAAAATACACTAAATCCCCCACAGTTCAATACATGTTAAAAATGTGAAAAATAGACGGAGGAAAGTTTGGCTTAAAATTCACCCAAGTTAAACAGGTTTATTTCATTGGCAGGATTTTACTTAAATTAGAACCGGACACATTTTCTGTCAAACTTTTTCCTTCGAGAGGAAGTGTTAGATGGAGTTTAAAAAAAACTTGGACTCCCAACTTTTCAACTCTAAATTTTACAATTTTAGCGTCATGTTGAAAAGAGCTAAAAAGATTTCGGGTTGCAACGGAATCACGTAAGTATTTTTAGCCCCACGGACTTATTAGAACAAAGTTTTTCCCCTAAATTGACCCTACATTCAATGAAAAGTCAATCGAATTAAAACTAAACCCCAACACAGTAAGTTAATTTATAAGTTAAGCAAGTTTTTTTTATTCCTTTTATTTAGAATATAGAACAAATGCAACTAATGTGACACATCGTATCGACGTTTTCAAAAAGTTAGTTCATAGTGAGCGCTAGCTTATAGGATCTGACTTGAGCGTCCTGATGCAGCGCTCAATATGGTCAATTCCTTAAAATAAGAGGTTGCATTTACCGTGAGTTTATAATTACTGAGGTGTTTTGATGGCAATACTCTACCTGTAGATCATCTGCCTAGGAGTGAAGCACTTTTTATTTGTTTTAAAAACCGTATTTGTTTTAAAATTTAAATAATATATCCCAGATACTTAAAATTTTAAAAGAGTGGGGGAGAATTTGTTCCACCCTGTATTTTTAAATCGTATACTTTATCAATTTATCCTATTGTATATAGTAAAAATTAGAACATTCAATGGTGAAAAGCTTGCTTGACACCAACTTCTACAACCTGAAACGGATTTTTAGCAAGTAAATAATTTTCTTTTCAGGCCCTCAAGAAGAAAATTAGGGGGCCGGGCCCCATGAGTTGATTTTTTAAGAGTTTAAAAAGCCTCCAATACATTTCACAAGTTTTAGGGGACATAACCTCCTCCTTTTTCCTAAATTTACGAAATAGGATAAAATATGGGATCATAGGGTTAGTCAGTCTAATATTTCATTTTGTTTAAAACAGATTTGCACATTGCTACATTTACCCTGGAATGTTGATCGATCATTTTATCCAAGTAATAATAGCGCTAATAACTAATTATTTTTTTTCAATGATTTTATCTTGGAAACAAAAAATATTTGCACATCGGCTACGTCAGGGAATCAATAAGTCCCTTGGTTATGATTGGTTCCATTTCCCTTGTCTCAGAAAGCATATTAAACGCTCTAGAAAAATATGGCATATTTTACCTATTTTTTAATTTCCATTCATAACTAATACGCGTAAAACTAAAAGCGCCATTACTTACAGTAAATTAGGTACCAAAAATAAAGTTGAACAAGTGCATTGTTCTCCAAAATAGCCAACGTATTGAAATTAAGTGACAAAGTTTAACGGTCTTTCTGTCTTTTTATAGGTTAGCATCATTATATAGAATAAAGGCAACTCTGTTTTAAGAAAATGAAGGGTTGCAAAACAGCCCTGTTGCACGATAGATTACAATATAACTATTATTTCTTACTACAAATGCTACCTAATCTCATACAACACTGTTTCATTTTATAAAAATAGACCAATGTAAATCATATTTTTTAAAAAAAATAAAATAGAAGAAAATCTTATTATTCGTATGTCATTTATGTCAATACAAATAAAAGAATACATAATCTTAATAACATAGAGATATATACTAGAGGAGGCATAGCCTATCTTAATACATTGAGAGACCTGAAACATCTTTTTGGGGCTCTCAGGGGCTCTGTGTAACCTCATTGAAACCTCCTCTAAGAGCGATTTAAGGTTATAAAAAAATCCATTCTTTCCGGCTTTCCGCACATTCCTTGTATTTTGATTTGTATTTTTAACGCTCTACTGTATAAGTTTCTGAAAGTTTGTACTGATTATTTGATTGTATTTATTAAAGAGGTGGTCAGGTTACTTTACCAATGTTTCAAAATTTAACTAATAGAGCCTCTCTAGTAATATATCTCTATGCTCATCGGTGTAATGAGATTTATGAAAATGATAAAGTGACCTGCTCGACCTGTGTAACCTCATTGAAACCTCATTCAAGAGTGAGCGAAGGTTATAATAAATCAATTGTTATTGGCTTTCCAAACATTATCTGTGAATTAATATATATTTTAAACGTTATTTAATATATTAACGTTGTTACATTAACGTTAAGTTGTTACAAAAATTACCATTTTCGGGTAATAATTACAAAAAAAAATAAAAGTAAATTTGAATTTGCAAGAGTCAATTTACTGGAGTAGAGAAAATTTTCTAAAGACTAGGATCATGTTAACTTAAACATGGCTACAGGCGTGATGAATCTTATATTAATAGCAAACACTTTTCATATGTATCTTCGGTATATATTAGGAAAACTAATAATCAGGTTCAAGGTACCTCGCAGCTTCTCTTACCTTATCAAAGGTAAGGAACAATTCGCGTGACAGGAAAGATGGGGTTTAATCCTGGCATTCGGTGCCCATTCTCGCACTTACTAAGCTCGATGATACTTAGCATTAATGATTCAAAAAATACAAAAGATATATTAATCTTATGAAATAAAACAATTATCATGTTTTCGTGCAACAGGTGAAGAGTAAACAATTTATCAAAATACGGTAATAAATAGTTGGGATACAATGACATAACTAATATTATATCTGGTGCAAAGCAAGACCGGGGAGATATCTCACGGTCCAACGAATCCTAAAGGAGCTGCCTCCATTTGTCTAAACATTTGTTCGAGTATAATACCTTGTGATGTGCAAATTATTACAGGCTATAGATATTTAGTATTTTTGTGTTATTATTATATCGGCCCTCTGTTTAAGGACTCGTGTAACTCAAATTAGTCTTATAATGAAGTCTTGTACTTATACTTTGTGGTCTTCATTTTCACTTTTCTACATTTATTCTGGAGGTATTTAGGAAAAGTATTGTGTTTGCATAAATATTTCGAAACCGGAGTGTCAAGGTATCCGTTTTAGGTGTGTTAGTCTCAAGTTAGTTAGTCTCAAAGTTGTTAGTCTGTATGTGTGTGTGTTCTAGTTGTGCTCTATTCGCAAAATATTTTTATGACGTCACTAACCCACAGTAATGTCTAAACATACATTTCGAAAAATTATAAAACGCGGAAAAATGTTACGATCAACTTGAGATTTAACACTCATGTTACTACGTTTAAGACTAACATATGCGCAACGATTTATCTTATTATCAGTATTAGTTCAATTTTTATTGCGTGACTTGTGTACGTTTTTTAAAAAAAAAATATTAAAAAATCTGAAAATGACCCAAATGAGTTAAAATTTTGTACCAGTGTGAACCATTACGTAATGAATAAGTACACTAAGATACATTTCAATACGAGAAGTTTCTCTGTGATTTTTGTTTAATCATAAAAGTTAAGCCTTATCGAGCGTGGTCAGTGTCTGATGGGCAACCAATGGAAATTAAACCAGCGTATTTACAACCTGCGGACGGTTAAAGGAATGTAGATTCTTCATTCTTACGGCTGTAGATAGAAAATGTAAATATTTAAAATTAATACACCATTAAACATTACAAGTTAAACATATAAAACCAAAACAATTATTGCAATAAATAAATAATTAAAAATCAGTATAAAATTGATGAAATGTTCTCGTAATTACGTCTTCTAAAATAAATGTAATAAACATATGTCGAGTAAATATGATTATAATTTAATCTCAGCGGATAAAATGAATATGATGGGAAGAGAGAAAATCCATTGAAAATATATGATAAGCAGTTAGGCTACAAAATATAATTATTAACTGCTACGGGGAATACAGCGCGGGGATTTAGGAGTTTTGTCTATAGGGGTGGTTATCGGGGGGCTTTTAGGCATTAAGATGTAAAAACAGCGGTTTTATTGGTACCCAAGTAAAATATGCTCAAGGGATTAGCACGCCTATTAAAATATAGCCGGGTAAAACCATTCTAAGGGCAACTATTACCAATACAAACCATTGTTTTTATTACTTTGCTCTTAATGCATATTGATTTAAGTGCGGCTCTGATTACATATTTCATTATATGTTTTTATATTTTTAGAATTTTCATTAAGTTAATGCCGGGGATTAGTTTTGTATTTAAATCATTTGTGATTTGTAACACGTTATTGGGGCTTATATTGGCCATTCGATCGTATTTTTTTTATACATTTCTAATTAACCATTTAGAATTAGGTTCGGAGTACTATGGTATTTTTATTTATAAATTTGGACTTGCTTCGCTCGACTTTAGAATGTCATGTTGATCTAAGGCTTTATGTGGTTATGAGTTCGGTCTCGTTACGCTCGACCTCAGAAGCGAATTTCTATGGTGTCGAAACTTAAGGTTAATTAAATCTAATAAAATGAATACAGTAGATGGGTATTCGATCAAACGATAGAATATTTCCATATTCTAAGGACAAGCGAAGCGAGTGGAAATTTCTGAGAAAGAGCGTAGTAATTCGTATATGTACCAGGTAACACCATACCTGGGTTTTTAATAATTTTTAAGGACTGAGCGAGTTGATTTGTGATAAAATGTTCAGTTTATAATTGAAATAATTACTCGATTGATCTAATTTAAGAGCAATTTAGTTGAGAGCAATTAATCAGGAATTAAAATTAGTCAAGAAGTTGTTATCACTTTTCATAAGATCTATAGCTTTACGTGAAACTTTGTTAACCGGCCACCCGCCAAAATAAACTATCTTTTTTACTGAAATCGATACCCAACTCTTGGACTACTTCCAAAATTTTCTTCAACCACCTCCTGCCGGTTGATCGAGTCCAATTAACTGCCCTCTTGCTCATTTTTCGCCTCCCCTATCTCACGTCGCCTAGCTCGACCTTCTATATCCTAGTTCGATGAAGAACTCCTTTTTTTGTTTTTCTAATTCTATTATTTGTACGGGCAGACATGGAGACGCTCTTGATATCGATTTTCGTTATATATCCATGGTAACATTTCTTTTATTGGACAGATTATGATGGTGTCCCTTTCTTTTAAATATTTTGTTTAATCATATAAGACTACAAGCACATTGTTATTTTAAATAATTTGATTTAATGTACCACTAAACAGAGTTTCCTTCAAATTTTCTTCACCAGAAGGTTATCTGAAAAATTATAAAGGGGTATACACGGTTTTAAAATTTGTGGGCCGGTGGAGAGGGTGCAACAATTTTTTAATGTCAAGCAAAACTTTGTCCATGTAATATTATTTGTATTTATAAATTCATTTAAACAAAACAAATATTAAATGAACAAAATGTTAAGTATTTTTTAAAAATATTTAAAATTGCCATTAAGTAACGCAATAATAGCTTTCAATAATAAAATAGGGTACCATTCATGGCTATATACAGGGTGAAACAATATGAAATCTTTAAACTAAGGTTCCATTCATGGCTATATACAGGGTGAAACAATATGAAATCCTGAAACTAAGGTGCTTCATGGCTATATACAGGGTAAAACAATATGAAATCCTTAAACTAAGGTTCCATTCATGGATATAAACAGGGTGAAACAATATGAAATCCTAAAACTAAGGTGCTATTCATGGCTATATACAGGGTGAAACAATATGAAATCCTTAAACTAAGGTTCCATTCATGGCTATATACAGGGTGAAACAATATGAAATCCTTAAACTAAGGTGCTTCATGGCTATATACAGGGTGAAACAATATGAAATTCTTAAACTAAGGTACTATTCATGGCTATATACTAATAAGTTCCATCTAATTATCAACATTAGTAAAATTTTTATTAAATGTCTTGTGCACTTTAAAAAAAATTAATACAAAACGAAAAATAATCTAATTGAGTTGAAATTTGGCACAAAGTGTGTCACTTTGCGTAAGAAATAAGTATACTATGTTTCGTGTCAAAAAGGCAAGCATATTTATGTTTTTTAAACAATTGTATTACTGTTAAAAATTGGAAAATAATCCAATAGAGTTGATTTATTTTCAGGCTTGATCAAGGGGACTTTAGTTCTATAAAAAGTTTTTTTTTATTATTTAAACTGTGATTTTTCTATTAATGTATTGTGTTTGTTTATTTATTTATTTATTTTAATAGTTTATTAATGTAGCTTGTTGATATAGTTTCTGAAGATGCTACAATGATAGGCAAATATATTAAATTGAATAAATCGTTCAAAACTTTTTATAGAACTAAAGTCCCTTGATCAAGCCTTAGATGGAGTTTTATAAACTTTCCAGTGCTACAAAGAACAAACTATTGATTTATTTTAATAATTGATTTATTAATTATTAATTGTTTATTACGTTCGGTAAAGTTAAGGTACGTTAAAAATAAGCACAGAAAGTTTCGTTTAAATACAAGTATGTCCATTAGTTTTGTTGGATCATAAAAGTTAAATAGCATCGAGTGTGATCATTGCCTGTATAGGTGACATGTAGATGAAACTGATCTGTTCACATTTTGAGGACGAGTGAAGCGTGGCAAAAGATGGGAAGATGAGCATAGCGAATCTGATGTGATAAGGAAAAATTCCGATACTTTAATAAAGTTTAATAATGATACTTCACCAACCGCGGCAGAAAGTAAGTACCTTTATTTGTAAGCAGAACACAACAAAGAATGACATCACTAACGTTTGATTTTAGATGTTTAATGCAAAGAAAATTTGCATTAAACATTTTAATACAATTTTGCATTTAAACTTCCAGTTTGACTGCAAAGTCAAACTTTACAGCCGCCCTTAAATAATCTTACTTAACAATATTTATATAATTAAAATTTACACTAAAATTTTGTAACTATGAGAGTTAAATTATCAAATATATTTGGAAATCAATAACAATAAAATAATATCAAAATACGACGTATGTGAATTTCCGCAGAAATTAAGTTCAAGTTTATTTACTAGTTACATAATATTAATATACGACACAACCGAAATGCTGTGTATTTCGCTCGGTAATAAGTGAATTTTCGTTGACAAATTAATTTTACTTTCTAGTTACATAATCTGCTATTTTATGCAAACTTGCCTTTTCTGCCTCTTTATCTTTATCGTCATTCTCTATTAAGGATAGTAACTGAAGTAAATAATCTTTCTATATTAAAGATAAAGATAACATTCAAACTAAACATTCAACTGACTAATGGTCACAAGATGACTCGCTATAAATGAATTCCTTTAAGAAACAGCTTTAATATTCTTACAAAAGCTATTTCAGTTATTATAGCCTAAAAGACACAACTAAACTTCAGTAAACGACACTAAATATGACATGAAAACTCTGTTTAATGTCGAGATAACGTCATAAAAAGGACAATGATGAAGCATAAATCTTTATCTCGGTGACGATTTAACAAATTAAGATTAAACTAATGTCTTTTTAGTAAATGAGTAAATATTAAAAAGAAAAAATTAAATGAAATCAGTAAATAGTAACTTCCTTTTTTGTGCAAGAGGGAGAATATCGGATACATTAAGGATCAAGTGATGGAAACGCAACAAAGCGGAGGTTATTATAGGTAGTGATGGTTACTGCAATAAAAAATTAAGCTGCTAAAACTGGATCTAAGCTTCCTTAAATGATTTATAAAAGAACCACGAGCCGAATTTCTTATTTAAATATATTTAGAGCTGTGTTATCCAAGGAGGTTGAGGTCTTGTTATACCATCTAGTACCTTAACTATTATTTTTGCTAATTAAATATAAACCTTATTGTGTAGTGAATGTCATAGAAGAAGGCTGGTGCGCATGGTTGAGAGATCCTACCTGTTGAGCGGCGCCACGAAAACAAAACTATCACAATGTACAATGTACAGTTACAATAACCTTCAAATTCACTTGAAGAATGTTACAGTAAGGTTACAGTGAGCTCTTGAGAACCCTGATAAGATTATTCATGTCTCATAATGCATTAACATAAGGTATACCAAAATGCCATGAAATAACAAATAATAATGAAACGACAAATTTGTAGAAATAATTACAAATACTCAAGGGAATTATTCTAAGCAAGCCGAAGACCCTCAAAACTGCCAGGACCCGACGGCTTAAGTTTTTGAAAAATGATATAGAAAATGTTATTTTCCAAACTTGGCAGCTCGTTTTTATAAACCAAATCTATAATTACATTCTTTTTAACTCTTTTTAACACAATATCTTCAAACGACTTAATGCTCAAGTAATTGATTATTCATAGTAAGTATTTATTTAAAAGCTAATGAGATATTTGTATTCATTTTCAATTTAAAAAAAATACAAAGAAAAAAGTATTTCTTTTAATTTTTACCAGTTTAAGTTAAAGGAAGCCTCCCTCCAGAATGCGTAGAATTGTTTTTTCCTTTCTTTGATTACCCAAGCAGTTAATGTTTTTGGAATGTCGTTTTGTTCTGTTTTCCCTTTTTCTACTATAAATTATTGATGAATGCTTTTTAAAATGTAGAGTTGTCGGGTTGCGAGATATCTTCACGGTTATTGGACTTTTTTTTATCAAATTTAAACATCTTTAAAATTGTCAGAGCGTAGCTAAGTTTGTTCCACCTATACTTTAAATACTAGCATTTGCATCGTATATTTATATCCTTAGTTCTTTAGATATTTAAATACACCATGATGTATTATTATCTTGTTTTGAACGAATTTTAATGAGTTATTTCTTAGAAGCAATAAGCGACTGTAAGGTTGTTTGCTTTACCAACAACGATGGAAAGAGATACCGTTTAGCACATAATAATTTACATAATATTTATATAACATATTTTATTATCTCAATACATACAAATAAACCGAAGATGTGGTCGTTTCACTTGTTTTGTTGACAATAACTTCCAGAATATTAACTGAATTTCGTACGCTAGTAATCATTTTTGTATATATGAAACAAACGTAATATAAACCAAAATATTACGCAGAGGATAATATGCAAGCATTGCAAAATAGTCGACTGTAAATTGGATCTTTTATTTACCTAATCGAGTACATTTACTGGCGAGCGAAGCGACGAAGAAAAAATAAGCTGAGGTAAATATACAGCCAAGTAGCGTATCCCATTTTCTCTAAGAGCGTAGCAATCAAACCAAATAAATATTATAAATAAATTATACTATTTATAATGAAAATAAAGTTATCATATAACAGATTACGTTTTGTTTTGATTTTTAAGAACATGCCTTCTAACACTATCGATTAGTTTTACTACCAACTGATATTTACACGAGCAATAAGAAGTATTTCCTTAGTTAATTACAAGTATTTGATATTAAATGAACGAAAATGTAAGAGTAAAATTATGGGACTAGTCTTTTGTATAATATATATATAATTATAATTTATATAATTAAAATCAGTCCTATAATAATATGATTTTATTTAATAATTAACAAAACGTTAATAACACAAAATAAAGTCAAAAAGGTTGTATTTACCGCAAGTTGAAGAAGAAAATGAAGTGTTATGCTGAAACCGGTCCATGGATATTCTTATTCAACAGCAAGTATCGACGGTAGGTGATTCTTCATTTACAAAATAAAACGTCAGTTTTATTTTGTGCGATTGATTCAATCACCTTAAGATGTTGAGCTTCGCTCAGTGAAACATTGTGTTAATTATTAAATAAAATAAAATAATTATAGGACTGCGATTGTCATAAATGAAAAAGTAAGTCGCATATCTTCAAAATGAAATACTGTCAACAAATAACAGTATACAGGTTATAACAATATAGCAGTGTCGCCATCTAGCGGAAGTATGGATAAGCTAAAACAAAAATCCTGTCTTCAGCGCCCCTCAAGAGAAATATATTGACAACCAGCTGCACGAAAAAAGTTTAGTTTGCAAGCTGTACAAAACAAACATATCTACAGCCAATATAAAGTTTTTTATTTTAAGTCCTGTAAAATAAAACATAAAATTGACCTCAACACTCTGCCTCAGAAACATTAATGTTTAAGTTACTGTTTGATTGTACAATACTAAAAAGTACTTCCATTTTCTATTATAAAACAGTAAAGAATCGTAATGGCCAAAGACCAAGATCAAATTTCTGCATAGAATGCTCACGTATCAGCAACTATGGATCCAGTAACTTATATAAGTCACTGAATGTATAAGTGGATACAGAAGCAGTATCTACTGTGTAAATGTGTTTACTTACGTTCTGTAAGGATAATCAGGACAGTTCAAATGTTAGCTAATATTTTAATGACACTGTGACTGGAAGAACTGGATAGGATTCGAACGAAATCAGACACATTAAGCATGAATTGAAAAACCTGAGCAAGGAAACAAGTATCCCGAAAGAAATTCGCCCGACTTGAGAACCTCAGCGCCAGAATTATAACAAGTTTAAGAAAAAATATGTAGCACACTTTCTGTGCATATATTTTTACTAGTTTAAAAACAGGAAAAACAATTTAAAACGGCGAAAATCGAGAACAATTTTCAATTAAGGGTCCAATCCGAGTCAACTGAGTGACAGAGGTATTTGTTTTATTAGATTATGTGAAATACAACATGATAATTGCTTCTAAAATCAGGTCACCACTGCAGATACCTCGCTTCAATTTTCAATATTAATTGCACTACATCTGTTTACATAAAGAGCAGCAGTGACTTGGATTCCTTGCATTTAGCAGGACATTTAGAAGCGTGTTTGGGCTATTAAAGCCCCTATACCCTCGCTTTTTTTTATAAAATACAAAAAGTCTTATAATATGGTAATATCAGTATATAAGCAATTTTTTAGTGAATAATTATCAGAAAATGACGCCTATTTGCCTGTTTCCCTCAATATTTTGTATGCCTTGAGTGAGGCATCAACACCTATTATCTCAGGTATTCAACTTTATACGTATTCAGACTTTTCAGACGTTATTACTATAACCTGCAAAAAAATTTGAGTTTACCCCTAGTAGTAGTAATAGTAATAGTAATAGTAATAGTAATAACATTAGCCTGGTGAGTAGACCACACCTTCGGATCCTTTATCCTCGTTAAACCTCCTGACGAATGCAAGTAAGAATGTCCTACCATCCTCGAGACTCCATTTCTCTTTAGTTTAGCACTCCAGTTTCAAATAATTAAAACCTGAGCTTTTCAACCTCTTCATACGTCCCCAAAATAATTATAGGCTGTTTCTTCCTCATTGTCTTCACATAATGCACAAGTGGGACTCTTGGATACCTCATTCTAAAAGTCTATTAAGCCTGTAAGGCATAGCGATAAGATTACTCTAACCAAACGTCCGACACTAAACTTACTTAGTTCAAGAAGCCATCTAGATTGCCATATGTCCAATCATGGAAATATCATCTTTGACTGTCTACATCCGATGTTGTTTCTCATGTGATTTTAGTTTTCTTCCAAATCAGATTTTTACAATGAGTTTAGCCTACATTCTTGTTCAATCAGTCGCAGGCTCTAGCCCACAAAAGCCTAAAAATACACCTTCTTCCCTTCTTCAGCTACTTTCTCCACCTTTTCTTTTCCGCAGGTGTGCTAGTGTGTCCAGGTACCAACATCACATCAACCTTTTAAATAGCTAGTCCATAGCTTCCCAGTATTCTTCTACCAAGGAAAAGTTAATATTGTGGAAACCTAAAACTTACATAGAAGCTTACATATCAGTTTAGCCCTATAAGTTAGGGAACCTCTCGATCATTCTCGTAAACGCACTGATTGAATTTGAGGAATAATCTTAAAATAACACACAGAGGCCGATACATTTCCTTAATCTCCCTTTGACGAATTACATTTTGTTTATAGTTTTAAAGATGACAAGTTTTTCATTTTTTGTATTCCATATACAAATCTGGTTCACATTTTGTGTACAATAACAACGCAAAACGCATTCTAGGTGAAAGAAAAAGTCACCACTATTTTATAAATTTTTTTAGGGTCAGTAATTTTCCCTATAGTACTGGACTTCGATACCGGAGGTCCGGGGTTAACACCCCGGGCTATGCTCTCAGTTTTATGAATAGAATTTGATGTAAAAAATTATTTTTCCTATAACTTTCCTAAACGTTTGTAGTGTGAGGAATTTTACAAAACGTTTATAGGGTTAATGATTTTCCAAAACGTTTGATTGGTCAGTAATTGTCCAAAACGTTTTTAAGTAAGTAATTTTTTATACGTTTGTAGGGTTAACCGTTTTCCCTAAACGTTAAGGGTCTGTTCTGACGTAGCCTTATAATGATGCTTAGCCTGATTAAATTAAATGTATTTTGGTGCTTCAGCCACCTCCAAAATTTACTATTTAAATGTAACGGAAACGTGTATAAACGTTATATTAAAAGTGTATAAACAAAGTAAATAAGTGTATAAATAAAGTAAATAAGTGTATAAATTAAGTAAAAAGTGTATAAACAAAGTAAAAAGTGTATAAACAAAGTAAATAAGTGTATAAATAAAGTAAATAAGTGTATAAATAAAGTAAAAAGTGTATAAACAAAGTAAAAAGTGTATAAACAAAGTAAATAAGCGTATAAATAAAGTAAATAAAATAAATAAGTGTATACTAAGTAAATAAGCGTACAAATAAAGTAAAAGTGTATAAACAAAGTAAAATACGCGTATAATAAGTTAAATAAAATAAAGTAAAGTGTATAAACAAAGAATAAGGTATAAATAAAGTAAATAAGTGTATAAACAAAGTAAATAAGCGTACAAATAAAGTAAATAAGTGTATAAACAAAGTAAATAAATGTATAGGTATAGTATCTGAAATGTTTAAATGGACAAATCCTTAATTTTTCTATTCAACTCAACCCGTCATTTACTAGAAGGAAACGAAGCATAATAATGATATGGTTTTATGGTAATTTTCGGTAAACAATACTCTTACAAACTAATTATTTATAAACGATTCAATACCGTTTAAACTCATTAGGACAAATTTAAAATATAATTAAGGTTGATATCCTATACAATTAAACCTTTTCTCCAATTCAAACTCATTTAGTGTTAATTATTCATAAAGTTTTATAATTCAGACAATTTTAAGAGTAAAATTTATTAATTTACAATTAAACAATAAATAAGTGACGAAAAAATACGTGACAGTAAAAAGAACTCTATGAGGTTTTAATGTGGGTCGATTATAGACAGTCAAACTAAACTTTAGCCCACGTGAGAACGATTGAGGACAGAAAGTAATATTTAGCAGTGCGAAATAAATGTAGTATTTTTAATTAATGAATACATGTCAAATAAATAGAAATACATAATAAATAAATAAGATTTAAAATAAATATGAATAAAAACAATAATTTAAATAAGATAATATTTAACTATAATATACATTAAAATTATTTAGTTGTAAGATAATTTATAATAGTGTTAATAAGTAATGTCTTGTAGACAAATACTGCAGCTTTGGCTGATTTAGATCAAAGATCTAGAATTTATTTTTAATTTATATGTTTTATTTTATTAATGATCTAATAAACGTGAATGAACCGTTTATTAGATCATTAATACAATAAAACATATAAATTAAAAATAAATTCTGGATCTTTGATCTAAATCAGCCAAATTTTCGCAACTATACAACAAAGGTACTATTTACGCACCTATATAACTAAGGTACTATTTTCGCACTAATATAACTAAGGTACTATTTTCGCACCTATATAACTAAGGTACTATTTACGCACCTATATAACTAAGGTACTATTTTCGCTATTTTTAGTATGTGCGTAGTATGTACTATTTTTCGTAAATACCTTCCTGAACAAGGATCTGCAATTCTGCCGACTCGTATCGGATGGGAGTCCCAGGCAGAACGCACTTTAGGGTTCAAATTTACCACCCAAGTTAATAAAAGTTTAATGGCTGGAAACGGGTTAATTTTCGTAAATACCTTCCTGAACAAGGATTGCAATTCTGCCGACTCGTATCAGATGGGTGTCCCAGGCAGAACCTTTGACCCCAAAAGTGCATTCTTTTTTATGTTGTTTAAAGTGTAGTGTAAGTGTAGAGTTTAAAGTAATGTTTAAAGTTTTTATATGTTAGTATTTATTTTAGCATAATTTTAACCGTCTCTTGCTTTATCCCCGCTTTTTCTCACATTTTTAATTTCTCTACCCTAATTTATAGGTATTGATAGTCACTAATGCTGCTAAATTTACGGAATATGATCACCCTGATTTTTTTAATACAAAAATGCAATGAAGGATTTGTGTTCTTAAGCCAAAACGGTATTTTTACTCCTCGCAAATTCTTTCGAGCCGTAATATTTAAGCTTTAATTTTGAAATGTCAAATTTTTACACTTTGGTGCTCATTCATGCCAAAATAGCGATCTTAGACAAAAAATATGCTATAGGGGCAAAATGTTTCGTATTCATCCCTAGAACCCTAGAAATTGTGGGTTCACCCTAGACGTTTCAACGAAACCCCATAACTTAATTAAATCCCTAACTCTATTGTCTATGACATGTGCATGACTTCTTTGACTCACAGATATTACTTACCAAAAAAATTACTACACCTCAAAAAGTTTAGTTTAAGAAGAAGCTCTTACATAGTTTACATGTTCGCAAACTATTTCGCATTGATTAGTCCAAATCAAACATACATAATAATGTTTTTACAGACGTGAAATTTGATTCGAACTCATAATTGTATAGATTTATAGCTGAGATATCAATAATAAAACTGTTTTATTGGCGTCAATTAACCAAACTGGATTATGTGTTCAGTAAAAACATGATTATTTGTGTGTAGATAGAGTTGGCTTAATATGACCGAGACACGCTATGCACCCACTAAATCACTCTATCTAGTTTTTACAAATGAAATAGAAATCTGTTTGAAATATTTTAGATTTTAAGTTTCATTCTTCATATTGAAGGGGTTATAGAAGATTGAAGGGTTATATAGAAGTTGAAGGGGTTATATAGAAGATTGAAGGGGTTATATAGAAGGTTGAAGGGGTTATATAGAAGGTTGAAGTTTTTCACATTTTAATCATGGCACCGAAACTTGCTAAATCTTCACATTATATGACTAGTTACAGTTTTAGATGCCTCCAAGTTACACTGTCTTGTATTAATTAACTGTCTAAAGTTAATTATAAATAAGAATTAAAAACTTAAGTTTAATTAAGCTTTCCACTGAAAATAGAGAAAATGCGTTAAAATTAAAATAAATCAAGACATTACCTTATAATAAATATTGTTCTTGTGAGTTTATCGACTCCGCGTACTTGATTCACTATTCAAAAAATTATCGCACATTTCACGGCAAAATTTTAAACTAATCTATAACGTCAAGTCGGTTATTACAGTTTTTAAAAGACTTATACACATACATATTTGCATACACACACACACACACACACACACACACATATATTATATATATTATTATATATATATATATATATATATATTATATATATATATATATATATATATATATATATATATATATATATATATATATATATATATATATATATATATTATATAATATACTATATATATATATATATATATATATATAAATATATATAATATATATATAAAAGTATGTATGCAAGTATTATGTATATAAGTCTTTCAAAAACAGTAATGACCGATTTGACGTTGTGGATTAGTTTACAATTTTGCCGCGCACAATCAAACAATTTTACGAAGAATTATTTTTTCCAGAATGTCGAAATTAAGTCTACTTAACTTTTTGTTTATTTTTCAAAATTGCAGTTTTTGAGTCCACCGTTAAAAATAAAACTATGATAAATCTTAGCTTGAAAACATGCAAGAGCTTTTATCAAAAATTATTTTTTTCGAAAAATGAATTTTTTTTTACATTTATACGTATCGTTAACTCTATCCGAGGACACCCTGCATAAATAATTTTAACTATTGTATAAAACGGCATGTTATAAAATAAATTAATAGTCAATACGATAAACTAAGACAAAAATTATCCGATAAAATCAAAAATAATATTTGCGTTATTTCAAAATGAGGAAAAATCTATAAGACAATGACAAGTACATTCAATGAGGAAAATCATTAGCCTAAGACAATGACAAGTAAATTCAATGAGGAAAGTCATTAGCCTGAAACAAGGACAAGTAAATTCAATGAGGAAAGTCATTTTTCTGAGACAATGACAAGTAAATTCAATGAGGAAAGTCATTAGCCAGAGACAAGGACAAGTAAATTCAATGAGGAAAGTCATTAGCCTGAGACAAGGACAAGTAAATTCAATGAGGAAAATCATTACCCTGAGACAATGACAAGTACATTTAACTTATTGAGACCTTTAAATCAATAATAAAGCTATCTCTGAGGGGGTTTAAAAATTATTTGAAGGGTAAGGAAAAATATTTTATTGCAAGTAAGATATCACGTAGTTTGACTTGAAGTGGGTTCAGGTTAACACGAAGGGTACCGCACGTCTTTCTGTCACACTAATAAATAATAAACGTGCCAACTTGTTGAAAAACCAGTAATCGTGTCGACAACTCTAACTAGAGTATCTTAAAGACATCTTACTGTCAGTTACAGAAAATGTAAACATGTTATTTCATGTCTTACTTTTCTGTATCTTAAAGAGTAGCGTTATAATCATAGAGATATTATTACTAGAGGGGCCCTATTGGTTAAATTTTGAAACATCGAAAAAGTAACCTGACCATCTTCGCTGAAAATATAATCAAATAATCAGTACAAGATTACAGTAACTTATATAGAAGAACGTTAAAACACAAGCAATGTGCAGAAAACCAATAACAATTGTTTTATAATAACCTTAACTCACTCTTGAAAGAGGTTATAATAGGGTTGAACAGAGCCCCTGAGAGCCCCAAAACGATGTTTCATGCCTTTCAATGTATTGAGATTGGTCATGCTCCATCTGGTCTATGGTTATAATTGTGTTTAACAAGACAATCAAGTTTTTCTTATCTATTGTTTGTCGTTTTTCGTTGTAATTATTGTAGACTAAAATATAAAATTTAAAATAAAAAACTCATACCAAATTGTTGTTAATATGTGTACTTACCTAGAACAAATAAAAACAAGTGTTAAAAATCTTAATATAATGTTAATAAATATGATTAGTACATTACGGAACTCGTGGCAGGAATGCAACTTTGCGTTCCTACAAAGGAGGGTTGTAACGCCACACAATTATTAATGCTAAGACGTTTCACTTCCATGTTAAGTACTGTCTATCTAACTACGATTGTTAGGTTTTAAAAAAGTCTGGCGTGGTAGTACTAATAGAGTATTTGCATTTATCCAAAAAAAATTGTTTTGCTCATAAAATGATTATATGTGTTTAAAAAAAATATATAAAACTGTAAAAAAATGTTTAATTTAATTTTAAATAGTCGAAAACGGGGGAATGGGTGAGAGAGCGGGGTGAAAAAGGAACGTTCTAAAGGTTGGGTCGTTTAACGTACAGAGAGTGGGGGTTTTAGTTCAAAACATCGTAAGGTCAACAGTTGCTTACAGTACAAGAGTGTAAAAAAGACTAAAACAATTCAGTGTTCCAGGTAATACAATGTCGAAGGAACGTGATGACTACATCACGTTCAGTTATCATTTTGTTGACAGAATAAAATAAACTCTTATGAGTGTTGCTCTCGTGAATATTGTACTAAGCGGCGGAACTATTACGTCTGACGTCACACAAGCAGTCTAGGCCGTTTTCCCGCCAAAAGAACATGTTTAAATATATTTTTCGTTTTTTGCTGTATCATCAAAAGCATAAGTTTTTTCATTCTAATATTTTACAGTGAGTCCGAAGACATATTGCAGTATAAATTTGGCAAATTTTATATTCTGAGGACGAGCGAAGCGAGTTCAAATCCGAGAAGATGAACGTAGCGAATCCTTTGTAAGGAGGAAAAGTTCCGAACTACCCCGTCCCTGGGTTTTTCAAATAGTAGCCTATAAGTAGCCTATACAACTTCTTTAATTACTGTCACTCTAAACCTTTTACATGTAACTTAGATGATACTGCATTTCTTATTTAGCAATAAAAAAAGCATTTCCTATAAAAGATGATTTTCTCAAGAAAAATAACTGAATCAATCAGGTTTTGTACCGGCGGAGATCTGGATAAGATGGATCTATTGATTTCTACAGATAGAATCTTACATAATACTGCCATAAGTCATTCAAATAAATCCATCATTATTTTACTTTTTAAACTTTAAGAATGGATTTGAACAAAATAAACAAAATATAAGAATTGTCAGAAACAGAGCAAAATGATATTTCAACAAAGGGAATGACGTTAAATTACTTCTCTTCTTTCAATCCCTCGCCCTGCAAAACCCAACGCTTTCTTATTTATTTCCAACTTCATCTTTTTTTTTCTTATTTTACAGTAAATTATTACTTCAAATAATGTATAGACGATATTGACACAGTGTTTATGGAATTTTTAAGGAAAATTGCGTTCTTGAGGTTTACCATGATGTTTAAAAAACACACTAAAATTAAAAACAATAGATAACCAACCACAACAATAGTAAGCCACAATATTATAAAAAAAATTATAACTGACCGGTTTCGACTTTACGTCATCATCAGAGCTGTTTACGATGTCGAAACCGGTCAGTTATAATTTTTTTATACTATTGAGGTTGACAATTTATCTATTGTTTTTAATTCTAGTGTGTTTTTTATTAAACATTAAGGTTAGTCTATACCACAAAATTTAAGTCAAAACAACTAAGGATTTTTTCTTGAAGTTGTCAGCATGTTTTGTGAGGACCAGCAGAATAAAAACTAAATTTTGTTGATTTATTTACTTACTTAAAGTTACAAAGTATCTCAATCGTCAAAATTATGAAATAAAATAAAAATTCGGGTACGGGGTTCCTCGGAACTAGCTGCCCAAGTTGGTTTGTCTTGTGGTTACTTTTAACCGCATGTGAAAAAAATTAAACTTGTTGGCCAAGTTGGTTAGTCTTGTAGTTATTTTTTAACCACCTCGTGAAAATTTAGTCTAGCAAGCCTAAGTAGTTTGTCGTGTAGTTAATTTTTAACACGCTTATGAAAAGTTTAAACTAGCTGGCCAAGCAGGTTTGTCTTGTGGTTATTTTTCACCGCATGTGAAAAAAAATTAAACTTGCTGGCCAAGTTGGTTAGTCTTGTAGTTAATTTTTAACCGCCTTGTGAAAAATTTAATCTAGCAAGCCTAAGTAGTTCGTCAAGTGGTTAATTTTTAACCCGCTTATGAAAAGTTTAAACCAGCTGGCCAAGCTGGTTTGTCTTGTAGTTATTTTTGACCGCATGTGAAAAAAATTAAACTTGCTGGCCAAGTTAGTCAAGTAGTTAATTATTAACCGTCTTGTGAAAAATTTAAACTAGCAAGCCTAGCTAGTTAGTCGGGTGGTTAGTATTGAACCGACTTATGAAAAGTTTAAACAAGCTGGTCAAGTTGGTTTGTCTTGTAGTTAATTTTAACAGTCTTGCAGTGAATATAAATTAGCTCACAAGGTCAATTAGTGTTGTGGTTAATTTTTAACAGTATTTTAGTAAATTCGTACTTTCCTTACCATATATCTGGCCAGCGTATAAATAATAAATATCGACTTATCATGAAATATTTGCTATTCCATGCACTAAACGTAAGACTTTAACTGAATATGATCAATAAACCCCTATTGTGGTACGGAATGCCACAAGTTCCGCATACCCTGACATGATTGATATTAATGACGAAAGCCTCAGATACCACACAGGGCCGCGGTAGCACAAGCCGATTTATAGCTTTTTTTAAATTAATTTTTATTGTTAGATGTCATAGTATCTTTTATTGTAAATTATTTCGTAAAAAAAAATCATAAAATATTGTTTTTACTTCTCCTCATTTATACGGAAAGAGTATAGGTTAAGTATTGTGTTTGTTTTTTATTATTATTCCATCAAATGTTTTCAAAAAAACAGTTAGTCCGAAATCAATTCGGACTAACATATTTAAAAATCAATCATACTAAATATTTTTTTTCTTTTCCTCAATTACAGCCGTAGATAAATAGGAAAAGTATAAGAGTCACCCGTGGTGTAGTGGTTAAGGTACGCGGCTAATACACAGAATGAATTGACTTTGAACTTCCGAGTTTATTTAGTCGTGGGTTCAATCCCAGCACGGGCCTCTGGGATTTTTATGAGAGGGATAAAAATTCTGCGTACCACGTCCTTCAGAAGCAAGGATGTTGAATAAAGGGGATGACGCATTAAGGAACATTTCTGACCCCATGGAAGTTGTATGAGATAGAGAAATTGGAGCAAACTTACCTCCCCTTAGGTTATAAGTTTGCCTCTAAATTTTAAGACCTGCGCTGTTATAAGGATCATAATCATGCGCAGTTCGTACCAAGCATGTGCAGTTGGTTTTTGACGTGTGTTTCGTGTTGCATTCGTCTCTATGTTTTGATTTTCGATGGGGTCACTTTGTTGAATGGCAATTCGACTTAGTGCGTCATCCCCTTTATTCAACATCCTTGTTCAGAAGGTACGTAAAGCCGGTGGTCTCGAGCCTGTGCGTTGTAAGATACTAATTAAAGTTCCTTTACCCTAAATGAAACTGGGTATAGGCAAAGTTTAGAACCCCCATAGTGTCATAGTAAATGTTGTAGTAATTATAAACTAGCTTACAACGTTGGTTAATGTAGTGGTTAATTTTTGAGACTTGTAGTAATTATAAACTAGCTTACAACGTTGGTAGTGGTTAATTTTTGAGACTTGTAGTAATTATAAACTAGCTTACAACGTTGGTTAGGTAGTGGTTAATTTTTGAGACTTGTAGTAATTATAAACTAGCTTACAACGTTGGTTAGTGTAGTGGTTAATTTTTGAGACTTGTAGTAATTATAAACTAGCTTACAACGTTGGTTAGTGTAGTGGTTAATTTTTGAGTTAGTAGCTTACAACGTGGTTAGAGTGGTTAATTTTAGAGACTTGTAGTAATTATAAACTAGCTTACAACGTTGGTTAGTATAGTGGTTAATTTTTGAGACTTGTAGTAATTATAGACTAGCTTAGTTTAGTTTCGAGCCTGTGCGTTGTCAGGTACTTATTAAAGTTCCCTTACCCTAAATGAAACTGGGTATAGGCAAAGTTTAGGGCCCTCATAGTAGATTCATTATAATACTACAGTGTGTCTGCCATGTAGTTTAAAGTGTAAGGAGTTTTGGTTTAACAGCGAGGGCACGTGTTGTTCCTAGTTTTCACTAGAATATAAGAGTCAGTGAAAATATGTATTGCTTGAAAAAAGTGGTCAGTTTGTGCGTTTGTAGCTCCCAGTGTATTTATGCCAGAGAGGTTATTCTCTGTATGGAAATTAATTTGCGCTTTTCAATTTTTCTTATGAGTTCAGCAACGGACAATAATAGCAAGACAAATATTTTGAAAATTTATGAAAAACGGAAAAATGTTTCAATCTAAAAAATTTACCACGCACGTATTTATAAATAAGAGTTGCAAATGTGCAAATTTTCATCTCATTATCAGCATTAGTTCAGACTTGAATACTTTTAAAAAAAATAATTTAATTGAGTTGATATTTGGTACAAGTGTATCCCTTTACGATACAAATAAGAATACTATGTTTAAGAATTAAGTTTAATGGACTGTGAGAAATATTAATTAAGAAAAGTAATAATGAAGACAACAGTCCGAGTTTAATTAGATTAATTTATTACATCAGAGCTTTTGCACAAGCGATGCTTGGCATCCTCAGTGAATCTAATAACAAGCAAACAAAATCATAAACCAATTACAAAAAACAGAAAAAAATTACCAAACAAGGCAAAAAACAATTCCAAATCAACATTGAAACAAAATTACATTGAATTGTTTTTGCCTTGTTTTGTATGTATTTTTTATTTCTGTTTTTTTGTAATTGGTTCACGGTTTTGTTTACTTGTTATTAGATTCACTGAGGATGCCAAGTATCGCTTGTGCAAAAGCTCTAATTAAATAAATTAATCTAATAAAACTCGGACTGTTGTCTTCATTATTACTTTTTCCAAATTAAGAATACTATGTTTCGTAAGGCTATTTACCGTTTGTGTTAGATCATTCAAGTTGAGCAGCTTCGAGCGAGGTCAGTGCCTGGTGGGTGACAGCCGGGAATAAAATAAATGTACTTATTATCTGAAGACAAGCAAAGAGTGTCCGAAGTCCTGTTGCAGTATAAATTTGGTTATTTTTTATATTCTGTGATTTTTTTTAGATTGTAAAAAAAAGAAAAAACCCTCCATATGCCTGCTAGAAGCGCAATGATTATAAGCTATGATTTTATTATTATTATTATTATATTCTGAGCGAAGCAAGTCCGATAGGCAGAGGAAAAGTTCAGAGGTATACCGTACCTGTTTTTTTTTAAATTTATTTCCCTAAGTTTTCTTTAGAAAACTTATCTTAAATACTTAAAAAAATACAGAGCTGATAAAAAATCAAAAGCTACAATAAATACATTTAGTGCGAATAAACCGTAAATGTTTCTATCATATAGCTTTTAATAAAATTTATTTCTGCATAGAAATACCAAATAAAAAGAAGTAAAAATAATAAATGATAATTTATAGTGGGGCGGGGGCGGGACGGAGTATCTATCTCAGTGGTAGAGAAACAGTTTTATTTGCAATGCCAAGGGGTAAAGGATTTTTATTTATTCAGGACAAGCCGTGCGTGAAACACTTCTAATAAAACCTTAAAGTGAAAACCTAGTATTGGAATGACTCTTTTGCAAGCACTGATAAGTGCCAGATTAAAAAAAAACATTCAGAATAAACAAAATCGGGTATCTGAGAACTTTTCATCATCTTATCGGATTCGCTAAGCTCATTAATAATAATAATAATAAATATTTATTTATCATTAAATTTTATACAGTTAAAACATTAGAAAATTGTCAATATCTAAAATTAATAAAACAAGTAAACTACATATCAATGCAACTCAGCAAGTATACTACATATAAAATCAACCCAACAAGTATACTACATATCAAATCAATCCAACAAGTATACTTCATATCAAATCAACCCAACAAGTATCCTACATATCAAAGCAACCCAACAAGTATACTACATATAAAATCAACCCAACAAATTAACTACATATAAAATCAACCCAACAAGTATACTACATATCAAATCAACCCAAGAAGTATACTACATATCAAATCAACCCAACAGGTATACTACATATCAAATCAACCCAAGAAGTATACTACATATCAAATCAACCTAACAAGTATATCTACACATCAAACTCAACAATGTTTTAGCTTTTAATAAACTTTGTCCTTTTTGGCTTAATCATCAACGACATTCACTGATGTCATAAAAGAATTACCAATAAAAGTTTAATACGAATTTGGCAACAATTATTTGACTATTAAATAATATAAACAGTAAAACCAATTTACTGATAAAAGTTGTCAGATTCTATTAGAGTATGTACATTGGTGATTCTAGGTAAACATCTTAAGGGACGAGGGCTCAACCCCCTTTCATTACATATGATTAATTATACATTAATCACATTACATTATCATATATATATATATATTATATATATATAATATATATATTATACTATAATATATATATATTAATAACACCGCAGGTAAAGATTTACTTCTTATTTTACTTAAATTAAGGTAAGATAGTAAAGGTGTTTAAATATGGAGGATTCTACAGTTCATTTGAGTAAGCTTTTAGTTAATATCATAAATAAATGATGACGAATGTTCTACAGTGATAGATTTGTAAGTAGCCCCTTGTAAATAGTAAATAAGGTCGGGTGTTGCAACGAGAGGAGGGGGGAAAGGAAGGTTGGCCGACCTGTTGCTCCTCTGTTCTGGACAAATATCAACAATACTTTACCTTTAAAACAAATACCGGTAAAAACCCCTTAAAAATACGGCCATTTGTTTGAACACGACGTTCTTCAAATTAGAAGAACTAATAGTGTAATTAAAATCAATGCAAAATTATTAAAAATAATTGACAATCATCAGGACGTCTTAAAATTATCAAATCAAATGACAATCAATCGGATTAAATTATCACATGAAATCAAATATGTCAGGATAATTATCACATGAGACCTAATTAAATATAATCAATGCAAAAATTAAAAATTATCAAATCAAATGACAATCAATCAGGATAATTATCACATGAGACCCTAAATTAATCAATACAATTATCAAATCAAATGCAAAATTATTAAAATTATCAAATCAAATGACAATCAATCAGGATAATTATCACATGAGACCCTAAATTAATCAATACAATTATCAAATCAAATGCAAAATTATTAAAATTATCAAATCAAATGACAATCAATCAGGATAATTATCACATGAGACCCTAATTAATCAATACAATATCAATCAAATGATAATAATATCACATGAGACCCTAAATTAATCAATCAATTATCAAATCAAATGCAAAATTTATTAAAATTATCAAATCAAATGACAATCAATTCAATGGATAATTATCAATGAGACCCTAAATTAATCATACAATTTCAAATCAAATGCAATTATCAAATCAATATGAAATCAATCAGGATAATTATCACATAGACCCTAATTATCATACAATTATCAAACAAATGCAAAATTATTAAAATTATCAAATCAAATGACAATCAACAGGATAATTATCTTGAGAGACCCTAAATTAATCAATACAATAATCAATCAAATGCAAAATTATTTAAATATTAATCAAATCAATGACAATCAATCAGGATATTATCACATGAGACCCTAAATTAAAAAATCAATACAATTATCAAATCAAATGCAAAATTATTAAAATTATCAAATCAAATGACAATCAATCAGGAATAATTATCACATGAGACCCCTAAAATTATAATCAATACAATTATCAAATCAAATGCAAAATTATTAAAAATCAAATCAAAATGACAATCAATCAGAATAATTATCACATGAGACCCTAAATTAAATCAATAAATTATCAAATCAAATGCAAAATTATTAAATTATCAAAATCAAATGCAATCAATCAGGATAATTATCACATGAGACCCTAAATTAATCAATACAATTATCAAATCAAAATGCAATTATTAAAATTATCAAATCAAATGACAATCAATCAGGATAATTATTCACATGAGACCCTAAATTAATCAAATACAATTATCAAAGTCAAATGCAAAATTATTAAAAATTATCAATTAAATGACAATCTTGCTTTCCCATCTACCTTTTGCATTATTGCTTATTCTGATTTTGTTATTTTGGGAGATCTCTAGTAGATATTTCTCCTTGGCTGCAATGGAGAAATTAAATTACTACGAAACAAATAGGGCTACCAATTAACTAAACGACCGAATTTTCTATTTGATGTGATTTCCGCATTGATTTGTATAATGTAATTGAATTTAAATTTAGGGTCTCATGTGATAATTATCCTGATTGAATTGGTCATTGATTTGATAATTTTAAAATAATTGCCATTTGAGTTTGATAATTTGTATTGATAATTTAGGGTCTCATGTGAATAATTATCCGTGATGATGTCATTTGATTTGATAAATTTTATATCTAATTGTTGCATTTGACTTTGATATTGGTAATTGATTAATTTAGTGGTCCCATGTGATAATTCCTGATTGATTCGTCATTTGAATATTGATAAATGTTAATAATTTTGCATTTGCATTTGAACATTGTATTGATAAGTTAAGGGTCCATCCTCATGTGATAATATCTTATTGATTGTCATTTGCTTTGAATTCTTAAAGTTGCCATTTATGATAATATTATTGATTAATTAGGGTCTCAATTGATAATGTATCCTGATGATTGGTCATTTGATTGATAATTTAATAATTTTGCATTTGCGTTTGATAATTTATGATTAAATTTTAGGGTCTCATGTGATAATTCTATGCAGTTGATTGTCATTTTGATTTGAATAATTAAATAATTTTTGCATTGATTTGATAATTGTATTGTTAATTTAGGGTCCCGATGTTGATAATTATCACTGATTGATTGTCATTTGATTGATAATTTTAATAATTGTTGCATTTGATTTGATAAGTTGTATTGAATTAATTAGGGCGTCTCATGTGAAGATTATATTAATCTCTGATTGATGTCATTTGATCTTTGATAGAATTAATAATTTTGGCACTTTGATTTGATAATTGTATTGATTAATTTAGGTCCTCCCATCGTGATAATTATCCTGGATGATTGGTTCATTTGAATTGTGATAGATTTTATTAATTTGCAACTTGGATTTGATAATTGTAATTGAATTAATTTAGTGGGCCTCATGTGATAATATCCTGATTGATGTCATTTGAATCTGATAATTTTAATAATTTTGCATTATGATTTGATATCTATTGATTAATTAGGGTCTCATGTTGATAAATTACCTGATACTGATGTCATTTGAATTTGATAATTTTTTAAAACCTTTCAGTATCCCCAGTTCCGAATCCCAGTCCCATTAATTTTTCATTTTATTTTGAATTGGTATTGATTAATGTTAGGGTCTCAGTGATAAATTATCCTCGTTGATTGCATTGGTTGATAATTTATAAATTTGCAATTTGATTGATAATTGTATAGATTAATTTAGGGTCCATGTAAATTATCCTCGATTGATTGTCATTTGATTGATATTTTTAATAAATTTTCGCCATCTTGATTTTTGGATATTGTATTGACTAATTTAGGGTTCATGGTGATAATTATCCTGAATTGATTGTCACTTGAATTTTGGATAATTTTAATAATCATTGCATTCTGATTTGATAATGTATTGCGAGAGCAAGGTATATAATATCTATAATCGGACGAGATGCATAGTGAAAGATATCCACTGAATTGATGTCATTTGAATCTTTGAAAAATTTAATTTCAATAATAAAATTATCTTGAACAAGTTTCGATATATTGCGATATTCAGATCAAATTATGAAGGGAAATTTCGTAGAATCGTTTCTGTTAAAGGGTATCCCGCTAATGCGCTTGAAAAAATTGTATTCGTTAGTAATTACTATGAATGATCCTATGTTCCACTAAGCATAGAGTATAGATATTACTTTATGAATGGAAAATACCCTATAATCTCAATAACAATTTATGAAGCTAGATAACATATATTGCGGGACTCTCAGAGAGCTTTTAGATTAATATGGAGTAATTAAAAAATGTTACATCACAAATATATAATAGATCTATATTTACTCTAATATGGGGACGGTCGTTGATTCCAAACCAAATAATTGGCCGTATTTATTTTAAAGGGTTATTTACTCATAGGATTTTTTTAAAAGGTTAAAGTATTGTTGCATGGTCCCAGAACAAGGACAACAGGTTCCGGCCAACCTTCCTTTCCCCCCTCTACTTACTCACGTTTACAATAAATCAATATATCACCCGACTACTTATATTATAATTATACATATTCTAACAATGGAGTAGCTTATTACTATATACTCAAATATCTTCACTGTAAGTAATAACTAATTAATCGATCATTCAATTTATATTTTAATATGATATTAATTATAATAACTTAAATAGCTTACATCAAATGAACTGTAGAATTACCTCTCATAATATATTAAACAATATACCTTTACTATATCTATTTACTATTAAATTGAAATTAAATAGTAATATATAATAATATAGTAAGTAAAATCTTTACTGCGGGTGTTGTAATCAATATCTGGGGAAATAATTTATAAGCATTAGGTCTTACTATATCATATTAACTGCTATGAGAGAAATATATGTAAATTCATATGTATAGATTTATATTTAAGCTACTAGTGGTAGATTAATTTATTATATTATAAAGGCTGAATGAAGTTAAGGCGATATCTCAGCAGGCAGACGTCAGCACTTGTTTCAACAGCACATACAGCAATTAGTTAAGCGGTCACCCATCCAAAATAGTGATCAGTCCTAATGCTATATAGCTATAATACGAGTAAATACGAATAATGGTAGCTATAAATAATTAAAATAAATTTAATTTGATTTCCATTTAAGATACATTGTAACTAATTAAACGTAAATTATAAAATGCACAACATTATAGTATATAAAATGAAATTAGTGAGGAGTTTTGAAGCAATAATACCACTTCGTTCTTCTTTATACACGAAAATATATATGTTTTCAAAAGCTCGTTACAAGAGGAACTCAAATCACAAAAATAATTGTTAATACTAGTGCAAAAGAATATAGATATTTGAACACAATTAAAAATCTCATATTTAGTAGCTTAGTCAGCATAAAAGAAATTACAAATATGAATTAATGCACTATTAGCTGTGCCAATTTATTTTAAATTTAAATTATTAAATAATATGTTTCAAAATCAATATATGATGTGATTGCCCAAAAAGGAATAATTCCCACACGAGATTAAATTTTTTATAATTAATTTCCGTTAATTGGTAATTAAACGGTTTTTTTATTTAAAGTAAGTTATCGATCAGGTAAGTGATTGCAATAGTTTTTAGTTCTTAATAAGTATTGATATTAGAATATTATGCTAGTTGAGACCGTCTTTCAGTCAGTTGGTCAAGTGCTGTATCCTTATTAAGTACAATTTATGTGCATCACACTGGTCTTGTTGCTAATTATCAATATAGTGGAAATGACATGCTTATATTTGGTTCGATTTCTTCTTGTTTGTCAATATAAATTGAGTGTTAAAATATAATCCTGTGGTTTCTCAGGGTATAAAAATGAATAGTTGCTGAATTATATGATAAAATATCATTACTCGATATCTGATATGGATGTTGATTTTGATATATTAATAGTATGATTATAATCTGTTTAGTGGTGATTCTGCATATGGATCACATTTCGTTATTATATAGAAACTCCTCACTCAGAAGGTAATGGATCTATTGAATTAAATGATAGATATGACCACGCCATATAGTTGAGATTCATGATGTAAATTATTAATTACATGATACAGTAATAAGTTAATATCTAAATTAGAGCGCTATACTGATTGACATATATACTATAAAAGTAAAAGGCGATTATCACAGTATCCAGTATAAATACTTGATTGGGTATGCTTATAAAAGATCATTCGATATAAAAAACAACAATATTGTTATGTGAGAAATACGTTCTCATTGATTTTGTATTGAGAAAATAAAAAATTAATCTTAATCTTTCAAGCACATCTGAACTTTTGGTATATATATTATTGAAAAGAGTTATTGTTATAGTTTTATTATTTAACTTGTATACGCCATAGAGTCTTCTGAGTTGGATTATCACATAACCTAAATATACAATTTTTTTTTTAAGTCTAAATCTTAGAACTATTGAATGAACATTGCTACGTCTGATAAAAATATATTTATAGGACTGGTATAATTTATAAATAGCTATTATACTAACACATTAACATAAAACTATGCGAGAGTATATATTAATTTGTATGACAAACGTATTGAACTAAATAGAGTAAAAAAAACAATATACTAACTAAAGTAAAAAATATAATAAGAATAAAATAAATGACAATTTATATAATATAAAAATAAAAATAAAATAACTAATACACTAGAGCATTAACATAGACACGAAATAATCCCCATACCAGAGGTTAAAAATAAGAGTATAAGTATACTCGAGATAGCCACCGCGAAAAGATATATTTGTTTTCTCGAACATTGTCTTTGTGTGAATTATTGGGTTATTAAAAATTCTGCTCGTATCCAATCCCTGCGTCTGCAACTAGATCTTTCCATAATTCCAAATAAAACTTAAGTAATTTCATAACTAATTAATGGGCGAGTGAGACGGGGTAAGTTTAGGTGAATAATAAAGACTGAGTGTGTCAATTCACGCACAGAGCGTGCCATCCGAAAAATAATATAAAACGGAAGGAGCTCGACTATTACTAGAGGCGGCACACCTGAAGGCATCTGGTCTTCGAGGGAACAGGAACTAAAACTTTTTCATAACCACCTAAATGCACACATCTGTACGGGGAGAAATTAAGTTGAACCAGGCTTACTCTCGACCTTGTTTTCCTAGCACCTCCCCCGCCTTTTACTCGTCACTTAATGAAAATCTTGATTCTGTTGTTGTTATTTTACTCTAGTACATAATACACGTATGGGAATAAAAATATCTTCCTTTCCTGATTTGATATTAATTAAGGTTCTCGATAACAACAATGACACAGACACTCAACATCAAATTTTTTAACCATTATCAAAAACTAAGTAAACGATAATCTTGTATTTTGTCAGATTTATGACGACTTTGAAAGACTGTGTCTCAATGTACACGCACCGGTTTATATGAGATATAATGATAAGATATTTGAATACTAAATTTTTGTAAGTTATTTTGATGTAACAGTCTTAAGAGCAGATCATGAGTAAGGTGTTTATGATTGACGTTAGACGTAATTGCATCTTATAGAGATGAGAGTAAATCAATACATTACAATAAGATACATAAGGGTTTTTTCGTTCCATCGATAAATCAGTTGGTTGGACAGTTGAAGGAATGATTTGTCAGGTCTGCAACCCAGTCTCTACCGTTGACAAAATTATTCGGACTAACTCAAAGTATTTATCGACGTAACGATCTGTGGACCTACTGATTTTTCGACTGAACAATACGTATTCTTCAAATACCAAGAAAATTACTGCACCACTTGTGGATAAAAGTACCTTCTTTGAGGAATTTTAAAGGTTCGACTAATAAAATTGTCTTTAACTTGTGCAGTCTGAGTTGATTGCGTAAACAGAAAGATTTGTTTTCTGATAACGCAAAAATTGACTGCGATGTAATAAATATAATAGTAGGTAACGTCATCTATGCAGATAGACGAAACGCCCCGACATTAGATATGGTTTAACACAAATCCTTTACTATAAGGTTCGGGTTGAACCCAAACCTAGGTTCAAGTTCAACTAAGTTTAAGTTTAAGTAACGTGAACTCTTTCCTAGGCTGGGGTTTAACATTAACCCAGTTCAACTGTTAAAGGTCGAAAGTGAACCATGTTCAACCGTGTTGGGGTTGAACATAAATCCTTTGAAACCGAGCTGGTTTAACGTGAACCAAGTTCATCCAGGATAGGGTTGTACGTGAACCTAGTTTAACTGAGTTGGGTTACAACGTAAGCCTTGTCCAACCTTCTTACTTGTAATCGTGAACCACGTGGGTTGTTGGCTTAGCCTACTCACAAGATAGAAACCGTACCTAACTATAATCTATTTTGCTTCATGGTTCAAAAATGAATGAACATAAATGTCCACGGTTTTAAACATGACACCACCCGGTTTTAATAATTGGCAACAGTACCACTTACGTCATTAATGAACAAAAGTGCAATCACTGAATTGTTTCTCAAACAAGTCTTTCCAAACCACTATAACTATCCTAACTCCAATCCTTGTAACAATTTGTTGTCCCATTACTATATAAATACAATATAAAAAATCGATCTATACTACAACTAAAATCCTGATCTACACTTACCCTTTACAAAAATTTATCTACAGGCTACAAACAAACTAAATAATACGAATAGTTTTACAAAGAATAAATCTTATCGATAAAATGATTGCTTGATTCTAAAGAATAAACATAGAGATAGGTAGGGAACAGACAGTATGGTAGATGTATTTTCATTTAGAAGCTTATCTCAATTGTATAATCCCGTGTTGTCATACCTTTCAATAAACCAGCAAATCCTTACACCCTCTCTCAACATTTTTTCACCAAAGCTTTAAAAAACTCTGTGTTCCCTTAAATCCTATTTTTAACGCTTTATTTAGACATATATTTTTTTACAAAATGTCAAGGCGGAAATTAAAATGTCGATTTATCTTTATTTTTTGTCAGTTTATGTGCACTAGGTTGTGTATAGGGAAATGAAGGATTTCGTCAAAATAGAAAGTAAATTAATTGTAAATATTTTATGTCAAATATGTTGACAATTAATTCAGCGATAAAGTTAGTGAGTTATTGTTAATTCAGGTAAAGTTATTAATTTACCAAGAGAGGATAGGAAGTTTTTTCTCCTAGTCCAAGAGCCGGACCTGAAAAAATGGTCCTAATACTGTTCCCTGGGGAATAGAGTAATTTGCTGAGTAACCATCAATTATGACGTCATTGATATTTACTTTATAGATAAGATTTTTTAAGTAACTTTCGAACCATTTCAAAGAAGCAACAGATATACCTATTTCTCTTAATACTTTCATTAGTTTTTTTTTTGTGTGATACGCAATCAAATACTTTGGCTAAGTCAATGTAAACAGCGATTGGTTAGCGTCCATGTTTAATTAGATAGTTCCCGAGGCTAAAACATTAACTCACGACGCGAAGCCGAGGAAGTTAACTACATGTAGCTCTTACAGTCGAACATGGAATTCATTGACTAAAACCGGCTACTTTTATGGTAGGCGGTTCTGTTTGGGTTCAGCTTTACGTTATAAAGGTTGACATTTGCCATGTCTTTCTATTTCATTTTTTGAGAGGCTTTCTTTTCTTAAATTTTCTTACCTTATAGGAAATTTACCTTATCTTATCTTAAATTTGTTACCTTTAGCATACAGGAAAAGTATTGTTGCAGCGAAACGTAATGTACAATCATTTACCTCCACTAACACACAACTCCCCCGACCAATTTTCAAACTTTCACAAACACTTTTTTCCTCTTGTCTCCTTTCCATTCTTATGATTCACGACCGCACTTTTTATATTCATTATATTATGTATTATTCGATTTAATATTTAACGCCTCTTACTTTAAGGCATAAGCCTTGCGCCGCAAAGAGGTGATGTTTTTACTCTTTATAGCTGTGAATTATCTAAAATTGTTTTTTATGTTTATTATTTGTTTATGTTTATGTTTGTATTATATTATTATAATAGTGAGTATTTTATTTTTTTGTTTGTATCTTAATGTATTTATGTAACAAGTGAGGAAAATGGAATTTTACTGAATACTCATAAACAAATTTAGCCTCCGAGACAAAGGAACTTTAAGCGTTTTTGCTATTATGATGTGAGGGTTCTGTAAAATAAATAGTGCTGCTAAGGAGATATTACTAAATAAGATAAGATTAATGTGGTTTTTCTGTAGCCAAAATCAATATTGATAATTGATTTATTAGAATCCTACCAAACTAAGCTCTGTCAAACGCATTGTTTAACGATTCCATCTAAAAACAACTTAAAACACAATGTCGCAAGTCATCATTTTTTCCAGCCACGCACTTCATCCAGGACATAAATTCTGATAAGCAACTGACATCTGTACGCTTACTAAAATAACAACCGAAACGTAGCTACAATAAATTTGATAAAAACACTTAAAAACTTTGTCCTTTACCTTCGAGATAGTAATTTTGATGGGTTTTCATGTTCCCCATCTAATACAATAAATATAAAAAACCCCAAACAAATAGAACCCATAAAAATGTTTTTCTTAACCATACACAGACATAAAAATATATTTTAGCCCCCGAAATCGATTCCAAGGGATAGAAACAGAAAAAAGACCTTGCAGCTAAGGCATAACATGTTTTTTAAAGCCCAATAACTCTGGAATAATTTTTACATACCTTCATGTATACGAGATTTTTTGTTTTTATGTAAAAGATTTAAGTGTGTAAAAGAAACGTTATGTGTCTTTTGTATACATACGTAATGTAACAAGCGGTTAACTTAATCCATGAAATCGCATATTTTTGCGTCCTAAACTCATAAGAAACTTATAAAAAGTTACTCTACATGCTTTATTAACTTTTTCAATGAATATAAGCAATAGGAATAAGATAAAGACATATGGAGTAGCGAACGCCGATAACAGCAACTATAGGTATAAGATAAAGACATACGGAGTATTGAACGCCGATAACAGCAATAACAGCAACTATAGGTATAAGATAAAGACATATGGAGTAGCAAACGCCATCAGGAATAACAGCAACTATAGGTATTAAGACATATGGAGTATAAACGCGATATCAGGAATAACAGCAACTATAGGTATAAGATAAAGACATATGGAGTAGCAAACGCCGATATCAGGAATAACAGCAACTATAAGTTTAAGATAAAAACATATGGAGTAGCGAACGCCGATAACAGCAACTATAAGTATAAGATAAAGACATATGGAGTAGCGAACGCCGATAACAGCAATAACTATAGGTATAAGATAAAGACATATGGAGTAGCGAACGCCGATAACAGCAACTTTAAGTATAAGATAAAGACATATGGAGTAGCGAACGCCGATATCAGGAATAACAGCAACTATAGGTATTATGATAAAGACATATTTTTTTATACATATTACATATTATACATATATAATATGTATAATATTATAGATTGTATAATGTGTTCAAAAATTAGAATATTGAGTCTCTAACAACCTTGATCATGAAGGCGGATGTATCACTAATTATAAATTATTTAAATAAAAGCAGTAGACGCATTACTTTGTCACGCTGATAACTCTAAATAACCCAAAACGCGTAGCGAGCATCCTTTTGAAAATCTATTAAGAATAAGCAGTAAAAGCTGACTTTTTAATTAGTATGCCTGGTAGAAGGTAATGCAAAACCTTAAGGTCCAGGCCTGAGATAATATTTTTTAAACCCCCGCTGAATAGCCTACAGAGATTAAGAACAGCTCCCTAAGTTTTAAACAAAAAGACGGCACTTGAATTTTTATTCTGCAAAAGTCGTAGTTAAACCTTTGCTTGTTTTTATTTCTAGTTTTGAAAAAATCAATTAATTGTCTGTGAAGTACTGTCCGATTTGTCAGATTTGTTTTTATAAACTAAAATGATGTCTACTCGATACAGCATGAGCATTGTTAGAGAAGGATTTTATTTAAACATTTTCCTCTGAATTTCACAGTTATGTCAGGACGAGGTTTTGTATAATATTTTCCTTGAATATTAAAGTTCAATATTATCTAACGAGGAAGAAGAGAAAAATTCATGAATATAGAACAATACCATAAATTTTAATTTAAAGAATTTCATTTTAAATTACTAGATAAAAGTAGGCTTTAATTCTATATGTTACAAAACTTATTTTGTTGCAATTATTCAACCATCATTGTGACCATCTTCAGAACAATAACTAACTTTACATGAAACTATCACATAAAAAGTACATAAAAGTTTCTAAATAGCTAAAAAACTTACACCACAGTAAAGTAGTAAATAATGAGATACAATATCTACAAGTTTTTAAGTTTTTTAGCTATTTAGAACATTTTGTATGTACTTTTTAATGTTTTTAAATAGTCTGTGATAGTTTTATGTAAAGTTAGTTGTTGTCCTGAAGATGACCACAATGATGGCTGAATAATCAAAACAAAACAAATTTGTAACGTATAAAATTAAAGTCAACTTTAATCTAGTAATTTAATTTATATGTTCTCTAATATGTTCAAAAATGTGCATATTTGTGGTGCATAGTTCTAATTTTTGTACATTATAACAATTTACATATGTTATTGTTATTTACTTATTTGTATCATTTCTGTTAATTTTTCATAAAGGACTTGTACAAATAATTTCAACAGATTTTATTAATTAAGAAAAAATTTTGCAATTTTCCATTATGCAGACATAAATATCAGACTAGAAAGACAATGAGAGGATAGTTGTGCCTAGCTGCAGAACATCAGCTGCGTGTAATCACAGTGCTTTCACAGCTCCTAGACTGTACAATAACTTGCCCATACATATTCTTTCTAATGTCCCTTACAAGACCTTAAAAATTAGGTAATATATTTTTGTATGCTCTTTTTGTTTGTTTGGACTTAAATTTATAAATTTATACTTTTTACTTCAATTAATTAGATATAGGAGTAGATATAATCATTAGATATAAGGAGTAGACTCAGTGTCGCGCTCAAGCCTTGAGCTTATGCCACACAAATGGTCAATCTATATTATTAACTTTATATATAATTGGTAATTTAATCATTGTAAACAGGTATTTAGATATAAATAAAGGTTATTTATTTATTTATTCTTAGTTTGTTCTGGTTATTATTTATAGCTACTTTGTTATTTCTCTTATCTTATTGATCTTCATCTTTAATGACAATCATCATTTCTTACTGCTTTTCTTACATGTTATTTTTATTTTGTTAGTATTTCTGTAGTTTCAGATTTTATCAATAAATTAATAACGACCAGGAACCCTGTATGAATACCTCGGTAGTTGAATCTCAACTGTTTCGGACTGTTGTCCTACAATTTGTTATCTCTTTAAGAAGGAAATATAATTTAAAATTTATAATTTGCGTCCTAGCGAAATTTTTTTGAAAAACTCGACAATTAGGTGGCTCGCAGGCTTGTATAGCAGAATAGCACGATGAGAGTGTGGTGACCAAAAGTTTTTTTAGAGGGCCCTCATCCCTAAAAATAGGATTTAAAATCCTTATATACATACACACCACACACCACACACACACACACACATACACATATATATATATATATATATATATATATATATATATATTCTCTGGATATAAAACAACATAACAGTTAGATGAAATTGAGCACCAGTGGAGTCGTTTATTATGGGTGAAAGAAAAGAGTCTCTCCACAAAAATATTTTATTGGCAATGCGCTTTTAACCTAGCATGAGATCATCATCAGTACCTTAGAGTAAAGATGAAATTAATAAATCATGAGGCAAATAAAATTAATAAAATTACAAATAACTACTTCTTCTTCTAAGATGGTTAAAGCTCGGTGAGCGGGGTAAGCCGGCTTACCTTTAACTTAATTATTAACATATAGTATTCAATTAAATTCTACAATTTAATTATTTTAGAACTAACAAAACCAAGATGCTACTTCTAGACCTCCATTTTCACATTTCAATGCGTATAAATTTCAACATCAAACACACTGATAACCCATCCTTCCTTTTCACAACGTCAACGGGAATGTTTATTTGACAAAAATCTTATAGATTCTTTTCTCCAGTGAGTTTTTCGTTATAAGAAGCTAAGTCCTATAAAAAATAAAAAAGGGAGAAAGATAGGGAGTTTAAAATAACGAGCACCGCGTAAAGAGTTAAGAAGTTTATTAAAGTTAAATTAACGATGTAAAAGGAGGGGCGAAGGAAGGACGAAGAAAGAACTCAAGAGAATTTTAGAGACTAATACTTGTTGAAATGTTTCTCCGTGCCTTTTCCTCATCGCTTTCTGTTTTAAAGTTTAATACGAATCCTTATTGTTTATGTTATTACCTTTAAACCCCTACCTAACCTTACATTTTAGCCCTGGGCTTTTTCTAAGTATCGACCTCTAGAACCCCTTGCTCCCCCCTAATGGATTTTTATAGAAAATATCCTAAATAGCTAGTTCATTTTTTTTCGTATTTGAGTCGGAAAAAAAACTAATTAAAAATGTCCAGAGTTTTATCTATTGGAAGCTTCGCTCCTTTCTTTTTTTTAGCTTCGCTTATTAGGGCCTCTATTAGAGTCCTCACAGGAGACCTCCGAGAGAGTATTTAGCTGGTAAGATCAATTTTAAAACCTTTTAACAACATCCTACTGTAGAAAAGAGAAGAGATATTGTCATGACCTAAAAACAATAAAAAATAAATGACCCATAGTCACCCTTAAAAATCTCCAATATGTGTTAATGCGATAATAGTAATAATTAATTTTTGTTTAATTAATTAATTTACCCCATTACCTTAACGCTTTGTTATAAATATTTAAAATAAAATTTTCTTAAACAATAGACAAAATTTTAACTAAAAACAATTCCAGCCCCTGTATAATTTTTAGTTGGGAGAAAAGTTTTACTTTTCTCGTTCGTGTAGAGGGAGAAAAGTGACACATAACTCCTGGTCTGAATCTACAGAGAAAAAAGTGACACATAACTGAATCTACAGGAAGAAAAGTGACACATAACTCCTGACCTGAATCTACAGGGAGAAAATTAACAAGCGAGAGAAAAGTAACATACAACTCCTGGTCTGAATCTACAGTGAGAAAAATGACACATAACTCCTGGTCTGAATTTACAGGGAGATAATTAACTAGCGGGAGAAAAGTAACACACAACTCCTGGTCTGAATCTACAGAGAAAAAAGTGAACATAACTCCTGTGATCTACAGGAAGAAAAGTGACACATAACTCCTGACCTGAATCTACAGGAAGAAAAGTGACACATAACTCCTGACCTGAATCTACAGGGAGAAAATTAACTAGCGAGAGAAAAGTAACACACAACTCCTGGTCTGAATCTACAGAGAGAAAAATGACACATAACTCCTGGTCTGAATCTACAGGGAGAAAATTAACTAGCGAGAGAAAAGTAACACACAACTCCTGGTCTGAATCTACAGAGAGAAAAATGACACATAACTCCTGGCCTAAATTTACAGGAAGAAAAGTGATACATAACTCCTGACCTGAATCTACAGGGAGAAAATTAACTAGCGGGAGAAAAGTAAAACACAACTCCTGGTCTGAATTTACAAAGAGAAAAGTGACACATAACTTCTGGTCTGAATCTACAGGGAGAAAATTAACTAGCGGGAGAAAAGTGACTAGCGGGAGTAAAATAGCTTTGGTTGTCATAGCAACAACTTCACTCTCGCTCAGCATTTTTCCATTAGTCCAGTTAGTGCCAGCTAAAAATTGAATGGTTACGAATTCAATTTTTAAAAGGGACGAACATTTTTTACACTTTTTTTATCACCAAGTAAATAAACTAATTTAAAACTTTTACTTGTAGATAACTACATTTTTTACGAAATTCCGGCAATAATATTTAAAATGTTTTTAATAATTGCCTTAAAACATTTTTTTTTTTAAAGTTGCATATTTGGTTTTAACGAATACTAAGTAAATACTACTAAATACTAAGAATTTATCAAGCAAATTATGAAAAGAACTAATGGTTAATGACTGTTATAAACGACTTGCATTATTTATGTTATAAATGACTTGCATTATTTATGTTATAAACGACTTGCATTATTTATGTTATAACGACTTGCATTATTTATGTTATAAACGACTTGCATTATTTATGTTATAAACGACTTGCATTATTTATGTTATAAATGACTTGCATTATTTATGTTATAATGACTTGCATTATTTATGTTATAACGACTTGCATTATTTATGTTATAACGACTTGCATTATTTATGTTATAAATGACTTGCATTATTATGTTTAAATGACTTGCATAAATGATTGCATTATGTTATAAATGAATTACTTAACCAAAATGATAAAAAGATAAAAAATAAACTTAAAATAATAAAAAGTTGTTTCAATAGTAAGAAATCCCAATAAAAAGATTTGGTATAGAATTATTAAAATTTAAGTTTAGATAGAAATAAAAACCGAAAACAGTGCTGTTTTGCAGCGTGACTAAGAAAATACCTGTTATATTAATTCTTGTCATTAAAATCTTAAAATTATGTTATTTTATTTTATTCATTTACAAGTTTGATTAATTTTTTAAACAAATAAACATTTACATTAACTTTTAAATTTATTTAATGATCAATTGTCTAATAAATCAGAAGGTAACTTTAATAAAGTATTCCACGATTTTAACACTCCCTGGTTGTTTTAATGCTATTTTCTTCCTCCCAGGGGTAAAATCTTAAACTTACCACGGGAGAAACAAGTCGTTGATCCAATACAGTAATTAACTTCCTCAGTTTCGCCTCGTGAGTTAACTGAATAGTTCCCTCGGCAAGCCTCAGGAACCAATTAAATAAATCCCTCGGCAAGCTTCGGGATTTAAATGACATAGTTCCCTCGGCTTTGGGCTCAGAAGGCAACATGACTGCCCAGGAAGTACAAACTTTTTTTCTCCCTTGGTAAGTTAATAATTATTTCGCTCAGTCCTCGATAAAACGCTTGTAGTTATTTAGAAAATTTAAAAAAAATAATTTTGTTTACTTTATATAAAGGAATTCAAATTGTTGGAGCTATAGCTTCATCAAGGCATTCGTTTTAAATTTAATCTAGAAAGAACATCGTGCCATTTTAGTTTCACAAAAAATACGGATTTACACTCTAATTTATAATCATATTCCGATAGACCTCGTATTTCAGAATTGCAAAGCGGGCTAGACATCTAAAAAAACATACCCGTGATAAATTAGTGTGACTTAGCGCGGGGACACACCAAAAACTTAAATATATTGCAGACACATTATTATCAAACATACAACCACGCAAAGTTAGCCTCTATGCGGCCAAATGGCTGCAAGACAGTGATGGTTATAAAAAAACTCAGCAGTAATGATTATAAGTATATTTGTGAATATGAAGTATGGAAGTATGTGGCGTAGTGCTGTGTGGGTGTGTGTGTGTAAAGTATGTATTAATATAGAGTATATGAATGTGAATATGTTGTACCTTAATAGAACTTATAATAGAATAGATATAATCCAAAAATAATTAGATGAAAATTGAGAAATCTTTGGATTGCTATCATGACAAATATTATTAAATTTTTCTGTTGAGTACAATTCAGCTCACAAGTGAAAAAAACTATTAGAAATATATTATGTAAACAAATTATAATGTACTCAAATAAATTATGAGATCCATCAATCTATTAAACACAAAGGTGTTTAACAGAGGTTGCTCCTAAACATGTTAAGGTTTAGGAGCAACCTTAACATGTTACCATAACCTAAACATGGTTTAGGAGCAACCTTAACATGTTACCTTAACTAAACATGTTAAGGTTTAGGGAGCATGTTACCTTAACCTAATGTTAAGGTTTAGGAGCAACCTTAACCTAAACATGTTAAGGTTTAGGAGCAACCTTAACATGTTACCTTAACCTAAACATAAGGTTAGGAGCAACTTAACATGTTACCTTAACCTAACACTTAATGTTTAGGAGCAACCTTAATAGTTACTTAACCTAAACATGTTAAGGTTTAACCTTAACATGTGAGTGTACATGGTAGCGGATTGTTGGCCTTAAAGTTATAACAATGGTAGGCACATCTATTTATATTATATACAAAAGTTAAAACAAAATTATTTATATGAACAAAAAGAAGTGATGACATCGTTATTAGAATAACGATGCAAAACGAATCTGATAATACAGTGTGCTATCGTTCATAAATTAAATTTCGAAATATTTCAGTACTTAAAGTTATTAATGTCAAAGTTATGGAACAACAGACCAAATAAATAACATAAAAAATACGAAACATTAGATCAAATTCAAAATATCTAAGACACGGAAAAACAGGCAAAACACAAAAGTAACCGATGTACAAGCAAAAGGATGGCATAGGATATCAAATAACAGGAAACATGCCATTACAAAATAATAAAGGCAAAGAACAACGTTATAAAATATTAAGGAACGGAAAAACAGGCGAATTAACCGATGTTACAAGCAAAAGGATGGCATAGGATATCAATACAGGAACAACATGCCAATTACAATAATAAAGGCAAAGAACAACAGGCGTTATAAATATCTAAGGAACGGAAAAAAAAAGGCGATACAAAAGTAACCGATGTACAAGCAAAAAAGGATGGCATAGGATATCAAATAACAGGAACAACATGCCAATTACAAAATAATAAAGGCAAAGAACAACAGGAACGTTATAAAATATCTAAGGAACGGAAAAACAGGCGAAATACAAAAGTAACCGATGTACAAGCAAAAGGATGGCATAGGATATCAAATAACAGGAACAACATGCCAATTACAAAATAATAAAGGCAAAGAACAACAGGAACGTTATAAAATATCTAAGGAACGGAAAAACAGGCGAAATACAAAAGTAACCGATGTACAGCAAAAGGATGGCATAGGATATCAATAACAGGAACAACATGCCAATTACAAAATAATAAAGGCAAAGAACAACAGGAACGTTATAAAATATCTAAGGAACGGAAAAACAGGCGAAATACAAAAGTAACCGATGTACAAGCAAAAGGATGGCATAGGATATCAAATAACAGGAACAACATGCCAATTACAAATATAAAGGCAAAGAACAACAGGAACGTTATAAAATATCTAAGGAACGGAAAAACAGGCGAAATACAAAAGTAACCGATGTACAGCAAAAGGATGGCATAGGATATAAATAACAGGAACAAACATGCCAATTACAAAATAAAAAGGCAAAGAACAACGGAACGTTATAAAATATCTAAGGAACGGAAAAACAGGCGAAATACAAAAGTAACCGATGTACAAGCAAAAGGATGGCATAGGATATCAAATAACAGGAACAACATGCCAATTACAAAATAATAAAGGCAAAGACAACAGGAACGTTTATAAAATATCTAAGGAACGGAAAACAGGCGAAAAACAAAAGTAACCGATGTACAAGCAAAAGGATGGCATAGGATATCAAATAACAGGAACAACATGCCAATTACAAAATAATAAAGGCAAAGAACAACAGGAACGTTATAAAATATCTAAGGAACGGAAAAACAGGCGAAATACAAAAGTAACCGATGTACAAGCAAAAGGATGGCATAGGATATCAAATAACAGGAACAACATGCCAATTACAAAATAATAAAGGCAAAGAACAACAGGAACGTTATAAAATATCTAAGGAACGGAAAAACAGGCGAAATACAAAAGTAACCGATGTACAAGCAAAAGGATGGCATAGGATATCAAATAACAGGAACAACATGCCAATTTACAAAATAATAAGGCAAAAACAACAGGAACGTTATAAAATATCTAAGGAACGGAAAAACAGGCGAAATACAAAGTAACGATGTACAAGCAAAAGGATGGCATAGGATATTCAAATAACAGGAACAACATGCCAATTACAAAATAATAAAGGCAAAGACAACAGGAACGTTATAAAATATCTAAGGACGGGAAAACAGGCGAAATACAACATTATAGAGACATGGAAACGCATCATACCCGTTCGTTTAAAACTCGATCATAATTTTTTGAACTTGATTGATTTGAAAAATGTATTTCATGAAAATCATCTCCCTAGGTACTAAGCATCATGATAAGTAACTTTTACTTTCTTGTGCATTTTAGATGAAGTTTTAGGTAAAACAACGTTGACTGTCGCTAATGCTCTTTATGTTTATTATTTAATCAATGTTTGTTTTTAGTCTTTGTTATTATTCACATTTATGATTTTTGGCGTTCTTAGTAACATATCATTTTGATACTACCGAGTTTTGAAACATGAATAGTTGACACAATAAAACTGTGCGAGAGACACCAAGGAAATGTAACAAGCAAAATGCTATGCTACATCTGGGAACTGTTCCATCATTCGACATTCGTCATACTTGATGGCTCGACATAATGTCATGTCCCACTCGCACAATTATATTCTTAGTAACACATAAAAATAGCATAAGTTGCGCATACACATATGTTTTAGTACTAAAAATTAATAATATTTGATTCCAATATGTATCAATATTTTTAAAAAAAATGATATTTGATTTCTATGTTTTGAATCTTAAAAATAATCACTTAAAATTATTTAAATCTAAAAATATCAACATTGCAATTACTTTGTTGTTGTGAGGGTCCACTTTAAACTGTGAGCGTTGAAGCGAACGAAATCTTTCCATAAAATAATACTAAAATGAAAACTTTTTATGAAGGTTGGTAGGGCTGCCTTATTGAAAGAGGAGTCTAGTATGATTTGCATTATCATTTATGTGAGGTTAAGTTGTACGCTTCAGGACATCTTTAGCTTCAAAATTTAGTGGAATCGTTGTAAATGCTGGAGCGTAGAATACACGGGATTCCGAAATTATAAAATGGCTTAATAGTTTGTCTTGGCAAATTTTAAATAATTAAAAAACTTGGTTAGGCTAAAATAAAACTAAATCTTCAAACATTTATCGAATCAGGAAATTATTTTGACAAACATTAGTGGATTTGTTCAAAAAGGTCAAAAAGAAAACTAAAGCAAATATAATTGATCACTGCGGAACATCATTTTGACTAATATATAGAATATATGGAAGATACCTATCCAGTTTTTTCTAATTATTTCTAAGATTTTTAGGTTTTAGATCCAATCTATCTTTTATTTAAATAGATAAAAGTGAGAAAATTTAAATTAAGATATGTGGGTGTTAATTCGGAGGTTAGCAATGTTGGATATTCCACCACTCAAATTTAAAAATTCAATTAAGTCATCGTCAAATAAATTTTTATAGTTTGTTTACTTGTTAGTTCTAAAACTCTCAAGCTACAAGCCATGAAATAAACAAAATTTTGGTACTTTCATAATGAGAACACTTGAGCTGCCGTGTTTTATTAATATCAATCACCAATTAATAAACGATTTGTCAGTATTAGCCAACCAATATTTGTTGTTATTTTCTCATCGCCTTGTCACCGCACTCTATTTACCTGAATTATGTGATACGACAATATCATCAAGATAGCTTAGAAGCTAGCTTGATGATATTGTATTGTATTGCTTGATGATATCAAGCTAGCTGAAATTGTATTCAGGTTAAGTTTAACATGCAAGATATCCTGAGTACAAGATCAAACTCATTAGAAGTCGGTTATGATTTGCCTTACAATATTATTCTATTTAGATACAGATAGCTCATAGGAAGAACAAAAATATGCCTATTTAAGATTTTCCAAAGCAAAATAATTTTGTCGATCTTAAAAAGTTATTCGTCAAACAGTAAAACAGTGCCATCTTTATGGATACACGTACGAGGCAACACTAGTGGACTTTATTTTACTTTAATTTTTAAATCATCTTCTTTGTCTAAAATCTGAGCAATATTAATTGGATGGTCCGTTTTTGTTTAATTTTGTGAGCTTTTTAAGTTTAATTTTAAAGCAAACTATATTTTTACAAAAACAAATATAATTCATCACATTAAGACCCGCATGTACTAAAGTATTTCCCATTTGGTTTTTATAATAGATTGAAAATGGTTATTCACTAATGGGGAAACGATAAAACACATTTAGATATAAAATGTATCTTATAGCAAAAAGAAGTAAAAATCGATTTTGTTTGATTCTTTTAAAATAAATAAAAATCACCATATCACTAAAACAAAAAAATGTGGCTCAAATTTCATGTTTACTGACGCTTTAAGGATACTTGGTATGCTGTCATGACCAATAAGGCTTTTGCTGTGACTAAAGGTGCCTGTAAATATGTTCATACCGTTAATGCTTCTAGAGTAGAGCAGTAAAGAGTAATTCTTTTGTCCGAAAACAAAAAGGATCACAGAGAGCCATTTGATCTTGTTTTAAAATTTATAGAGTTCCACTATTCACAACATAATTGTGCAAGAGTACAATAAAAAGAGCGAGACATGACATTATGTCGAGTTATCAATATTGAGGAATGACAAATAATATAACATTTCCCAGATGTACCATAGTAAGTGTCTCCCCGGACAGTTATGTTTTGTCAACTCATCATGCATAACCCGGTAGTATCAAATGATAAAAGTTCTATTATTGATTTAGCGGTAACTAATCACGCCTGTAAACAATGAAAAACTACTGTGTTCTAAAAGTTACAAAATGCTTTTGTCCTGGTCAGTAATGCATAAAAATAGTGTAATACCATTGATGGTTTAAAGGTAATAAGTAAATGACCTTTTCATCTCAGCATAAACCTTTGTATTACATATGAGATAGCCGAGAATAGTAAATAATCATGGTTATTCAACAGTGTAAAAATCAGGATCACATCAAAATTAGTGATAGCTTTATTCTTTATTATTTATTATTATAGAATGTTTAATTTTGCAATCTTTCAGGCAAAGATAGGTTCAGTTTTTACTTTTCCTCATTTATATCGTAGGTATATAGGAAAAGTATTGTGTTTGCAAAAAAATCCGAAACCGGGATGAAACCGGAATTATCCGTTTCAGGCGTTTTTAAGGCCTCCTGAGTGGTTTTCGGATTCTAGTTGTCTGTATGTGTGTGTGTGTGTGTATGTCTGTTACCACCCAGTGTATTTATGCTAAAAAGTTGAAATTTAGTACGAAAATCAGCCTACTTCTGAAGTTGAGCTGTTCGGAAAATATTTTTTTATGACGTCATTAACCCACAATAATGACACAGTGAAGATTTCGAAAAATCATAAAACGCAGAAAAATGATGCGGTCGAATTGAGATTTGGCACGCATGTGACTATGTATAAAACTAACATATCATCTCATTATCAGCATTATTATAATTTGTATTAAATGACTGATGTATTTTTTTTTTTTTTAAATCTAAGGATGAGCGTAGCGAATCCGAAGTAATGAGGAAAAGTTCCGAGGTACCCAGTACCCGATTTTTTATTTTGGCTACGTTAATGCTCAATATAAATTATTTATATTCCTTTCAAGAATTGTTTCAACTTCCATTGTATGCTTTATAACACATTTAATTGTATTACTAAGGAAAGAAGAGTTGTAACCACATACCCAACATTCTTTTTATTTTAATAAAGATGTTCTATTCAGTCTTTCCTAAAGGGGAGTCCAAAAAATGGAAAGAAGAAAAAAGTAAAAAAAAAACTTTAATACGGAATAAGTTGTTAGTATTGTAAAGCAAGCTGTAATGAAAGAGAGTTTGAACGTCCGTGACTGGAATCACTCACATCTGGGGGGGGGGGGGGAGGTGCGTCGAGCGCGTTGGTTCTCGATACCCCCTCGATTTCCATTCCTAGCTTTTGCCTTTTTTACCCTTTCTTTAAAGTTGATTTAAAAGAAAACTTGAGGCGTTAGTTAGCAGAAAAAAATTGTTGATTAATCAAATTACGAGAGTTGTAAAATTTATCAGACCGAACGACGATAAAAAGAAACAAAATAACTGATTTTCTGTAATTATAATATTGAAAAAATTACAACTGCACGTATTTTTAACTTGTCTGCGAAAAAGCTACCAATTTTATAAGACGCCCTCTCTAAATTATAATTAGATTAAGTATTGTCTTTCATACTGTAGGATAAAACAAAGCACGCACGGTTTTCTCTTCTCATATGTATTGTATACAAACAGACAACCTTCATACGCAGAAAATTCAAGCACATGTTAAGATTAGATACACTACAGTCTGCATATTTTTCCAGTCTTATTATATAATATACTATAATAATATTACAGACCACCTCCGTGGCCAAGGTCGTTAAGGCGTTAGTCTTTACACTGACCTTTGACACCCACGGAGGTCTGGGCTTCGCATCCCAGGTTACGCTCTCAGTTTATAGAAGATTATTGTTTAGATAAATTATCGCCAGCTTTAGAATACACTTTGAGCGTAACGGTTGCTACTACCACCCGAGGTGGTTCCTGCAGGGGTTATCCCTGATGAGCCGCAAGGCTCTAAACGGGCATTATTATTATTATTATAATACGTTTAGAAATAGAGGCAAATAAATAAGGTTGAACTTCTTGTTATTATTACACATAATTCATCACCATTTAGGTCAGCTTTTACATAACGCATGAGCATAGAAAGGAGTTACTCTTTCTAACGTCGCAAGGTTTCCACAACGTAAAAACCTTAATGGTTGTCATCTATACTTATCTTACTGACTAATCATACTGAGCAGTTGATTTACTCATCAGATAAGTATTATTATTAATGATTAAGGTTGGAGTCTAGGATAGACCCCATTTGCACTTCGACTGGAAGTCAATTGTACAATCCCCTCAATTGGTCCAGGACAGAATAATTATTTTCCTCGGACTAGGTCTAGGATCTTCGTGACCAGTGATTCATTGGTAGAATCAAACTTAGTGTTAGTGCGGCTACCAAAGTTGGAGAACCTTAGAAAGGCTAGGGCTTCACATCTCAGAAAGATATAAGAGGCAGTTTCAGTTTCTGACACTAGGTTATCTTAAAAGATACCAATGGTATGGAGGAGTTTTCGGAGGTGACAGTGACCAGTCAGTAGTCCAGTTACTGTTAAGATAAGTACCTGGTAGATACTTATAAATGCCGATCTGATTTTTAGTATCATTAGTGGATCTACAATGTTTAAAAATCCTGGCGCGGTTGTCCGCAGCCGGTCGAATTCACCTTTTAAATACATGCTTCCTTACTCAACAATCCAGTTCTTGTAACGGATAAAATTTGCGAGCAAATATTGCCCTCAGGTATTGTCAACACCACTGTAATCATTTAATGAAAAGATCAAAGAATGTAACGATTAAAAACTTACCTATGACTGTTAAATTAACTTTTGAATTTCTCGTTGGAGAGTTTCTGAAGTCGACTCTACAACGATAGAGTCCTTCGTCAGATAGTTTAAGCGCATCAACTCTCAGCTGGGCTGTGTCTTCGTTCCCACCAGTTGTTCGAAAATATGCCCTGTCACCAAAAGCTGTTGGAGCAGACCAAAGTTTAGCTTGGCCATACTGTCTACCACGAACGTCAAAGCTAAAAACAAACAAACAAAGGGTTTTCTTAATATGGTTGCTATTAACAAAAAATATAAAAATAAATTAACCCAAAAGAGTATAATATAAACTCAAATAATAAACATTTATATACTTGCACAGCATAGAATTAAGAATTGAACGACACATTTAGTACGTTCACACACACATCTAGATTCGCCGATCGTATTGGATACGATCTCTTAATACGGTATGAACGATGCGGAGGGAATCCGATCGCATACGCTAGAACTAGGGAGATGAAATCTAAATGGATCCCCCGTAATGGATATGCTGTATGTACTTTAGAGACGATCGTATCTAACAGATAACCTTCTCGTCGAACTTTTATTTCACTTCAATATTACCGTTTTTGATCAAATAACTTTTGGAATATTATTTTTTAGTTTAATTTTATTATTATGCAAAGAAATCACAATTTAATTAAATATATTTTTGTTTTAAACTTCCTTATGACCAAAAGTGAGCCATCACTATAAAAGACGCGATGTTTTGGATCAGTTATCACGCAATCTCACTCGATCGACTAAACAAATACGGTGCAAGAACCTTATCGCATTTAATGCGTATCCAATACGATCGCCTGTTAAATAGGCTGTGTGTACGTATTAATTATTGGAGGAAAGGACATTGATGGCTGCAGATTGTGCCACAACTCACCAAATTCATAGACCACATCATCTCAAGGTGTTCATCGTTAGCACAAACGAATTTATTTAATAGACATAACAATGTAGCCTATATAATTTACCAACAACTCGCCAGTAATTATAAGTTAATATCCGTTTTTGTAATTTCCATCTTAATTTGTAAATAGTTCATTAAGATGGATATAAATCTATAAAATCCGAAACTCAACCTTATTTATTATTATTATTGTAATTAACACAGCTCATTAACACATTGTTCAAAACTAAGTCATAAATCACATGTGAGATCGGTGTTACGGGCAAGAAAAGTCTTTTAATAACACAGGAGGAAGAACCATTTGCTCATTACGTTTAAAGGAAGCGAAGGAATACAAATTAGTACTTAAAACGTTTATGAATTCGGTCTAGAGAAAATGTTTTGTAGAGGCCATTTGTTTGGCTTTTAGAGCTCTTGGTCGATATTAGAGCACCACGTTAGAATCATTTCCTGTTGTAATGGGTTTTTATGTGTTACAATACTTTATCCTTTCTTATACAACCCAGCTTCTATATCTTTTAGTAAATCAAGCAACTCTGACTCCTTTCTACATAAACTTAGTACGACTGACAAATAACATTTTTCAACATGAAGTACCTTGTTGCAAGGAGTTGTAAAGTGGCATTCCAAATCCTGGTTCAATAAATAAAAAAAAATCTTCGGACTTGCTTCTTTCGTCCTTAGACAATAAATACATTTGTTTTATTCCCAACGGTCACCTATCCAGGTTCTGACCTTGTTTGATGTTGCTTTACAAACAAATTAAATATACTTGCCGTATTGAAACGATAAATAAGTATATATATGTATTACACTATGGGATACACTTGCAATAAATTTCAACTTAATAATATTAATATCATGCAATTTATTTTCAACATGGCTGTCAAAATAATTTAAAAGAAGCCTAAATAGGATGACTTTTTCAGTATTTTCAATTAAACTTCCATAAATTTCGAAAATCTCTGCCTGGGATAAGAAATTAGTCTCACACACGTACACTACTTCTGCATCCATCTATCTAATCATTAATTTTTTCTCTAGTAATTGTGAAGGGATGTTTATAGGACTTAACAGTAATCAAATATTCAAAAGTATGGAACTCTGAATCACATTCGCTATCTAAAAAATAGAGGTCTTCGAGTCCCCACAGCTCTGTAGTCTGTAAGCCGCCTATCTAGATACAATCTTACACGAGAGTGTAATAACATCAAGAGGTAGTAGGCTCACCATAACTTGTGGAAACAGCATAGCACGCCTTGCAATGTACGCCTTTGCTTGATCATTGAGCACATTGCTTCACAATGCAGCAAAAATCTTAACAATTTGTATTACACAAAAAGATAAAAAAAGAATGGAACATATAATCGTTACAACTCGAGTTACGAGGGGTGAAATGAATATCAGGAATCTTGCAAGACTCTATACATTAAAAGCTGCATTAGGCCCGCTTATTATAATGAAAGACATCAATTTTTAATTTTATTGAAAAAAATTAGACCCCGATATTGCAAGATTACAGTCAGAGTTTCTTGTCTGTTTTGAGGTGTTTATTACTATTTTCTTAAAGGGAGTAAAACATGCTAAGACGAAACTCCATAAGATTTGTACCTCATAAATTATTATTTGTTTAAAATGTTGGCAAGATTTGAAAAAAATGATTTCACCAAAAATAAGGTGAAATTGTCATGTAGTGATCATTTTGATCATTCAGGTCTGTGATTGGTTTTTCACAGACCTTAATCTTGGGTACGTTTTCAAAAGGTTAATACATTATTACTGATGATGGATTTTTAATTGGGGTGTCCTTTTGCCTCCTCACAACATTCGAATCATATTATTAACTCATATTATCTCTTAGTCATATTATATTTACGTGTTTACTCTCCATGCCCAACAATATCATAGTCGGCGCACATTCCACAAGCAATTCATTCTGTTGTCCAAATATCATCCTACTTTTGTAATAGATCTAGAGTAAACATGTTTCTTTTAACGTCATAAGTTTTCTTTTATAATTTGTGCATGCCATAAGATACCTAAGCCAAGGCTTAGGTTGAAGATAAGTATAAAAAGGAAGGAAACAATAACGATTACAAGTTAGGATGAGAATGCTAGAGCGCTAGTGAAGAATAACAAGTGCCGACACGTACACCTCGTCTTTCTCTTACAACCTAGTAATTCAATTTGATAATTGATCTCACCTGCCTTAAGGCAGAGTTTTAACTTAAGCACTACATTCCCCCCGGGGGGCTCTCCATTGAAATCAAAAACCTCTCACTTTCTCTCTAACAAGTAGAAAAACTTTAAAAACATTCAATTACAGCAAGCAGCCCATAGAGATATTATTACAAGAGGGGCCCAATAGGTTAAATTTTGAAAAATCGAAAAAGTAACCTGACCACATCAATATATAACCTGACCAAAATTACAATAACTTTTATAGAAGAACGTTAAAAATACATATCAAAACACAAACAATGTGCGGGAAGCTAAAAACAAATGATTTGTTATAACCTTAACTCACCCTTACGAGAGGTTTCAATGAGGTTACACAGAGCTCCCGAGAGTCCCAAAACGATGTTTCAGACCTCTCAATGGATTTAGTAGGCTATGCCCCCTCTAGTATATATCTCAATGAAGCAGCCTAAAAATGGGCAATGTCGAAATTAAAAAAAATAAATAATCGTAAATAAATATAAGATACAATCTTTTATCTCAGAAAATCTTGTATAAGACTAGTAAATTATTTAACCAAATTTAGTCTCAATGAACTCGAGAAGTCTGTTGCTATTAATGTCATCATTCTGATATCATCAATTCATGACATTTTTAGATTAAAATTATTGCGGAAAAATGATGAGATCGGATTGAGATTTGGCACGCAAATGTATAAGACTAATATATGTGCCAAATTTAATTATCAGCAATAGTTCATTTTTTATCAAATAACTTGTGTACGTTTTTTAAAAAAATAACAACTTTGAAAAAATTTAATAAAGTTAAAATTTGGAACAAGTATATACCCTTCCGTTATAAATAAATAAACCAAGTTTCGTTTCAATACGACAAATATATCGTTGATTTTAGTTGGATCAATAAAGTTAAGGAGGATTGAGCGTTGTCAATGCTGTATGGGTGACCGTTGAGAATAAAACGGATGCATTTACTATCTGAGGACGAGCGCAGCGAGTCTGAAGACATGTTGCAGTATAAACTAGGCGAATTGCATATTCTGAGGACAAGCGAAGCGAGTCTGAATGAGGCAAGGTGAGCGTAGCGAATCCAATGTGATGAGGAAAAGTCCTGAGGTACCCAGTGCCCAGTACACGATTTTTAAACCTTTATTTATTATAAATTTAAAAACATTTTCATATGGAATTTCCTGTGACATTCTGTGATAATTGAAATGGTTTAACATGTTTGGAATTAAGAGATTTATGTTTAAGCTCTTAGTATATCCTATGTTTCAATGTTTCATCAATTTACAACAAGACAGTTAACATAGAAATTAACTTAGAATCAATCTTGCCTACATTTACCTAGATAATATTGTTTTATTATTTATTCGACATGTCTATTCTATTTCATAGTTGATTTAGTGTGACCTTGACGTTATGTCACAGCAACATTTTTTATCGTTCACGTTTGTAAAACAAATAATCCAGGAAGTCATTAAGATAATTATACTCATAAAATATATTATTATTTGAGATTTTTGATGAAAGAGAAGCGTCACAAAGGGATAACATAACAAAATAGACGTCACCAATTGGATTCCATTGTTTGTTAAATTGCCACTGCAAGCTTACTTGCTTACAGGCAAGTAAGCCACGTTGTTGGGCCCTTTTTGCCAGCTCCCTAAGATAGTGTTGCTACTCCTTTTAATTTCAAGTGTAGGTATATTTTATCTAATCTAGACAGAAGAACTGTGAATTTCTATGGTTCCTTTCATGCTTTTTTAAGCAATCATACATATTTAAACTGCCTCATATAGTCTTGTGAAGACTAGAAACAACACGTGCTAGTTGTAGTCTCACTGTTAAACCAAACCCCCATAGTAGACACACTATAGTATTATTATCAATCTACTATGAGGGTCCAAACTTTTGCTTATAACCAGTTTTATTAAGAGTAAGGAATCCTAAACGAGTAGCTGTCAAACCACAAGCTCGAGACTACCAGCTGTTTTGTCCCTTCTGAAAGGCGTGGTACACAGAATTTTTATGTCTCTCAAAAAATTCTTAAAGGCCCGTCCTGGGATTGAACCCATGACTAAACAAACTCGAAAGTTTAAAGTCCATTCATCCTGTGTATTAGCCGCGTACCTTAACCACTACACCACAGGTGACTCAAATATGAATATAAAAAATACACAAATAAGATCTCCTGGGTCCATTTCCACCACACGAGCCAACTCATTCGTGGTTTTTTTTATAAGAAAACTCGCTAATAGTAGAACTTGCATTGATTTTAATTATTATAGACAAAGCATTACTAAATTTTCCACAAGAGACTTTTTATTATTTATCCAATTTTATCTCTTTTCTATTTTTCGGATATAATATATGTCGTAGATGCAAAGTAACACATGTCCTACGTATTAAAAACAAATGAATTCCCCTCTATTCAGCAATATTGCAAGCATATCCATCTATATTTTATAGGAAATTTTATAGCTCTTTTTATATTATTATAGTTACGTAATAAAATAAGTTTCAATCTAAAATCATAGTCGTGAGGAATGCAGGCCATGTCTATATTTATTAAAAAGAATATATTTTTATGTTTTATTTTAGTCTTTTTTTTTTAATTTATAGTTATTTATGCAATAAGGGGCAGCAGAAAGTTATAAAGCTCAAGTTTAAGTTTTCTCTTTAGGCAAAGTCTAAGAAAGAAACTACATTACCTCCCGAAGCTGGTTGAGGGGGTAATGTATGCAGAAGGCTTGTAGTCAAAAGCAGAAGGCTTGTAGTCTAAAGCAGAAGGCTGTAGTCAATAAGGCGTAGTCAAAGCAGAAGGCTTGTAGTCAAAAGCAGAAGGCTTTTAGTCAAAATCATAAGGCTTGTAGTCAAAAAGCAGAAGGCTTGTAGTCAAAAGCAGAAGGCTTTTAGTCAAAAGCATAAGGCTTGTAGTCAAAAGCAGAGGGCTTTAGTCAAAAGCATAAGGTTGTAGTCAAAAGCAGAAGGCTTTTAGTCAAAAGCATAAGGCTTGTAGTCAAAAGCAGAAGGCTTGTAGTCAAAAACAGAAGGCTTGTAGTCAAGCAGAGGGCTTTTAGTCAAAAGAAGGCTTGTAGTCAAGCAGGCTTGTAGTCAAACAGAGGCTTGTAGTCAAAAAACAGTAAAAATACGGACAAAAACAGTAGTCATATTGAGCCAAGTACCAAAAAACAGTAGACTTACAGAAGAAACCAGTCAAAAAACGTTTACTCGTTGAACCTAACTAATACGAATCCCTACAAGAAATAAAAAATATACAAATTACACACATAGCTCATACATTCCAATTTCACAACAAACCATAAAAAACCATTTTACAATAAACAGAAACAAGCAAAAAGAAATAAATTTCTAACCTTAGACATGGTCTGAACGTTTTTCCCGACATTTTTTTGTCCGTTCATAAATTACTAATAATACTTTAATTACTTTCCGTCTCCTTCAAGCCGTAACAGCGATCATTAAATAGAATAAATAACCTGCTCTGCATACTTGAAGATACATTAGTCATCTTATCTATGCATTCTATTCCAGGTCAACTCTATTTCTCTAAGTCATTTATCTTCAAAATATTCACTCGAATAATTATCGCACTTTGTAAACTGAGTCGCTTCGCTAAAATTGTTTATTACTTTTGCGAAGGAATTAGAATACTCGAGTGGTCTAAGGTGCTCAATGATTATCTATCTGAATTCTACAATATTTTTTTATTAATTTATTTTCTTACGATGTCTATTTTTATTTTGTTCTTGTTAAACATTTTGATATCCTATGTTTTCGTACTTATATCCGAAAGTTGATGCCATGTTTGTTAAATATATATTATTGATAAGATGCAAACTCAAATGTCAACTTTTTACTTTTCCTTATTTATACCGTAGATATATGGAAATTGTGTTAGCGAAACAATCCGATATCAGGATGTCACCTGAATTAAGGTTGCTGAATTAAGGTGCTTTTAGGACTTCCTAAGTGGTTTTGACAAAGTTGTCTATCTGCATATGTGTGTCGGGTATCATCGTAAATCCCAGCGTATTTATGCTATAGAGTTGAACTTAGCACAGAAATCAATCTTTAGGTTGATTTAGGAAAATATTTTTTGACGTCACTAACCCGAAAAAATGATTAAGCAAATATTTTAAAAATTCATAAAGTGCGAAAAAATGTTTGATCGATTTGAAAGTTGGCACGCATGTGTATAGTAATATACAACTCCAACATATCTGCTAAGTTTCTTCTCAATATAAACATTAATTTATTTTTATTGAATAAATTGTACACGCTTTTTAAAAAAAAAAAATCGGAAAATAATCTAATTGAGCTGATATTTGGTGCAAGGCACCTTTACTTAGTAGGTAGTGTATATACTACATATATTAACTACATACTAAGTTTCGTTTCAATACGGCAAGTATATACATTTTTTTTGTTGGATCAAAAACGTTAAGCAACATTGAGCGTGGTCAGTGTCTGGATGGGTGACTGCTAGAAATAAAACGGATGAATTTGCTATCTGAGGATCAGCAATGAGAGCTTGAAGACGTGTTGCACTATGAGCTTGGTGTTTCTTATATTCTGAGAGCGAGCAAAGCGAGTCCGAAGTTGTAAAGATTAACGTGACGATGACGTAATGAGGAAAAGTTTCTAGGCACCCCGTACCCGATTTTATTAAATAAATATATATTTTTAGAGATAACTAAGAATGGCATATAAATAATTAAATTATTCGTATTTAATAGTAAAAAATAAATATTACAGCCTGAAAAAAGCTTAATTTCAAGAGTAAGTGGCCGTGGGAACTTACTAAGGGCTGAAAAGGGTATGGATGGCCCTTCCTCTCGCTAGATAGGGATGATAAAAAATTATGAATTCTGTAGATGAATTTCCTCTATGTTTAAAGGTATTTTAGGAGAAAGAAAATTTTGAATTCAAGTAATACCTGCAAGAGGGTTTCAAATCCTATTTCTCTACCCATTTATTTGCATATCATTATAATTTTTGTAGCCTATATAAACATATAATCCCCGACGGTAAGTTTCAAATAAATTAAAATATATATTTTATTATAATTTTATTTGTCCTGTTGCTGCCCTTTAAAAAGCAGATTGGGACAGAATAGGCTTAATTATTTCCGCTGCCTGGCAAAATTTGTTACAATATTTGCCATTTTTAATAAACTTATTGGTACGTCATCCACTGGTTATTTAAAGATGTTGCCAAATTTTTTTAAAAAACGTCAAATTTCCTACTAGAAAGTATAAAGTAAATTAAACTTAACGCAGTATTAAGACTTAATAGTTTAAACTCCAAAGCTGTGAATTTACTGGTTCGACTGCTTTAAGTAACCAAGTAATTATGATAAAGAACTGAAAAAATAAAGTCATCAAACAGCAAATTTTGAGGAAAGAAACATTTTTTATGATTTTTAGGGTTCTGAATTAAATTAAACCGGTCCGGAGTTAATAAGAAGGTTAGAGTATTATAAGAGACCTGTGAAATTTAAAGAAATAAATTTCCCTGCAAACTATATGACATTTATAAAGGGTGGCCCAAAACCGTAATATGCATAACTTATTCTATATAGAATTACCTTAATCTCACTCATGTACTGCCCAACTTAAAGCCCTGATAGCCCAAGAGCCGGATCTAAAAAAATGGACTCATTTTATACTACTTCAAACAAATTTTTCGGAAAATATACATCTTATTATAGAGAAAGAACATAGTCTGCCTATCCAGAGTGGACCTCTGGATAGGCAGAGTTCTTCATATGACTGCGCATGCTCAAAATTTTATAAAATCCCACAAATTTCGGTTTTCTTGAAATGCATTGTTTCCTGTAGGTTGTGTGCAAAACATAAAGAGATTTTTTTAAAGCTGATAAAATGATCTAAAAAACGAGCGTTGAATCATCAAAATCGGATAACATACAACCAAACTTATGGCCTTTTCAAAACACTAAAAAATGGTTACATAATGCAGTCAGCAAATTTATTTGGAAAAATATTGGCTTTTTATGCAATTTTTGGCCATTTAACAAAAGTCATAACTTTAGTTGTAGTTATCTGATTCTGACGAAAAAACACTTGTTTTATAGAAAATTGTATCGCCTTTAAAAAATGTTCTCTTCACGTTTTGCACACGTGACACCCACAGGGAACCACTTATAGCAAGGAAACTGGAATTTGTGTATTTTTTTATTTATTTTAAGCGAGCCCATTCATATGAATGGCTCCACTATGGATAGGCAGACTATGCTTTTCCTTTATAATTTAAGGTATATTTTCAGGAAAATTTGATTTGAAGTAGTACAAAATGAGTCACATTTTTTAGGCCTGGCTCTTGGACTATAACGTCTAAGCCTTTCTACAAACTCGATGAAGGGTGCATTGATGAAAAGTTCAAAGGCTTGTGTGTTATAATACTATTACGCCATTGTAGATAGTACTGTAACGGATTACCCGCAAATAAATTTACCAACAAATATCTTCCAACTAAAGGGTGAGCTACATACCGCACTATATACCAGGGTGTTGGGAGTATTCTGTAGTAAACTACAAGTGCCCACCTAAACAACATTAGAGGAACTTTATCAGTGAGAGTAAATACATCTTTTACTGTCGCAAACAGTAAAAAACGCATTTCGCCTACGTTTTGAGGATGAAAATGCCTACTTTACAGCCGTCCGAAACTAATATCTTAATGTCATTTTCCGCACCATCTTCTCTCTATATGGGTCCCATAACTCTTTAGTATATAATTTACAGAAGAATTTAAATAAAATTAAAATGAAGATGAAAAATTATTTTTAAAAAAATATGACTTATCTCGTACATATCTCTTCGGGAAAAAATCTCCAAAGATATACTACAAAAAGCTGACACCCTGGCTAAAACAATATCCACAATTCAAGCAGGAGAGAAATAAAAATCTCCACTTTTTACTCTACGGTTTAAAAATAAAAACCCTTAGGCCCTCCAATTAAGTGAGGCTCCAGGAGAACGACTTTTTAAACGTTTCTTCCCCATTCTGTTAGAGTAGCTATTTAAATAAAATATATTAAGAAGAGTAAATTATTTGGGGAAGATCGTTTTTCAACGGCAGTCCCTCTTGTACTACTTATGACAGTTTTTTCTTAACTGGGCCAAAAAGTCCACTTGACTCTCCACTTGGACCCGGGCAGGTTTCAACACTTGAGATCACCCTCACTACCACATTCTCCCTATTCCAACTCCCCGTAATAAATACTCTTTTTAGATTTAATGTAAATACTTAAATATAATGACTATATTTCTTAATGTTTTTATAAATTTTTATTTTATGATCTTATGATATATTATATTCTTATATTAAGCTCTTATACTTTTTTTTTTGAATATTCTTTATTTTATAAATATACATTTATTTACATTACAATGATATATTGTTTAAAGTACCTCTTGCTTGAGGTCCTAAAAAAAGACCTGCGCCGTATGAGGGAGCTCTACGCAACACACGCACTTCATTTTCATCCCTCATAAGAATATTTATGATTTATATTATGTTTCATAGTATTATTAAATTAAATTAATATTATAAAATATACATACATAAATACACATATACACACACATACATACAATATATATGTATACATACATATACGCATTATATATGCACATACTCACGTTTACACACACATACATACATACAAACTAATTAAAACTATGTGGTTAATTTAACTAATGAATAAATAGTTCATTAACAAATGAATTATAGTTTTGTATTAAGATTTTATATTAAAATAAATTTTTCATTTATGCTGGTGTAATTAATTATTTATTTTTATAATATACTCTTATAATAAATTATAGTTTTGTATTAAGATTATATATTAAAATATTTTTTTTTAATTTATGCTGGTGTAATTAATTATTTTATTTTTATAATATACTCTTATAATAAATTATAGTTTTGTATTAAGATTTTATATTAAAATAATTTTTTTTAATTTATGCTGGTGTAATTAATTTTTTATTTTTATAATATACTCTTATAATAAATTATAGTTTTGTATTAAGATTTTATATTAAAATAAATTTTTCATTTATGCTGGTGTAATTAATTATTTTATTTTTATAATATTATACTCTTATAATAAATTCTAGTTTTGTACTAAGATTTTATATTAAAATATATTTCTCATTTATGCTGGTGTAATTAATTATTTTATTTTTATAATAGATTATAGTTTTGTATAATGATTTTATATTAAAATATATTTCTCATTTATGCTGGTGTAATTAATTAGTTTATTTTTTATAATAAATTATAGTTTTGTATTAAGATTTTATATTAAATTGTAATTATTTGTATGCTCATGTAGTGAATTATATTTAAAATTAAACTTTATTTTTAATTTATGATATTTTTTCTATGCCACTGATTTTATGTTACATTAAACTATAATTTTAATTTATGCTTTTCTAATAATTATGCTTTACAATATGATTTTAAAATAAACAATATTTCAAATTTAATTTTTAAAGTATATTTTTATTAATTTAAATTTAAAAAATATGCTCTTATAATGAAATTATATTATTATTTTATTATTATTATATGATTTTATTTTATATTATATTTTTATATTACACTCTTACAAATAAATAACAATTTTATTGTTCTTTAATACATAAAAATTTGTAATAAAAATAATATGTTATTTTTTTAAACTTAAAAAGTTTATTATACTATGAGCACCCCAGACTCCTGTGGGTAAAGGTATGAGTTGGAATTTAGCCTACACCGTCCCCGTCCCTTGTATGTTACTATGGTGTGTGTAACAGTTTTCCTATATCAATAAAAAAATGTTAATATTAGATAAAAAAATGCATGTCATGAATTATATATAAATTGATAATAAAAGCATATTATGCTACTAGGCTGTAAAGTACAATGTTTTAAGCATTTTAAATTGTAGTATAACGTTTTTAATTAAGAATATATTAATACTAGTTCTCGTCAACTAGATGTAGATTCTTGTATTCCGCTATCCTTTTTCTATCTAAGACCGATTGTATTAAGTACGAAGCAAGGTTTTTAAGTTATTTCATTCGTTACTTAAGATCTTTTTTCATTAGTGGATATTTACAAAATAATGTTTTGTTGTCAGGGTGGTACCCCTACTTAAGACCACCAGTCAACCGGCTTTTGAGTTATCAGTGGAATTACATTGTGTTTACGGTCCAGTGCTCCTTCTATATTGGTATTATTATAAGCACTTTACAGTCAGGAGTAGTGGTAGTAGTAATATGGGAGGGGAGTGGTAGTAACTACCAGGCAAGTAGGCCACGTTGTTGGGCCCTTTTTGCCAGCTCCCTAAGATAGTGTTCTACTCCTTTTAATTTCAAGAGAAGGAAGATTTCATCTAATCTAGACAGAAGAGCTGTGGATTTCTATGGTTCCTCTTATGCTTTTTTTCAAGCAATCATACATATTTTCACGGAATCTTATAGTCTAGTGAAAACCAGGAACATCACGTGTCCTCACTGTTAAACCAAACCTCCATACACTTTAAACTACAAGGCAGACACACTATAGTATTATAATGAATCTATAATGAGGGTCCTAAATTTTGCCTATATCCAGTTTCATTTAGGGTAAGGTATCTTTAACGAGTACCTGACAACGCACAGGCTTAAGACCACCGGCTTATGTCCCTTCAGAAGGACGTGGTACGCAGAATTTTTAATCCTCTCATAAAAATCCCAGAGGCCCGTGCTGGGATTGAACCCATGACTAATCAACTCGGAAGTTTAAAGTTCATTCATTCTGCGTAATGACCGCGTACTTTAACCACTACACCACAGGTGACTCCAGTCACCCACAGTCATGAAATATCGTGTATTTTGGAAATTTACCTCGCCACATCAGATTTGCAAAGCTCATCCTCTCTACTTCGGGCTCTCTTCGCTCGTCCTCAGATAAATGCATTAAAATAAAAATAATTCATTTCCAGCGGTCAACCATCTAGACACTGACCTTGCTCGATGCTGCTTAACTTGTATGATCTAACGAAATAACTTGACTCAATACATCCCGAATCGAAACGGAACTTAGTATACTCATTTATTAAATAAAGATAAACACTAGTATCAAATAAGTACCGTCCTTCCGTTTTATAATAACTCAATTGTAAGTCGTTCGATAAAAATTGAATTAATGCTGGTAATAAAGTGGAGGAGGAGTTTTCACAAAGTTGACTGTCTGTATATGAGTGAGTGTGTGCCTGTTGTTTTTCACAAAGTTGTCTTTCTGTATAGGAGTGTGTCTGTGTGTCTGTTGTTTTTCATGTTTGTCTGTATGTGAGTGTGTGTGTCTGTTGTTTCTTCACAAAGTTTTCTGTCTGTATGAGAGTGTGTGTGTATGTGTCTGTTGTTTTTCACAAAGTTATCGGTCTGTATGTAAGTGTGTGTGTCTGTTGATTTTCACAAAGTTGTCTGTCTGTATGTGTGTGTGTGTGTGTCTGTTGTTTTTCACAAAGTAGTCAGTCAAAAGTTGTATCAAAGATACACTTTTTGTTGCAGTTGATGATAAACATAACCATCTAAACTAAAAAAATATATAAAGTTACCGTTTAACTCAAATAAATAATAATAATTTATCGTTATTACTGTGGGATATATGCCAAATACTTTTTCTAACAAAGAATGACATTTCAAAAGATATGATAAATAAAAACTCAATGAAATACTTGATCACGGCCAAGTTGTCTATCAAATGTATTTTCTTTAAACAACTTCTGCTGATTCTATATAAGAAATATATAAATAAATATGTCATTATGGTAAACAATATATGTAAGGATATTTTATTTAGGGAATTACCAAAATAGAACTGAGCTAATGAGATTAGGATTATAGAGAGAGGAGGTGTTTTTTAGGAAAAGGCAGACTTCTTTAATATAAACATACATAAACATGGGCATGGTTAAGAAGGAATAAACAAACCTGAGATAAAAAAATAATAATTTATTGTCGAACCACAATAAGTACATGAAAAGTAGAAAACTGGCCGGTTTTAACTATAAATTAGTCATGAAGATTTAGGTCTTCCGGTGGTGACCGCGTCAATGTAGATGAAGAATCCGACGTTTCGCTTCCACTGTAGGAGGCATTCAGGGATGTAGGACATCATGGATAGTAACACAATGCTCTACAAAACTGAATTGAAGATGGAGACTAAGCGGGCCCCTATTTATACCTGTCTCTGACCTTGTCTTCGAGGACGAAGATTATAGCCATGAGAGGGGATAATAGGGTTCGACGGTCCAGTATGACGCAATCCACTTGAAGGTCGCGTAGGTGTGTCCGCGGAAGCCTACGCAGTTTATTATAAATTAGTGATTGTCAGAGTGCATTTATAGACTGCAGAGTAAGTTTATAAATGCACTCTGACGATCACTAATTAATAGTTGAAACCGGTCAGTTTTCTTTTTATGTACTTATTGTGGTTTGACAATATTATTTTTTTTAAACTCAAGTGTGTTTATTCATTCTTAACCATGTTTAATGCATACCACAAAATCTCTGTCAAAACAACTAATGATGTAAACATGGGCATGGACTTGTGAGTTTAAATTAACCATTATTATTCTTTTAACTTTAATTATTAATAAATTACAAGCTACAATTTTACATTTAGGAATAATATGCATTATATATTAGAATTTAAATTTGAACATTTATGTTTATTTATTTTAAAGTTTTATATGTTTCGCCGTCTTCATTAAGCTGTAATGCTTAAAGCTGAAGATGGATTATATTATCTATTTACAATTTTTTTCTACATGGTAGTTCTGTTTAAAAAGCTAAATTAGAACATACTGTCATATTGTTTTTATATTAAAAATTTTAATAAATCTAAAGAAATTTGTTATTAATATCATTATATTTTAGATACATTCCATCAAGCTATTGTTTGACAAATATCATAGAGTTTTGTTTAAATCCAATTTTCAAAAGGGAAATGGCTGTGAAGTTTGTCTTTGGAAAGCTTGAACAAAATGTCTACATGTAATGTAAAATCTAGGTTTCATTCTCGAATAGGTGAATACAATATTCTTCCCATATTCCATATTCTTCCATATATTCTTCCTATATAGTAATCGTTGAGAAAAGGTTAAAACGGTGTGATGTCGTTCCGTCGACAAATCATTCCATCGACAAATCATTCCGTCGACAAATCACTCCGTCGAAAATAACTTGTCGATGCAATGATTTGTCGACGGAGTGATTTGTCGACGGAATGATTTGTCGACGGAATGATTTGTCGACGCAACAACCCGGTTCGTTCCGTCGACAAACTCAAATTATTTGTCAATGGAACGATTTGTCGACGCAATGATTTGTCGACGCTATGATTTGTCGATGGAATGATTTTTCGACGAAGTGATTTGTCGACGGAACGATACGGAGCCTAAACACAGTTTCTAGTCTGCTACGGGGTATATACCTAGCGCTAGAGTCTTTAAACTTTGTCTTTAAAAACAATAAACAAACATAAAGAAAATTCACCAGAAGTAAACAACTGAATAAAAATTTTAGAAATAAATAAATTAAAAGAAAAGTTGAAGTAATTATGCTTAAATAAACCAAAGTAAGTTAAAATTAAAATTAATAACAAGAACAGCAGACAAGCAAATTTACACTACGTAAACAAAAGCCGAGTTTAACACGACTAACTTTTCCCTGCTTAACAGGTAGAGACAATGCTTTTAACTTTTCCACTATCATTCATAAACAGACTTAAACAGTTTATATTGCCAAACCACCCGAGACAATAAAAAAATTACACTAGAATCAAAAATAATTAAATTATTGTCAACCACAATAGTATATTGGTTGACAATATTGTTTTGACGGAAAGTTTGTGGTATAAACTCACCATGATGTTTAACAAAAAAATCACACTAGAATCAAAATAATAAATATTGTCCACAATAGTATATTGGTTGACAATATTGTTTTGACGGAAAGTTTGTGGTATAAACTCACCATGATGTTTAATAAAAAAATCACACTAGAATCAAAAATAATTAAAATATTGTCAACCACAATAGTATATTGGTTGACAATATTGTTTTGGCGGAAAGTTTGTGGTATAAATTTACCATGATGTTTAGTAAAAAAACACACTATAGTATACTATTGTGGTTGACAATATATTAATTGTTTTTAATTCTAGTGTGTTTTTTTAAACTTCATGGTGAGTCTATACCACAAAATCTCCATCAAAACAACTAATGATTGTCAAACCAGTTCGTCATTTTTACATCTCCTCGCCTATCTACCATACAAAAACAACATTGTTTAGTCCGTCATATCTATAATATTCGACGGACTGAAATAAAGCTAGGCGAGTGGAGCGAATCAAAGTATTTAATTTAATTTGAATATATATAAGAAAATTCAGAGGAGCGAAGCGAGCTTATTTCCTTAATTTCGAAATGAATTATTTATATTTCGGTGAATAAAATGAGCCAAAGTATTTACTTACATGGTCCTAAATTTAGCAACGTCTAGGCAAGCAAAGCAAGTATAGCATAGTATGCACCATAAATATCTTGGCGAGCTTTTATCTTAATTACTTAAACCTAAAGCGAACGACGCCTCCGTGGCCGAGGTCGTTAAGGCGTTAGTCTTTACACTGACCTTTGACACCCACGGAGGTCTGGGGTTCGCATCTCAGGTTACGCTCTCAGTTTATAGAAGATTGTTGTTTAGATAAATTATCGCCAACTTTAGAATACACTTTGAGCGTGGCGGTTGCTACTACCACCCGAGTAGTTGCGGGTTATCCCTGATGAGCCGCAAGGCTCTAAACGGGCATTATTATTATAATGTTAACCTAAAGCGAACGACGCGATTTCCAGGACTTATAGTATGAGTGAACACGATGGATTAAATATCTACCCGCTTTAAAATAAGAATTTTTATACGTTGTAAATGTAAATGGGTTAGATTAAACGTTTATCCGCAATGCGAGCGAAGCGAGCCCTAGGTTTGGCTACAAGTTTATAACTGGTAATGGGATTTTTTTAAATATGTACCCGCATTGAATTAAAGCGAGCGAAGCAAGTCCTAATATATTCATGTTATGAATTTTGCTGGATTCATTATTCACCCACATAGACTGCACAAGACAAGCAAAGCGAGCTCTCAATGTTTTTTTAAAAAGAGAGTGACTGTAAAAGTTTGTGATTAAATTTCCGTTCGTACGGAACAAAGGCGAGCAAAGTTAGTTTCAGACCGCAAATATAGACCTCTTTCTTATTCTTTGTAATTTTTACTATCTTGGTTATACTTTCTATCGAGCGAAGCGAGACAGTAAACATAATTACCGTGGTTAAGAATATAACTGCGGCAATTTAAAAAAAAACTGACTTCACAGCCTAGTAGAATAATATACTATTATATGCTCGTTGGTTAGAAATAGTTATACGCTTGTGCTAAATTACAACTAAATTTAATGACTAACAGATTTTTAAAAATCGCACTCATTCGATTGCATATCATCCGAGAAATATTGAAGCGAAACTTATAATGAAATGAAACATGGCACATTTTCTGTATCCATGTATACTTTTACACTCAATATAATTCTATAATTATCTTATAGGTCTTATATTTCAAGTCCATTTTCTCCATATTTTTATATTCTTGCTTATATTATCTTGAATCCTTCTAAATAATTCTAAATCTGCATTCTTTCATTGTTTTTTTTTATAAATAAATTGCCAATTATTGATATTACTCTAATAACATTAGTTCACTAAGTCACTAGGGTTAAATATATCAACAAGTACTTGGATTTGAATCAAAGTAGCTGAGTCCTGACCCATCATTTTTCTACTGCGGAATTCACCGACAGGAACAAATAGTGCGAGGGGTCAGAAAGGGTTCGACTAAGCCATGCATTACATTAATATATTACAACGCCGACAATCACGAACCAACCCTCTTTCGATACTTAAACTTTTTCACATTTATTTTCTCGCGTTGAAGGGATTATTTTCGGAGAGTGGCTTGTTAAAATATTTCCTATACCCCTGAAATCCCTTGCAATATCCGGTAAGCAGGTTGCTTGACGTTACCTTCTATATTAACAGATATTTAGCCCATCTAAACTTCAAAAATTCTTGATGGTAATTAAATTTTCTTTTTTCTCTTTTCTCGAAAACCTCAAAAGTGACCTGTGTTGGTTATTAATTTACCTCGAAATTTTTCCTCATTTAATCTTATCAGTAATTAGCAATTTACTTTATCATTTACAATAGCCATTAAAATAACTGGAGAGGGAAGAACAATATCTTACTACAGTATAAGTTTTTTTACTGTTAAGTTTATTAAGTGAATTTTCTTTTAATATTTTTATTTTACTTAAAAATTACCGTTTATGATTTTTACTACTTAGTAAAGTTTAATTGAAAAACCTATTAATAATAATAATACCCGTTTAGAGCCTTGCGGCCAATCAGGGATAACCCCTGCGGGATCAACCTCGGGTGGTTGTGGCAACCGTTACGCTTAAAGAGTAATCTAAAGTTGACGATAAGTTATTTGAACAACAGTCTTATATTAACTGAGAGCGTAACCTGGGATGCGAACCCCAGACCTAAAACCATAACACAGAGAGCGGAAAAACCTATTAGTTTAGTCGAAAAACCATAACAACTCCTTCAACTAAAATTACGGTCAATTAATTAAGTCAAATTATACTGTCAAAAGATATCAATTACCTTAAATAGTAGTGAACCATGTCTTCTTTGCAACAATTATTCTGATTCACTTGAACACTTCGCCTTACAGTGTAATAGTCATAGAGATCTTAGACTAAAATATCTTAGCCTTTTCTTTTCTCTGAATGAACTTAATGATACAACTCTACACCAGCTATATTTGCTATATTTACTGTTTAGGCTATGAAGAGAAGATCTAGTAACCCTAGTAACCCTTCATTACGCCTCTTATGGTAATTTATCAAAATATATAATTAGCTTATTTATTTTTTTTTTGTATTTCATTTTATCAAGGCACGTTACATTAATTATTATTCATTTTAACTCAAGAGGACTTATTTATTTTTTTTTAACTACGTTTTTTGTATTTATTGTATATAATAATTTAAAAAAACTATATGTTATATACAAATACAGATTATTATAATTAAAATTACGGTCAATGAAAATTATATTTCGAGTAGGATGTCGCATTCAATTTTTTTTGGGCCGCTAAATCGAATAATATCGGTTCAGATTAGATAAAACCACTTACATCGACCAAAAAGTAGAAAAAACGGTAGTGAATTACCGAAAATATAAAATACGGCCGGTAAACAACATATTTCAATTAGGGAGTAGTTTTAAATGTTTTTAGGTTTGAGAGTTGAATGAAAGTTGTTGGCAGTCGTCAAGAGCACTCAAATCAAGGGAAATTTGGTTCCAATCCTCGTAAGGACGATAATTTTTATCGTTTTTCTTAGATTATATCAATTAAAAACATAATAAACTGCGTAGGCTTGCGCGGTTATTGTCAAGAAGATTTAGGTCTTCCTGTGGTGACCGCGTCAATGTAGATGAAGAATCCGACGTTTCGCTTCCACTGTGGGAGGCATCTTCAGGGATGTAGGACATCATGGATAGAAACGCAATGCTCTACAAAACTGAACTGTTCAGTTTTGTAGAGCATTGTGTTACTATCCATGATGTCCTACATCCCTGAAGATGCCTCCCACAGTGGAAGCGAAACGTCGGATTCTTCATCTACATTGACGTGGTCACCATCGAGAGACCTAAATCTTCAATTAAATACATAATATACAGTACATAAAAACAATTCACAGTCTACATGACTGTGAATTCTTTTTATGTACTCTATTGTTTATTTAGCATATGCTATTTTTTTGAGTTAGGTGACAATAATAAAACAAATACATAAGAATATATATAATCTTCATATTAGAAATATTTATCACTCAGTGGGGACTGTCACTTATTTTATAAATATAATGATTTTATAGTTTCTTATAATTGGTGCAATATGTAGGTAATGTTGTCAAGATAAGTAAGGTAAATCAAAAATTTGAGAATAATTTCAGTTCACTAATTAAATTATAATTTTCAAACTAACTGCATAAAGCACAGTTTGGAAACGTGGAACTGTCAGTTATTATAGAAGTCTAATACAGACTCTTCCTTGCAGTACAGGTCATGCCTCTAAAGGGCTAAATTCTATAAATTAACAGATTTGTAGATTTAATAGAATTGCAAATTTTATTAAATACGAATTTAATTTATCCTAAACCTCATTTTTTATCGGGCTAGAGTCTAAACTATAGGTTGAAAAAGACCGTGTGAACAGTTATGGGTTGAAACATAACTCGATAGGGTTGAACAATCGAGGGGTTCTGCCAAACCCCGCGTGTGAACTAAGTAATTAATAACTTTTTAAACCCTCGTGAAAATCAAACACACAAATTAAGACACATTACGAGTGCTATAATAGTATGAAAAAGTATTGAATGGTAATCATAAAATAAAAATTTATAATAAAAACAATATGGAATATAAAGGAATAAAGAACGAAACAATATGTGTTAAATAAAATGAAATGGTTAAAATTGGAATGAGTCATCATAAATGTCAAGGTAGACTAGATGGGTTTAGGACTGTTGCAGGCAATATCAGAAATAGTTTAGCAAAGCAACAGTGCATAGCTTAGATGAAACTCTGCATATTTCCCCGTCACAGAAAATTGTAAAATGCAATTTGATAAAAAAGCAGAACCATTATGCATGTAGTATATTTTCCGGGTTGAAGAATTTCAAACATTTATACTTTTTAATTTTATGGTTATAAAATAAAACAATGTAATAGAGATAGGATAGTTATCTGCAAGTATGAAGTGAACGCATGGTCAAGGTTGTTAAGGAAATGACATATTCTCAAGACAAGACCTGATGATGACATGACCTCAAGACCTGATGATGACATGACCTCAAGACCTGATGATGACATGACCTCAAGACCTGATGATGACATGACCTCAAGACCTGATGATGGGTTTGTCGGGAGAAGTACCTACTCCCGAAACGTCGTCAATTGTAAATAACATTGACAACAGATTACGTTCAACTAAGTTTTCTTATAGTTTATCATTTTCACAAACTTTCATAACTAAGACACGATCTTTTGCGCCGTAGAAATACATGGTTTGAAACCTGGGCAGCGTTCTAAAGTTAATGATAGTAATAAGAGATAGAGAACCGAGTCCGGTAGCTCAGTGGTAGAGCGCTCGCCTTTCGACCTGGAGGTCGAGGGTTCAAATCCAGCCGGGGGAGGACCTCAATATGAGGTTATCCCTTGTACCGTACACTCGGGAGGTCTTGAATTCAAGGCCGGCCAACCCAGCCAAGGTTTTACGTGGTTTCCTTGGCTACTAATACGCAAATGCGGGGTTGGATCTAGTTTCATCAGAGACAAGTCTGGATCCACGTTTTCCGTTGTCTCTAGCTCACGAAAAGTTAATGTTCTGCGGGCTGGGGAGATGAAGGTCGGAAAGATATACTGAGCCTTTGTATGTCCGAAAACTTAGTCAGTGAAAGCGATGGCGGCGACACGAGTAACGTAAGTGACTAGGAACAAAGTGCTCGGTTCTTGAAGACAGACGTCTCCTAATAGCACTGCGGAGCTTTGACTTTCAGGTCAGGGCTATAGAATGAGTTTGTGCACACTGACATCTGGGTGCTAGAGTTCTTTGTCGGGTGGCGCTGGACTGGCCAGAGCGGTGAGCCTAGCTAGAGTCTGGTGATGCTAGTGGAACTGATGGGATTGGTGAAACTGGAAGTACGAGGTCAAGTGAGACTAATGTGATCAGAGGAGCTAGTAAGACTAGATGAAACAAGCACACAGTGAACTAGTAGTCGGCGCTAGCCAGAACGGTGAGCCTAGTGAGTCTAGCTGGTCTAGATGAACTAGGCAAACTGTGAACTAGTCGCGGGCACTAGCCAGAGCAGTGAGTTTGGATTGAGTCTGGTTGGGCTGGATGAACTGGACACACTGTAAACCGGTTACATGTGCTGCCATGTACGGAGGGGGTGCTTCCTAGATGATTGGATGTGCACAAACTCAGGGGTTAATGTTGAGTGAGATTTGAGTGAGGGGAAAACGCTAAATGACCCTACGGGTTAAAGCGTAAAAAAAAAAAAAAAAAAAAAAAAAAAAAAATAAGAGATAGATTAGCGTCAACTATTTCGATCTGCGGCTAAAACTATTCCGCGACCCGATTCTTATACTTCACAAAGTTTTGCGGCCTTATTATTTTTCTATATTTACTATGATACCATATAACAAGCATATCCATGATTTTTGTTGGATCATAAAAATTAAGCAGCATTGAGCGTGGTTAGTGCTGTATAGGTGACCGCTAAATTGAAGCGGATTCATTAACTATCTGAGGACAAGCGCAGTGAATCCAAAGACATGCTGCAGTATAAATTTGGAAAATTGTATATTCTCAGGACGAGCGATGCGAGTTCGAAGCAGGGAGGATAAGCGTAGCGAATCCGATGTGATGAGGAAAAGTTCCGAGGTACCCCGAACCCGATTATTTTTAAATTTCATTTAAAAATAATATACCTGCTCTTATTATTAATTTCCTCGCATCTCAAAGGATGATAACTGCTAGATCACCTAGAAAATAGGTCACGTCGTAGGGCCTTTTTTGCTAACTCCAGCTTTGCTAACTATAATATTACTATTTTTTGTTTTTACAAATTAGTTAACTCAGCAAATCGAGTTTGTTTTGTTGACGTCATAACAAACTGGTATTTATAAGGGTTTTTATCAAATGTAGATTTTATTTATAGTTTGATTAACTACGCAACAACGCAACAAACGAAAACATAACTACGTACTGAAGATAACGATTTTTTTCAAATAATGTAACCTTAAATTTGTTATATATTTATAACATTGCATGGCGTTTTAAAAAAACTTATTTAAAACGAATGATTTAAAAAAACGACGTCCTAATATCATAGGTGATTCAATTCCTTCCACTAAACCTAGTCGAGCTGATCACTTTATTATTTTCATAAATTTCGTTGCACCAATGAGCATGATATATTACTAGAGAGGCCCTACTGGTTAAATTTTGAAACATCGAAAAAGTAACCTGACCACCTTCGCTAAAAATATAATCAAATAATCAGTACAAACTTTCAGTAACTTACATAGAAGAACGTTAAAATACAAATGAAACCACAAACAATGTGTGGGAAGCCAAAAACAATTGATTTGTTATAACCTTAACTCACTCTTGGAGGAGTTTTCAATGAGGTTATACAAATCCCCTGAGAGCCCCACTTTGTCATTTATCGAGCCCCAGGTCGAGCAGGTCACTTTATTATTTTCATAAATCTCGTTACACCAATGAGCATAGAGATATATTACTAGAGAGGCCCTATACGTTAAATTTTGAAACATCGAAAAAGTAACCTGACCACCTCGCTAATAAATACAATCAAATAATCAGTATAAACTTTCTGAAACTTAGAGAAGGAGAATTTTTTATAACCTTAACTCACTTTTAGAGGAGGTTTCAATGGGGTCCTGAAATCCCCAAAAAAGATGTTTCAGGCATCTCAACGTAATAAGATAGGTCATGCCCCCTCTAGTACATGACTCTATGGCGATGAGTGTCATAGTTATCTACTTCTTTACACAATTAATGCATTCAAATAAACAAAATAATTAAAAGAAAAATAAGCTTAAAACAAAAACAACAAAATATTGCAACCGCAAATAATATTTTCAATTCGTTTAATTCAGACGAAAACATCACTCATTTTAACAAAACAAGCTAATGATTTTAAGATATTACTAATAACATAATAAAATCAACTTTCAATATTTCTTAATATATATTAATTAAATTTAAGTAAATTTAAGTCAAGTAATAAAGTATAGTCAATTGAAATAATTAAAAATAGCATACCTTTATTATTATCCAGTGTTAAAGAGAATGAAAATGAAAACATAACCTAAATATTAAATTTTATAGTTCTAAAAATAGATTTATGACTCTGTTTACATTTCTTTGCGTATTTTAATAATAAGGGATTTTTTTTTTTAAAAACAAAATAAATATCATCCCATGATTAAACTGGTATTAAAGAAAACATTTCTTGACTGTTAAGGCGCAACTAAGGAATTTCATTTATGAGAAATACTTCCGTTTTTCAAACAAAAAAAAAATTACCGGTTTAAACCGATTTTCCTCGGAAAATGACACATATGAGGTTATTCGAATGACGAAAATGGAGAGAGAATGGTGGATAGATTCCCCTTGATCTCCTGCTTCAAAAAATATAAATCTTAACAGTGTTTTTACAGGGCTTGTTAACAAATACTACGTATACACAGCGTATTTAACAGGCGATCGAATTCCGTACGTTCTCAATACGATCAAGTTCTTGTACGATTTTCCGATGAATACGATGCAGTCCAATGAATACCGAGTCAAATGATGTCAAAAGTGATCCCACCAAAACTTCCCATCTTTTTTTGAGAAGGTTCACTCGGGTTATAAGGAAATTAACAAAAAATACACTCAAATAAATAGATATTTCTTTGCATAATAATCAAGTTACTCTTAAATAATATTCGATAAGTTATTTGGCTTAAAACGGTATTATTAAAGACAAATAAGTAAACAATCAGGTACGGGGTACCTCGAAAACCGGCTGCAGGCCGCTGTTTTTATATAATCCCGTTACCTGATTCAGCTACTATAGTAGATAAGACAAATCATGTTTAACAAATAAATACCTGTACAGAGGTTCGCCGTCAGAATCTTTAAACCAAAGAACCATGTAAACAGCGTCATCTTTATCTCGGGCCGTTATGTCGCAAGGTAAGGACGTCTTCTTGCCGAGTACACCTTGAACCTCCGTCACCGGAACTGAAACAAAAGTAGAATAATAACAATTGAATAATAACTATATAAAAAGATTGATACGGTACAAGAAACATTCGATTCAGCGCCCAAAATTACATAGAAAACGACACCCTACTCGAAATTTATTTTTTATCGACCTAAATTTTGGTTTTTGGTAATTTACAATGGTATTTCGATTTTTAGGTCACTTAGAGTGGTCGTATCGACTTCGGACCGGTTTCATTCGATTCAGCGTCTCAAAAAACATAAATATTGACCATTTTCACGGCAAAAAATATTAACCCTGAATGTTGCCGATTTTTTGAAAATTTCGCTGACTCAGCAAACCGGGTTAATGACGTCACAAAAACGTAATGACGTTGGTTTCAATAGTCCTCCCAAAGGTTGATTTTTGTACCAAGTTTGGTTAAAAAATATTATTCCGTTCGAAAGATAGAGTGTTTACAAGAAAGTGTCTAGAAATACATATATATATATATATATATTATATATATATATATATATATATATATATATATATATTATATATATATATATATATATATATATATATATATGTAAAGTCTGGCGAAATTTTTTTTTTTCGTCATTAGGGACCTCTGAAACGGATTTGTGTCGTGGTCCGAGGTTCGAATTCCGCCATGACGCCTATCCCAATAGGCGAATTTCCAAAGGAAATTCGCTAAAAAAGGATTAGGCTGCTAACTAAAATATCTCAAGAAAAATAATTAGTTAGACATTAACTTTTCAGGAGGAACTATAGAAAACATACGGGTTGCCGTTTTGAGTAAGTTTTCAGTTTTGCTTCGCACGCCCTCAAATAGAAAATACATTTGTTTTATTCCCAGCGGTAACCCATCCAGGCACTGGCTTTGCTCGACACTGTTTAACTATTACTATCCAAGAAAACCCGTGGATATAGTTTCCGTATTGAAGCAAAACGTAGTATACTCATTTGTTACGTAAAGGAATAAACTTATACCGAATTTACCGAATTTTAACTCAATTGGATTCAATTGGATTATACTCCGATTTTTAGAATCTTTTTTTAAAAAAAAAATAAGTTATTTATGCACCTAGTGAATAATGACCCCCATCCTAACCATAGTCACTGTAATAATTCCTAAGGCTGAAAGCCGAAGGAATCATGATTTATAAATCCCGAGGCGCAAGCCAAGGGAATTATTTATTTTAATCCCGAGGCTTTAGCCGAGGGATTAATTACAATTAGCTCCCGATGCTCGCCGAGGGAGATAATTTGACGAGGGTTATAATAGGGCATTATTCACGTGGTGCATACAAAATTTTATCTCCAGAAGGGAAAACTGTATATATGAAACAAAAAAACTGTATTTGTTTATATATAGAATCAGTGAAACATAATTATATTATACATACAACATAACCACATACATACATAACCAACAAATATCATAATAAACAAAAATATATAAATACCTAAATAATACGCCTTATCATACAACTTTTTAGATTTATTCGGCAATAAATTGTTTTTAACCGTATTTGCTTCGTCATCTATACAAGACGGTTGAGGATTATCGGGGATATCGGGAAACTATTCATCTATGTCGTTTAATATCATTTCATTATCACTTTCCATCGTAAACAACCGCACTAAATCCTTTTATGATAAACATAACAGGAATATTACTTGAATGATAAGAAAAAACTTAGTAAAAAAGTAGGTATTTATCGTCAAAACAGATTTGATAAAGAAATTATTTGTTTACAGACAGCTGGGATTTAATGAATCAGTGCTGCCCATAACTTTGTTTACTCAAAATTCTTTACGTAGATTTTTGAATCTGTAATTTTAACTACTCAATAATTAAGTAGTCTAAGCTGGATTATAACCCGGCAGGAAATAATAATTTATTATTTCCCGCCGGGTTATAATAACGGTCATTATTACATAGAAACAAGCCCCGAAATGTTATGATTATTACCCTTTTGGAGATAAACGTATATTAGTCATAATTCTATATACCGTAGGTATATAGAAAAAGTATATTAAAGTATATATATATTTACTTTTAATGATTAATATATACACAAATATATATATATATATATATATATATATATATATATATATATATATATATATATATATATATATATATATATATATATATATAGTATACAAAAAAGAAATAATCTTAATGAAACTATTTAAACTCTCTGTTTTAGCAGTAGAGCCTTAATGTTGTGTATTTGAATACAAAATGGATTTCATTTACAGTCTTGCCAATCGTATTTAAAGCCAATTTAAACAAAAACTTGAAGTGAAAGTATTAAAACAAAGTTTAAAGCATAAACACAAGTGCAATACTTTGCTTACCCAAGGGTCTCATATATAGTATACCTTTGAGACATGTAAAGAATTTTATACTATCACATTACTTATATTTCACATATCATTTACAAAACGCTTTCAAAGAAATGCACAGCACGGCAATTTTTAAAAATAGTTACAGAAATGTACAAAAAGCTAGACTGCGGTAGTTATATTTGTTTACACTACTCCGAGATATTTATTTAAAAAATATTTGTCTGAACAATAAACAATCCTCATTATTCAACGTATATACATATATATATATATATATATATTATATATAATATAATATATATATATATATATTATAATAATATATATATAATATATATATTTATCATATTATATATATATATTATATATATATATATATATATATATATATAATATATATATATATATATATATATATACAAAAAAGAAATAATCTTATGAAACTATTTAAAATTCTCTGTTTTAGCAGTAGAGCCTTAATGTTGTATTTTTAAAATTGGCATTCATTCATTCATTGGTTGTACGTCTATGAACGTGCAACCATATTATAAAACCAGTTTAGCTATTCTTATATTTCTTCTTTATTTATCCATTTTATTCATTTTATCTTATATTTTGTATTGTTACTCTTATCTAAATACTTTATTATTTTTTTTTTTTGAGAGGAAGAGTGCAGTTTAGTTGTCAAAAAAGGCCAAAGTTTCGCAAAAACTAATTTTTCGGGTGATCAGGGATCTCAAAAACAATCGATTCCATAGATCCTTTGTCCCTGATGTCATATTACAAACATGATGACGTCACTTCGTGTGCGTAACACTCCTGATCTCGGGCCTAATAGAATTCTCTAAATGACGTTTAAAACTTAAACTTCTCCGACACTATTTCGAAAAGTTGGATGACCAAACTGAAGAGTTTTTAGTGGCCTACAGTATAATCCAGTTAAACTGTAAAACATGAAGTTGATTGGATTGCTAATAATTATAAAAGTTTATCAAATTAGAGGTAAAGTCAAGAAAGCGTTTAACCGAACAGTAATTTAAGCTAAACTAGTTACAGCCTGGCTCGTCTTGTTTGTATTGATTTAAGACATTACAACTAAAAAATATCCTTACTCCGTTATTTGGAATTTCCTGTATAATCTTTGTTAGAACGTAATTATAAACAATGTCAACAATCGTTCTTTTATTAATGGCTTCTTAAGGCACCACAAATGAAAGGAGTAAAATATGGCAAAGTAAAATTATCTCGGGGGTCTTTAAGGGTATGTAACTTTTAACTTTTCTTTTATTAACTTTTATTAACATTTTCTTTTATTTCTTTTATTAACTTGGTTCTTTTATTAATGGCTTCTTAAGGCACCACAAATGAAAGGAGTAAAATATGGCAAAGTAAAATTATCTCGGGGGTCTTTAAGGGTATGTAACTTTTAACTTTCTTTTATTAACTTTTATTACATTTTTTTTATTTCTTTTATTAACTTGGTTCTTTTATTAATGGTATCTTAAGGCACCACAAATAAAAGGAGTAAAATATGTCAAAGTAAAAATATCTTGGGGGTTAAGACGTCATTAACCCGCAATAATGACTCAGCGAAAAATTCGAAAAACAATCCAATTGAGTTGAACTTTGGTACAAGTATACACCTTCGTTATAAATAAGTAGAACAAGTTTCGTTTTATACAACAAGTATATTTATGAATTTTGGTGGATCATAAAAGTTTAGCAGTATTGAGCATCGAGCGTGGTCAGTACTGTATGGGTGACCGCTGATAATGAAACGGATGAATTTACTATCTGAGGACGAGCTAAGTGAGCCTGAAAACGTGTTGCAGTATACATTTAACGACTTGTATATTCTTAGGACGAGCGAAGCGAGTGAGGAGTAGGGAGGACGAGCGTAGCGAATCCGTTGTAATGAGGAAAAGTTTCGAGCTACACCGAATCTGACTTCAATTTTTAAATAAAAATTGCCATGTTTAGGGTCATAATGATTAGGCTTTATTCACAATTGATTTTATTCAATTGTCAGTGGGACGTATAGTTGAGAAATCTGCTAGAATAGGAGGGTTTGGTAGTGTTGGGTATGGACGGTATTATCAGGTGTTTAATAATTAAAATACCTAAAAAGGGCATAGAAGAGTTATCTTGAAGTTGTATAGTGAATTTGAGATTTGGATGAAAATGGTTAAGACTGTCAAGAAGTTTATTAACTATTTTATACAAAATCTTTTTTATAAAGTCAGACAAAAACAGTTAGAGCATAAAACAAGACGTTTAAACCCTAAGCAGTATTTGCTTATAATATTATCCATATATGTTAATTTTTTCCACTCAAACTTTTTCATTTTTTCCTTTATACCTTCTTCTTTTATAATTTCATAAATTTTAAATGTGTTTTTAGTTTTAGTATATTTTATTTGTATAAATAAATGCTGTCTTGTTATGCCAAAGTAGCCTATTGTCACCATCGGGGATCTATAACCTGTTTTTGAGGTTTGATCCCGTAGGGTCATTTCAGTGTTTCTACTCTTTTATATACGACCCCTAGAATGCACAAACTGCATCAGGGAAAAAGCTCTGTAGACCTCGGACCCTTTACGGGACTGCACCTATCATCAGATTCACTGTTTCTTTAGTATACTTTCTCCAGCCCCACCAGCTACTCAGATCTCATCAGCCCACCAGTTACTAGTTTACCCATTTCACCTGATACTGGTCATAAGTACTGCTCTGTCCAGTCCGGTTCAGCCTGTCGTGGAAAGACTTTAAAACAGTACTCAGTTCGAAGGTTCAGTATCCGACTCTCCCTCGGACCGCAGAACTTCGTCTTTACATAACCTGGAGACAACGGAAACGTGGATCCAGGCACTTGTGTCTCAGACGATCACAACCCTGCATTTGCATAAATAGCCAAGAAAATCAACGTAAGGTACTAAGCATTGTGTGGCCCGGCTCTGAGAATTGAAAGACTCCCGGGGAGGAACGGTTATAAGGGGCATCAAACTTATAAAAAGGTCTCTTCGGCTGCTACTTGAACCCCGAAACCTCCAAGGTCGAAAGTGATGCGGTCCACACTCTTAGTCACCGGTTCTCTGGTATTACTGTCGATTTTTCTTCAGGGACAATAGTACGGTTAATGTGCATTTTTGTTTCTTCGTTCTCTTTAACTATTTACAAAAATGATTAGAACACTTTTCCCACCTTAATACCTGATTGAATTAATAACAATGGTTACTACACTAGTGGTTTTAAAAATGATAAGAAACATTTTTCCTACCCTAGTAGCCACCCAGTTGATAATAAACAGTTCTCATCACTTACCTGTAAAATGATGTTAGTAACATTTTCCACCCTATAACCTGGTTGAATTAATTAGACCACAAGTTGTCTATACACATATTTAAACAAATGATAGAAACATTTTCCACCTATCAACCCTGTTTGAATAATTCAACAGTTAAAACTTATTTAAAATTATCTTAGAACGATTCTTTCCCACGCCTATAAACCCTGCCTAATATGAATAATCAAAGACAGTTATAAACTACGTTTAAAAATGAATCAAGAAAAACATCTTCCACCTATAATCCCCTGTTGAATACTACCTCAAACAGTGACTATAACTAATTTAAGAATGATTTACGAGCTCATTTTTTCCCCACCTTAACCCTCTGTCGACATAAGTAAACCAGTTTATACACTATTTAAAAATGCGGTTAGCAGTGTCTACAACAGGGTTATTAGGAAATACTAATATTTAACTTGGCAACTCTCCTTCGGTTAACACCGATTCTATAGATACACGTCTCTTTATATGAATCGTATCTTCTGCATAAATGCGTACATTTATTTTCATGTAACTACTTAAATCTAATTTAAATATACTTTAATCTAAACGTTAAGTCATAGACATACATCATTACTAGTATACTATCATATATACCTATACCTATACTATACTATACTAATTACTATACTATATACCTATAACTAAATATATATATAAATCCTCATACTATCAAATGATCAGAATGGACATGTGACCTAAGTAAAGTCTCTTCTCAAACTAATAACATTAATGCAAACAGAAAATGTTTGAATGGCCCAATTACTGACCATAAGATAAATGCTTTTCATAAATCAGTACATTATCTGACAGTTAGGAAATGTAGTGAGGAAATCAAGGGCTGAATAAAAATTCATAATAGATGCATAGAATAAATAGTTCTCTATACACATAAGATAAAACTTATTAAGAAAGTGTTAGTAGTATTTTGAAAATGGATGTTTATATCTAATAAATGTATGTTATTATTATAGTTTTGTACTAAATACAATTGTAAATTGCTCATTGTTTACCAAATACCCTATACGCTCATTGAGCTACGGCAGCAAGGGCTTTTAATTGGCAGAAACTGCATGTGTAGGAAGAGAATACCCGGTTCAAACTATATAATTTAAATTGCACCAACGATGACAAGAAAATCTTTCTTATACTGCAGGACGTATGAACTGGTTCTATTTTATATTGCAGTCGTTAACAAAATCTTAACAACATTCGTTTAAATTACAAAGTAAAAACCCTAAAAAATGCATGACTTTTCACTTTTTTGCAGCCAGAGTGACTAGCAACACAAGATCGGTTACTTGTTTTCTTGAACATATTTAGCTACGCCCAACAATTCTTAAATTTAACTTTTGCATTTACAAGTCATTTTATATCTTATACATGTATTAATACTTACTAATATTGATAAACGGGCAGATGCGGGTACTTCAGCAAGCGATGTTGAATAATAAAGGGCGAATTGACGCCATAAGTCGACACGGTGCCAGTCAACAAAGTGCCCCCATCGAACAATCAAAAACATAAGAGGACTGAATGCATTCACCGAACAGCAACACGTAAAAAAGCCACTGTTCACATGCTTGGTACGACAACTGCGCATTGCTATGATCCTCATACAGCGCCAGAAGGTCTTAAAATTTAGAGGCAAACTTATAACCTAAGGGGCAGGTAAGTTTGCGCACTATTTCTCCTACACTTATAAACTTCCAATGGGGTCCAGAAAGTTGTTTCTAAATTAGGCGTCATCCCCCTTATTCAACCATCCTTGGTCTTCAGATAGAAAATACATCCGTTTCATTTCCTGCGGTCCAAAAAGAACCATAGATATAATTACCGTATTGAACAATTACTACGTAAAGGTATACACATGAACCAAATTCAAAATGATGAGTCATTATTGCTGATTAATGACGTCATAAAAAAATATTCCCGAATTGCACAACACACCTATAGATTGATCTATAACTGTGAAAAGTTTCAGTTTTCTAGCATAAATACACTAAGAGCTACGATGATAACAGGCACACACACACATATGCACATTCACACAACTTCCAGAAAACTACTCAGGAGATCTTAAAAAGGATGAAACAGATGATTCCTGGTCGTCATCCCGAGCCGTTCGTAATTATTGGTTGCAAAAAGAATTTCTTTCACGCAAATTAATTGTGTGAGAGACACCTGGAAAATGTTACCACGCAAAATAAATGCTACGTCTGAGAAACTGTTCACCGACCTCACCTCTACTCAGACAATTACGGTGCACCCTTACACCTTGCACCTGCCCTCGCGACATGTGTTCCAAGTGTGTCTCCTACTCTGCTCTCCGTTACGCCTAACTCCTCTGGCCCCCGGCCGACCGAAGAGCCCTGAAAACTCACTCATGAACCATTCAATCCAATTCACCGAATGAACATATCCAGTTGAAGTTCACTCCAATGGATGACGAACTTGTCGAATGACTCTGGAACAGTCTCAAGGAGCGTTACCAGTTGCATCTTTGGCTTTACATTTTCTAGGTGTCCTCTCGCACATTACTATCTGTGTTCACTTTCATGTTTTTGCCAAACTCAGAACGCGGGTAGTATCACGAATTGACCTTATAAGATTTTCACTAATGTTATATCCAATGCAGACCATAACTTAGAAAGTAAAACTGCAAGAAACAATTATATTTTTTCTTGACGACTTTTGATATTTGATTAAGTTCAATTACAGTCTCGTGTAATCTCATCACTGTAACATGTGACTCTCTTGACTCCCTCTGCGGACGAGAAGAAGTAAGCAGGGTGATTTGCCAAACTTGATACACGCTAATTTTTTTCGTAACTATATTTTAGGAATTTTAGAAACAAATTTTAGGGTTTATTCGCGGTGTATATCGTTCGGCTACTCATGCGGTAGAATATACAATATACACACATAGCTAATGATTAAAATTACAAATAAAGTATACACATTATTCTATTGAGACAGCTTACAATAAATAATGTGAATGGTAATAATTGACATGGTAAGAATAAACTAAACTAACACAATAACAATTAAGGAGCTGAAGAATACATTATTAGTTGTTAGTATTTAGTTCTCTAGTCGTAGATAAAGTTTAATATGCAACAAGGGGATGAAAGTTTTCAGATCTCGTATTATCCCCTCGTCAAGCCTCGGGAGCCAAAATGTTAGTTAACTCCCTCGGCAAGCCTCGGGAGCTAACTAGTTTATCTCCCTCGGCCTACCGGCCTCGTGAGCTAATGAAGTTTCCTCCTTCGGCGCTTCCTTAGGACGAAACTTTAACTTGAGCTGTAAAACTTACTTTCATCCCTTGTTGCATAAATAACTATTAAATAAACACACTTTTTCTCATTACATTGCTTCCTTCTATCATAGAAGATAGGGAAGCAAATTGGAGATCTTTAAGAAAATAATTCGAAACAATCTATGTTTTGGTTTAAAGTTTGAAGCTATCAGAAATTAAACTTGGATAAAATAATATTTCACTTAAAGTTAGTATTTCGTAATAAAAAGGAAATAAAAACATGAGTGAACTGCGGCGTAGTTTCGTTGTTAGCCGATATGAACCTAAAGCAAACGATTAGAAGAGCTAAAGTGTTTTTTCGTTGTCGCACGTGTTTCCACTACGACTGTAAAACAGATTTTACCACTGTTTCAGTGTTTTACCACTCTGTTTTTATACTGGTTGGATTTGGAGTCAGAAAACTGTTGCTCGAGTAGGAAAAGCTCGTACTAAATCATCCCTCACCCTTGGGGACATTATTTGTCCAGATTTTTTTTCTTTTATTTTTATACCGTGTATAAGGATGCAGGTTATTTCGTATTCTTTAACATGTAAAGAGGATCATCTTATGCATGAATTTTTATTTACAACGTTTTCATAACCCGAAATAAAAAGTTAGAAGTAAGTCATCCATTTATTGGGTAACGCAAAAAGGAGAATTAAGTTAATATCAAACGTTACGATTGAAACTAAAACCTTACATAATGTTATATATAATAATTATTTAATGTTGCTACTAGACAGACGCGGATCAACAGGGGGCGATCGCCTACTTCCCCCTAAGATCCTCAAAAAGGGATTAAAAGAAAAGTAAGAATGAGAAAAAAGAAATGAAGAAGGAACAAAAATTTCATAAAATAATACTATTATATAGATCAGTGGTTCTAAACGTGGCTGATATCGACTATCAAAACACATGTCGAATTATAATATATAAGTTATTAATATATTATATATATATATATATAAAAAATTAAAAAAGATTGATATTTATTAATCCTAATCACTAGTCTAACCACTAAGTTATCGTTCAATACGGGCAAGAATATCCATGATTTTTTGTTGGATATAAAATAGGCAGGCATTTGAGCGTAAGTCAGTGGCTGTATTGGGTGACCCTGGAATTGAAGCGGACACTCGCATTTGCCTATTTGAGGACAGCGAAAAAGCGAGACAAAGGGCAATGTTGTATTATAAATTTGGTGAACTGTAAGACATTAGACATTAGAAAGAGCGAAACGAGTCCGAAACAGGGAGGATGAGCGTAGCGAATCCGATGGTGTGAGAAAGATCCGAGGTACCTGGTACCCAATATTTTAGAAACATTTTTATAAAAATAAAAAAATATAAACATTCAACTCAATATTACCTATAAACTTCTCTCAACCGGGTAGTTATGGAATAAAATTAAAAGCAACTTTGATGCTTTGTTAGTCAAACAGTTTACATGTTATGTCTGTGGGAAAGAGAGAGGAATGAATGTCAGAGATAACAGACTACATTCTCCACTTAAATATCTTCTCTATTAACATTAACTCTATTAAATAAATACAATGAAACAATAATACTGTTAAAACGTCCAGGTGGATACATGATTTAATAGCGTCGTATTATGCCTATATTTTGCGCTTAGATTTGTTAGCTAATAGAATGTATAGAAGAACATATATAGCATAGGATTTATGGGAAAAGTAACACGTGTAAGAGAGGATAATGAGACAAAGGGATTCTTCTTTTCCAACCTCTACAAAACAAACATTCAGAGTAAATCTGACAAAATGCATTTATAAAATCCACGAGATAATAATGATTAATAAATATTATTGTCACAATATAATTGTGCGAGAGACACCTAGGAAATGTAACAAGCAAAATGCAATGCTACATCTGGGAACTGTTAAATATTATTGTGTGTGAAAGGGTCTATGTAAGCACTTAATTCGGCTCAGGAGGCGTAGAGTTCGAAGCTAGGGATATGCAATCTATGAATTTATAGTCCTCCAAGAGCCCATTGCAAATTTCGTGTCCGTCAAGCCCCAAAGGTTTACCCCTAGATTTATTTATTGTGGCAACCTGATAAAATATCAGGTAAACATTTGCCCCCTGGGGCTCTTTGAAGTTCGAAAAATGGCCCCAAAATCATTGTTTTCCTTTTAGCGCTGTTCCTATTGGTTTTATAAATAAAACATAAAACATATGTTAAACATATGTTTTTTAAGTTTATTAAATTTGTTTCTTATCAGTGTTTCAAGCATAAAATTTGGTTCAATACAACCAGAGATATATCTGTTCAAATATTAGCGAAAATACAACAAAATACCTTATTTCTACCCCAAAATGCACAAAAACCTTAAATCTGCATATTTTTTCATGTTGTCATATATAAGACATAAGCAGATTTAAAAATCAAACAAATGGCAGATCTTTTGATCAGGTGGTCTGCCATTTCAGATTAAGAAATTTTTGCCCCTGGGCCCCTTGATATATTGATAAATTTTGATATATTTCTGCTCCCTGATAAAAATTAGGGAGCAGAAATATATTAATCTTGTGAGTTAAACCTTTGAGGTTCGACGGTCACGTCATTTGCAATGGGCTCTTGGACTTTTATATTATAGTATTGAATTTGATAAGTTCACAAAAAAACTATTATCATAGGTTCATAAAAAACCAAATAATATTAATTTTTAGTTAATGATAAAAAAGTTAGTAACTTAAGTCAGTAATTAAGTTAATAACTTAATTATTTCAAAAAAATTATTACTATTTGTTATTTACCGGAGGGGTTGAGCAACCTGTGGTATTTCTACTTTTTTACATGGGGAATCGAATAAAACCGGGTTTAGTTCAATCGGATCATCTTAATGTTGATCTGAACAATAAGCGCACAAACACGTACGTAAAAGGCCAAAAGACAAAAAAAATTAGTTTCAAGAAAAATGAATTTATATTTTAGAAATTTTAGTATATTGCCTCATCAGTTTGATCAAATTCCACAAAGCTTGACATTCAAGCTTAATTTTTGTGCTTTTAACCAAAATTGTTGCTTATTTTTGGTTTCATCTAAAACTCTTCCAGATAGACATGACATCAGCGTAGGGATGAGAATAGCGAATCCAAAACATTCTGAAAACGCTCTGAAGTACTTTGCCCCAAGTTCTTTTTTTTAATTTTCAATTCGTCATACGAAGTGTAAAAAAAAAATCTCGCAAAAAGTAAATAAGTTTCCATAATCGTTGAAAAGCATTTTAAGCAAAAAACGAGAAAAGTTTGTACAAACGTTTGGAAAATTGGAGTGCGTGCCACAAACAATTATGTCCAATTGAAGGGCAGTACCTAGAGCAAAGGAAATTAATGCGGTCATGCAACAAAGGGTTTTATATGTCCCGCCGCCTTTCTATTTCTAGTTCCATAGTTAGAAAACATGATTCCAAACGTTGTTATACTTGAATCCTAGTTCAGCCACACGAATGTCTCTACGAGCAATAGACATCTTACTTAGTAATTATTTTAATCAATTCAGCGATCGAATGAAACAGGCAAAATTAGGCTTATAAATAAATAAAATAACATGATTAAAGCCTAGTGGCCACGGGACTATCTAAAGTATAAGAATTTATATAATCAACACAAGTTGAGTTCAAAACATAGTGGATCGATCACTTTTTCTAAGCAGCATTGTGCGTCAGTAAGTGGATGGGTTACCACTTGAATGAAAATTCACTTTCCTCTCTGAGGACAAGCGAAGCGAGAGATTGAGATTTAGCTCGCAGGTGACTATGTATAAGACTAACATAAGTGCTAAGTTTCATCTCATTATCAGCATTAGTTCAATTTTTATTCAATGACTAATGAACTTTTTTAAAAAAAATAGGAAAATAGTTCGATAAAGTTGAAATTTGGTACAAGTGTATATTATTACATAATGAATAAATACATTAAGTTTTGTTTCAGTACGACATGTATATTCATGATTTTTATTGGATTATAAAAAGTAAGGAGCATTGAGCGTGGTCAGTGCTGTATGGGTGACCACTGAGAATGATAGGATGCATTTACTATCTAAAGACGAGCTAAGCGAGTCCGAGGCAGGGAGGATGAGCGCAGCGAATCCGATGTAATGAGTAAAAGTTCCGAGGTTATTTTTTTTTATTTACACTTAAGGCTTATACGCAACATAATGCATTCGAATGACCGAAAAAAAAAAACAATAAAACAAAATAAGAAATTTAATATTTTTTTTGTCAATCGAATTTGGTGACCATATAGTTGCTGCATAGTCTACAGTAATCTTTCCACTTTTAAGGCACAAGTGATCTAATAGTAGTAATTTTTAATTAAAAATTTGCTAATATGCTTTTAATAAATGCAACACAATCTTAAATAGACTAGTTAGATGCTAAACCAACAATACCCTCATTCTTAGCGGACATAGTATAACTTCAACACGCAAGGCTTAAATGTTTGTCTTAAATCTAATTTTTGTTGCCTTTAGTGTATTGCATTTTCAGTGAATTATATTTCAGTGAATATATGCAAGAATCGTTTTTAATCCTTTTTAAATTGGTGATTATTCTATGAGGGGGGGGGGGCTAAAGCCACCCATTTTTCGCTGGTAAAATGAAAATTAAAATTAACATAATATTTAAAAATATATTATGAAAGAATAAATAAAGAATATAATTATTAAAATGTGTATATATATATATATATATATATATAATATAATAATATAATATTATATATATATATATATATATATATATATATATATATATATATATATGTACTATAAATTTGGGTGCCCCATGAATATATCTCATTTTAGTTATATATATATAATATATTATATATATATAATATATATCATGTATTATATATAAAATGAGATATATTCATGGGGCACCCTAATTTATACAGCAACAATTTTCGGACTTGCTTCGCACGTCCTCAGATAGTAATTACATTAGTTTATTCCAACGGTCACCCACCTAGGCACTAAATTTACACTATGCTACTTAACTTTTATGATCCACAAAAACCATAGATATACTTGTCGTTTGGAAACTAAACTCAGTATACTCATGTATATCGTGAAAGCTTAACTGTATTACTTTCTGATTTTTTGAATTTTTTTAAAAATTGCAAAATACGTTTTAAAATTTTTTAAGTACGTATAATAGTCATTGGATAAAAATTGAACTGCAGCTGATAACAATAAAAAAACTTGGGACACATGTTGGTCCTATTTATGCCTACATATTGCTAAATTTCAAATTAATCAAAACAATTCTCTGCGTTTATTTAACATTGAAATATTTGCTGAGTCATTATTACCGGTTAATGGTGTCACAGATAATTTATTTTCAGGAGAGCTTAACTACACTAATATTAATTTTAGTGCCGAGATTCAACTCTGTAGCCTGAATACGATGGAAAATACGATGATAACTGAAAAACACACGCTCACATATACGTACAGACAATTTTGTAAAAACGACTCAGGTGTTCTTAAAAACGAGTTTTCTTTTGTTCTTTTAGCTCTTACTTCGCTCACTATAATGCTAGGGTGTTGAAAAAAATATTTCTGTGATCTGTACGAAATAGGTTTTAAGGAAGTGTGATTGTTTTTATTCATACATAACTATATTCATAAAAAAAAAATCAATTAGAAAAAATGGATTGACCCAGTACCTGGCATCCCTTGCTCCAGTACCGGGCGTGGGTTTAGACCCAGTACCCGGCACCCCCTATATACACATTAGGCGATGTTTTTGAATAAATCCGGTATTAACTTCAAGGTTCAGGGTGACTTTAATAAAATATTTATTTTGTTTTTGCCTAAACCTAGTAGATTTCTTATTATTTTCGAAAAACCGCTGAGAGGTGACGGGTACTAGAGGGAGTACCGGGTACTAATGCTTTTGCCATTCCTATGACATAACTGAAGAAGAGTAAACAATTTATTATAGTTTTATTCATGAATAAGCGGTCTTAGCAGATTGTTATTACCTATGATTTCTGTTTTACCATAGTCGATATTTTCTAAGAAAATTCACTACGTTTTTATCTTTTAGTTGTTCCGCCTCCATAGTAGCCTGTTTCTGAATGGTTTAGCCCGTTTCCGAATGGTTTAGCCGCAACGCAACTTCAGTAATGCTCTTTAACAGTTCTTTAGAGCTGTGATTTTTACTTCAGTAATGCTTTAACAGTTCTGTAGAGCTGTGATTTTTACAACTTCAGTAATGCTTTAACAGTTCTCTAGAGCTGTGATTTTTACAACTTCAGTAATGCTTGAACAGTTCTTTAAAGCTGTGATTTTTACTTCAGTAATGCTTAAACAGTTCTTTAAAGCTGTGGTTTTTACTTCAGTAATGCTTAAACAGTTCTTTAAAGCTGTGATTTTTACTTCAGTAATGCTTAAACAGTTCTTTAAAGCTGTGATTTTTTCATAATGCTAAACAGTTCTTAAAGCTTGCTTCAGTAAAACAGCTTTAAAGCTGTGATTTTTACTTCGGTAATGCTTAAACAGTCCTTCAAAGCTGTGATTTTACAACTTCAGTAATGCTTCACCAATTCTTTAAGGCTGAGATTTTGAAGCGTTTAATTCTTAAATAAATCGAGAAAGACGCAAAGTAAAGATGAGGCATAGTAAGGAGTCTATGGATTAAGCTCATTTGTTACATCACTCTAAGTAAATGTCCCCTGGGGCATTGAAGCAGTTTTTAAAGGTCTAGTCCAGAGAAGGCTATAAATTACCCCCTCGTACTAAGGGGGGGGGGGGCGCTAAGGGACCAAGATTTTCTGTAGGAAAAACCAGTTTGATGGATGGTATTCCGTGTCCATCTTACCGCCAAACCACAAACTTGTTGCCTTACACATTTTAATCCCTTATTTTTATTTCTCGTATTGTTAAGTTTTCATCAATTTTTTTTGTCTCCTTTTACTTGTTAGGAAATTAAATAAATAATGATAAAATACGAGAGGTAATTAATTTGTTAATAAATAATATGATGTATGATTTTCACGAGCAAAAAATACAATTCAGTACTTGTTGCGCTTTTAAATAGATATGATTTCATTAATTTTTTCAATTAATGTTAATATTACTTGTGATGCTCTGTTTGTTAATTTGTTGTATTTAATATATTTAATTTCTGTCTTCATACAATTTTTATTTTAAAACTTTTTGTCCCCTTTATATAAAATTTAGAGGGTCCAACCCCAAAAAAAGTTCTCTTTGTCTACAAGGAAATATTAATAATAATATTTAATAATTGCACATCATGCGTTTTTTTATTATTCATTTTAATTAATTTATTTATATTCAATTAATCATAATTCAAGAAGAAGCTTCTTTTTTCTTTTTTTTACTAAAAAAGAATGTTAATGAAGATACTAATAATATAATAATTAATAATTTGCACATCATGCGTTTTTTCTATTATTCATTTTAATTAATTTATTTATATTCAATTAATTCATAATTCAAGAAGAAGCTTTCTTTTTTTTTTTTTTACTAAAAAAAGAAATGTTAATGAAGATACGAATAATAATAATAATTTAAATTTGCACATCATGCTTTTTTCTATTTATTCATTTTAATTAATTTATTTATATTCAATTAATTCATAATTCAAGAAGAAGCTTTCTTTTTTCTTTTTTTTTACTAAAAAAAGAATGTTAATGAAGATACTAATAATAATAATAATTTATAATTTGCACATCATGCGTTTTTTCTATTTATTCATTTTAATTAGTTTATTTATACTCAATTAATTCATTATTCAAGAAGAAGAGAAGCTTTTTTTTCATTTCTTTCTTTATTCTTCATTGATTATCTTTTCAATTAATTTTTCAAGAAAATCCAAATTATGGAGAGTAATTAATTGTTTTCTAAACGCGTTTGCGGAAAGCATATTGATTTGTGGAGTGATCTAGGTCTGTAGTCAGCCAAATCATTCAGGGGGGGGGGGAACTAATCCCAAAAAAGGCGATGTCTCTCACACCTTCAAGTGACTTCTGCAGAAAACTACATTGTTAGATGGAGCGACATTTTTCCCAGGGAGCCCCCCCCCCGTGGCTCCTTCTGGCTAAAGGCCTGGATTGATCTAATTAGTATTGACATGTGCCATGTCTCTCGTGCGGTCTCTCATTATACGGGTTACTGATGCTGTAAAAAGTAAAGACCTGTGTTCTACTGAAACTGTCTAAATGTGTCGCAATGCGCTTTCTTCTTTAGCTTTCCTAATTAAACTTTTATCATTTTCACTTAACGCATTAACCCTGATTAATTGTAACTAAGTTTTAGTACTTGGTTTTTATTAAACAGTTTAAAGGTTTTTATCTAGAGTTGGGTTTTATATTGTTTACTTTTCCACTCTTAACCTAAATGAGTGTTTTTGGCCTAAATTTCTTTAATGTATATTAAGATGTATGTATAATGAAACTAATGTATGATGTACTTATAATTATACAAATGTATAGTATACAATAAATGTATTAATTTATTATGAAAATAATGGATAATGTACAAGATCTATAGTGTATAATGAAACTAATACATAATGTACGTAAACAAATGTATATTAAACTAATGATTAATGTATAAGTACTAATGTATACTGTGCAAGTACTATAATGAATATAAAAACTTATGTATGATTTAAATGCACAACTATGCAATGAAACTAATGCACTATGTACTATGTATATAAACAAATGTATAATGAAACTAATGTAAAATGCACATGTACTAATGTATAATGTAAATTTACTAATAAATAATGAAACTAATGTTTAATCAATATGTAGAAATGAATAATGCAAAAGCGCCATAATGTATATTAAAATTGATGAATGATTTAGATGAAAAAAAATGTAAATGATTTAGAACAATGAAACTAATGCACTAAGTACATATTATACTAATGTGTAAAACACAAGTACTAGTGTATAATGCTCATGTAATAATGTATAATGCTCATGTACTAATGTATAATGCTCATGTAGTAATGTATAATGCTCATGTACTAATCAATACTAAAGTTACTAAACAGACACACACACACGCATATATGTATGCGTGCACACACATACAAACAGACACCTTTTTAAAAACCACTCAGGAGGTCTTAAAACATTTAAAACGGATAAATCAGGTGAAAAATCTCAGTTTTAGATTTCATTGAAATCGCAACACTTTCCCTATATACCTACGTTATAAATGAGGGAAAGTAAAGAAGACTGGGTGTCATTTTTTCCATTTTAAAGCTCCTACTTAGGATTTAGGTGTTCAAAAAGTTTTCCGAGTAGAGATTTAGGCAGATTAGAGCAAGGAAAGTTGTTACAACCAGGTAATTAAAGAGGCATAAGACAGTGTTGCCCTTCTATACTTTCAACAATAATTAATAAACTGTTTTTACTTATAAATATTCATGGTTTTGCTTCAAAACGGACAAAGTAGACAATATAAGAAAATTATAAATATCTAATAAATCAATATTAAACTTGGCTAGATTTATTTATGAAAATTTTCCCTTAATGTAATTAAAGAATTTTTAAATATAAAAATAAAATTTGATCTCTACAATTAATTTCTAAGGTTGAATAAATATCTATAATTTGTTAATTATTTTAATGAAGATTCTATAAATAAATAAACTTTTTACTTTTTCTCAATTATACCGTAGGTAAATAGAAAAAGTATTGTGTTTGCAATAAAGAAATGTCGGATAAAGTTACAAAAAAGATGTTGAAAAAATGTTACAAAAAATGATGTACAGTAAAATGTTGTAAAAAATGATGTAAAAATGATGTTACAAAAAATGTTGATTAAAGTTACAATAAAAAAATGTTTTTAAGTCCTCCTGAGTGGTTTTCACTAAGTTGGTCGGAATGTGTATGTATTTGTAGACCACAGCGTATACAGGCTAGAGAGTTGAATATCGGCACAAAAACCAATCATTAGGCCTAGTTGCGTGCCATCCGGAAAATAATTCATCTATTACGCTATTAACCATAAAAATTGACTTTTAAAATTAATAAAACGTGTAAAATTGTTTTAATCAATTTGAAATTTATACAAACATTAGACCAAGAAATGTGCCATGTTTCTTCTCGTTATCAGCGTTAGTTCAAATTTTATCGAATGACTTGTATTGTAATTAATTCTTGCTGTGTCAATTTTTATATTCCGAAGACGAGCGAAGCAAGCTCATAGTAGGGAGAATGAGTAGCGAATCCGATGTAGCGAGGAAAAGTTCTGAGGTACCTCGTACCCGATGTTTTGTTTATATAAAAAAAAGTTTAACACAATACTTACACAAATATACACTTATTTGCGAAAGGGATGAACTCTAATGATAACATTATGGTATGACATACGGTTAAAATCGGTTGACAGCATGGAAGAATAGTGCAAGTGAGCTAATGAGGTTAGTCCTGGATGTTAAACCACGCCTACGATTTCATATCAGGTCACTTGAATGGATCCTCAACACTATTTTCCCACTCTGTCAACTGACTTTAACCGTGTGTCATACTATAGCTCTTTGCATCCTTTAGTATTATTTATTATTAATAAATAATACCTATTTCCTTTTTAATCCCTATAAACTCCTATAGTCCAATAAATAAATCCCTATGAATATTTAGTCCTATAAATAAACCCCCATAAACACCCATGGTCCTAAAAATAAATCCCTGTGAACTCCTATAGTTCTATAAATAAATCCCTATAAACACCTATAGTCCTACAAATAAATCTCTATAAACACCTATAGTCCTACAAATAAATCTCTATAAACACCTATAGTCCTATAAATAAATCCCTATAAACACCTATAGTCCTATAAATTAGTCCCTAGTAAAAAAACCTTAAATTCTTTCCTACTACAAATTAAGGAGGTTAAGTTTTCTTAAACGTTTTTAGAATGAGTAAGTTTTCGGCCCACACACAATCCCCTTTAATAACACAAGGTATTTTTTTAAGATCTAAAATACTAATAAAATTGTTAATTTAACCAAAAAATGATACAAATACATATTCCAAAAATATTTTTTACAATGTTTGATTATATAAAAACATATTGTACTAAAATATTTATGTACAATAACTAATTTGGTGAGGGCCCTCAGTAAGAGTTAAAACTCTTAGAGCGAGGGTCCTGTCTCAAGATAATACAAATTCATTATAAAACATTTTTCATGTATATCAAAGTATATTACTTTAGAATAGCCTTAGTTTAATATTGCAACAATCTTACAAAAGTGTATAATTAAAATACTCCTATTATTTTCAATTTAACTTACTCCTATGACATATTTAAAATTATTATTTATGTTATTGTAACATTTTTATTATTCATTAGAAACATATATCTTTCATTGTTTAGTATGTCAAATTTTTCTTTAGAAACACTCATAAGTTAAAGTTTTTTATTGTTTAGTATCTCAATTTTTTAGGGAATACTCATAACTTAAAGTTTTTTATTGTTTAGTATCTCAAATTTTTTAGGGAATACTCATAAGTTAAAGTTTTTTATTGTTTAATATCTCAAATTTTTTAGGGAATACTCATAAGTTAAAGTTTCTAGAATATGCAATGACTTAGATACTTTCATTAAAATATTGGTCAAGAAGGTATTAATTAACACGCTTATTAAATATATCTATGGTTTGACATTGTTTTATTTTGACAAAAAAAATTAAACAAAATCGTTGTATAGATATTCTCCTATTTTACCTGACTCGAGTTTCTTGTAAGATACCAAGATATACAAACAAGAAAATGAAACTGATATTGAAAACGAAACAACAACTTAATTGTAGCGACGATAAATGTCGCTCTTACAGTCAGGAAAAAATGAAAAATGATATTCTTGTGGGAATAAAAAATAAGTTAGAAATATTAAGAATAGGAATAACTTGAAAGACTATAAATATACGTTTGAAAGAGTCCATATATCATAGGTTGAGCAAAACATGGACCTTAGCTCACAGTATTCTGTATTGGAGAAATATATTATTTTCTCCTTGCTATATTAATATCTAAACAATAACATTGACAGAAGCTGTATTAAGAATAAGATATATAATCATGTTGTAACCATAGAGATGTATTACTAGAGGGGCCAAAAATTTATTGAATTTTGAAACCTCGCAAAAATAACCTGACCACCTTCGACAATCAAAATAATGAAATAAACAGAACAGAAGTACAGTGACTTATTTAGGAGAACTTTAAAATACAAATAAAAAACACAAACAATGAGCAGTAAGTCGAAAACAATTGATTTATTATAACCTTAACTCAATCCTAGGAAAGGTTTCAATGAGGTTACACAGAGCCCATAATGATGTTTCAGCACTCTTAATGTATTGAGATAGGCTATGCCCCTTCTAGTGTAATCACTATGGTTGTTACCAATAATTCTGGCGTGGTCCGCACACCGGACCAATTTCCTTACAAATGCATGCTTCTGAGCTTAGCAACCCATTTTTTATTTTTCCTCATTTACACCGTAGGTATATAGCAAGGTATATACAAGCTAATAGAGTGTTTATATTACAAAAAAGAATAATAAGAACAATCTATGGAATAGAGCCTCGTAGGTCAGCTAAACCGTTGTTTCAAAAAAAAAAAAAATATATATATATATATATATATATATATATATATATATATATTATATATATATATATATATATATATATATATATATATATATATATATATATATATATATAAAGTCTCGCGAAAATTTTTTTTTCGTCATAAGGGACCTCTGAAACGGATTTGTGTCGTGGTCCGAGGTTCGAATTCCGCCATGACGCCTATTCCATTAGGCGAATTTTCAAAGGAAATTCGCTAATATAAAATACTCACCTTGCACTCAATTTTCATATTAGAAGCTTGTAAATATATCATCACAAATCCAGATCAGTTCATCACTCATGATAGTCTGCATCATTTTGATACTAGTAATAAAATCAAATACTGTCTTCCTCAATGTAGGACTGAATTATTTAGATCTTCTCCGCTAAACATCAGCATTCGTTATTATAATAACTTGCCAAGCTATATAAAAAGTATTTTAACTACTAAGGCCAGAATCAAAGAAATTAAAGCATTTCTAGTCGACAAAGCTTATTACAGCCTAAAAGAATATTATCTTAAATTTTCATTTCATTGTAATTCTATTTAATTTATAAGATAATAGATTAGTTTTTGTTATTGTATTTTATTGTTATTGTTATTTGATTGTATATATGTACTTTTTCATTGTATAGTTGACATATTGAACCTTTTTGTTAAACTATTCAATAAATAAATAAATAAAAAGGAAAAGTATTGTGTTTGTAAAAAAATCCAAAACCGGGATGTTACCGTTTTAGGTGTTTTTAAAACCTCTTAAGTGTTTTTCACAAAGTTGTCTGTATGTGTGTGTGTTTGTCTGATATCATCGAATCTCCCAGTGTATTTACGGTAGAGTGTATCAATATTTAATATTTAATCAATATTTAATAATAGTGAATCAATCAAATTAGAGACAATTGTATAATATAAGAGACCTAAGAGCCTCCTGTTTCAAGGATTACGTTTTTTAGGCTCTGAAGTTAATAATCACAAACTGCTTAGTGTTTAAATTTTGTCAAACATTATGACTTATTATTTATGTATGTAAATTAATAATGTAATAAATAATGAATAAATAAATAAATTTAGGTCTAGTCGAGCAATCCGGAAAATGATTGATAAATCTAGTCTATCAACTTACCGGAAATATTGACTTATATATTTAGAAAATTAATAAACGCAGAAATTGTTTTAAATCAATTTGAAATGTAATCAACATTAACCTGGTATAATGACTCAGGAAATATTTCAAAAATCTG